>OY979686.1:8956641-9556641 GCA_963855955.1 Luperina nickerlii
ATGGAGTTTGTTGTTCCAAAACTTGATAATTATCTTAGATTCTGAATTCAAGTTGAAAACTGACTTACCAGTAAAAGGCGCAGGGGTCGGCATAGATGGCTTGCGGTGCGGCGGCGCGGCCGGCAGTAACACGATATCCGGACTCTCTGCATAGCTACGCTGTTCAGATCGAGGGCGAAGCACCCGCTTGCCACTGGAGCCCTACACATTATACATGTTACAGTTTGCAGTGAAAAATACAACACGGTAAGAAGAAACTTTACTATTTGATTGAATAGATAGAAAAGGTGCATGAAATACTAATGAAACAAATAAATAAATAAACTATAGTATCTTTTGAGTAAGTAAATAAATAACTAAAGCTGTTACTTCAATTAAAAAGAGAATAAAAAATTTCAGCAATTTTAAAATCATAAATAGGTCTCATAAAATTAATGTTTTCAACTCAAAGATGATCACACTACAACATGTCCCGGAATTAACACACGCCACCAAACACCCCAATTAGAATATTATGTTACACACCGAATTTTTACTATTATGTTTAAAACACTGTTTATTAATTATATTAGTTAATACCAATTGTGGGAGAAAAACGTGGTTTACAAATCTACGCACGCACACAGCCGCACTCGTGTATGAATCTAGCATAGTAGGTACTTCGTCCATTTTGATTCATTTTGATTTTACAGTGAAGTGTGACAGTAATTTGTGTATTTTTAATTATTATTTTCGAGATAAAAATTATCTGTATTAAAAATGACAGATATTGATTCTAATTCGAACTACTTTCTTAATGTGCATTAATTCAGTTACACATTGTATAAGGTCCAGAAAAAAGTATAGTAATCCTCTTATGGCAAATCATCCAATACGTTTGCCAACAATGGCTACTATTGAAACTACCATTCTATGTAACAATACTGTGTGATGTAGTAAAGATATAAATAAACTAAGTTTTACTAATAATGTATCAAGCAATCTACTCACAATCCTGAGCTGTTGTACCTGAGTAACATTATTACAATTTGAGTGTACTCCTTAATGAGCAGCCACACCACACTAAGCAGCCAGGCTTTTTTTTCTTTTTTTTGTGTACTCTAGTGTGGTCATCAGTGTCTATTCATCATCTGTTAAGCCTTTTGCTAACTATGGTTTCCAGTCCAGCCGGATGCAGCTGAACACCATTATTTTACACTGAGGAATCATGATCATCAGTATATTATTCAGCAAAATTATAACAGTTTTAAATGTTTTTGAGATTAATTTTTTATAGAAAGAATGGCTTACATTGAGACCCTGCATCAAAGATAATCATGAACATTTGTTTCTAATTCACATTCGCGATTTATTTGCCAAAAAATGTAAACAAATATGAGTTTACGGAAAAATAACTTTAAATTTTACATAATGAAGTTCAGTTTATGCCACAACTTCAAATATTTTTAAACTTTTTCAATAGTGTTAGTCACTCTGAAATCAACAATACCATTAAAATAATGTTGATATTGGTTTAACTTGAATTGAAACAGAAGTTTGAATAGACCTTAGTTACCATTATTCTGGAAGCATTTCAAAGATTTTAAATAAACTTGTATCATGTAATACAGTGAAACACTTCTAAGACATATTAAAATGCCTGGTAATTAAGTTTTTGTCCCAACAAATTGATATTTTACTACAAGTATTAACATTGAAAGTAAAACCTCATATATTATTAAAAGGCTTGAAAGATGATGATCACAATAGCTAATCTGATAAATATACTAACACAATAATAACATAGATTATTTGTCTTGTTAGAGTGAGCCTGGCTGCATAGTATTTATTAATATTAACTGTCTTATAAAACACAAACATCTTAAGTCACTATAATTCTTTATTACACAGTAAAACAATGAATTTATTTTTAATGAGTTCAATCTCAAAGTAGATCAGGTATAGATCATGTGATTAAGGAATTAGTCACATCATTAACATCAATTTTAATTAGAATGCTTTGATTAGATTTATATACAGCGGTGCTATTCTGTAAAAATCTCACCGTGAAGACTTAGCGGTGAAGTCAGCGTGGAGTGAGCTGTCAATAGCGTCAATTCCTAGCAAATACAAACTCACTTCACCTAAGTTTTCACGGTGAGGTATTTACAGAATCGATCGGCTGATGATTTGATGGATACTTTGATTTTATAACATTGAAAGTTTTGTAGTTTTGTTACAAGTACTTACCCTGTCAATCTTTTTGTGGAAAGCAAAATGAAAATAAAGGTAGTTAGTTCAATGTTTCATAGTATCAGATTATATTCTAATAAAATCAAGCTAATGTATGTACATTTTAAATTACGAAGAATGAACAGTGTGTTTATTCAAGTAGCTAATTAAAGCATTATTCATTTTATAATCATTACTTCCTCATATTGAGAAATCTTTGGTCATTAATAATAATAAACAACAATGCTGTTAGCAACTCTTCCTTATGTAAAACATAACTAAAATTATCTATGATTTGACCTCCAGCGAAGATCTGTCTATGAGATATGAACAAAGGTATGTAATACAATAGGCAACAAGAGAAAGTGATGAAATGTGTAGCAGTGACAATTTTCTTTACTTTTTCTGTGATTGCTGGCTGGTTCTAATGATGTTAAATTGGATATTTATCATTTTACTCACATGTGGTGGAG
The DNA here is from genome assembly GCA_963855955.1 of Luperina nickerlii. NCBI lineage: Eukaryota > Metazoa > Arthropoda > Insecta > Lepidoptera > Noctuidae > Luperina > Luperina nickerlii. The sequence continues at coordinate 8,959,326 of OY979686.1, forward strand.
GTTGAGCTGGCGTTATAGTAAGCCCACTGGCCGTCAAAGCCCTCAGCTCACTCAGCTCAGGTGGTAATGCCCTGCATTATAATAAAAATTACATAATTCCACAATATTACAGAATGTAAACAAAAATATAATAATAAAATCACCTGACGCTCAGGTCGACCGCCGAATCGTCTACGTCCATTGTGGTTTAGTCACTTCTGTAACAGTTACGTATCACAATTATACACAAATTATTCAGGACATCAATCAATAAAAACAATACATATTTTATACACTCACGCACAATCACAGTTTTGAATCGACAAAAGGTTGAATAATATGTTTGACAATTGATTATGAAGACATTACAATGAAATCGGTAATCATTTAGATCGATTTTTGTCCAAATGTAATGCACACGCACGCATCACCGGGATGACTATTGACAAGACAACGGTCAATGGGCGCGAGTATCAAGATCAAGAGTTGATTTTAATAAAATATACCTAATTCTTAACACCGGACACTAGTCACATATCTTCTTTGTAAATAAATTGCTATTTGAATGTTTTTCCGCGAGATAAACGAATAACAATATCCACTCTTGCAGTCACAACAGAATTTCACTCGCAGCCATTGATGACAGATAATATACGTATCAAAGACCAAAGAGTAAAGTAACTATAGAGTATACGTATCTCTTAGTAGTCTGTGCAGATAATATAGAAAAATAAAATTACACCACAGATTAAGCATAATCGGAAGCAAAATCATTTCTTCAAAATAATCGTCATAACCTAACATGCCTATTGTGCATCCCTTACTAAAAATAACCCAGTTTCCACCACAGATTTCCAGAGAGTTGCAAGAATCTGGCTGGGTTCAATCAGTCCCAAATTCCCAATACGTCTAAAATGAAACATATTTTATGCGAATAATTTAATGAATGACAGATGGCATATTTGACAATACGTCCATAGATATAACATTCCTCCCCATCTAAGGTTGATTCAGATCTCATCAATCAAACGCCGTGGAGGTCGCACCACACGCTGGCTGCGCCGAAGAGGTACTGCAACCGTCGCAGTCGGTGTTTGAAAAGCTGGAGATGAGGATGATGATGTAGATGCAGACGTGGATGCAGATGGTTCTGGTGTGGATGGAATGTGAGAGTACGGTGTAGATGGAGAAGGAATTGACATAGGTGATGGTGCCAAGTATGTGGATGGTGAGGATGTAGGGGCTGTCGCAACACTTTCAGGTGACGCGGTTGCAGGAGCAAGTCGCGGCCTCATATGATCTGCATGTTTCCTTTGCTCCACCCCATTAGATGTAGTGACCACGTAGGAGTATCGGTGTTTACGGGTCGCTACTGTAGCAGGCTGCCACTTTTTTTCCAATTTAGTTTTTATGTAAACCTTATCGCCTGGCTGATAAGAAGGTGTAGATGACACAATGTCCGCCTTCACATGTTGGTATTGTAAATCTCTTCTCTTGTTCGGTCGGATATTTGACAAGACACAGTTCAACTGCCTGCCGAACATCATTTGGGCTGGTGATTTGCCGGTAGTGGTATGCGGAGTGTTCCGGTAAGAAAATAAAAACTCCGACAATCGACGCTTAAGTTGGCTTCCGTCACTGGAGGTCATTCTGTTCTTAAAGGTTCTCACAAACCGTTCAGCTAACCCATTTGTTCGGGGATGATACGGAGATGAGGTGACATGTAGAATGCCCTGATTTTTACAGTAGTCCTTGAATTCCTGTGATGTTAATTGGGGCCCGTTGTCAGATACAATCATTTGTGGGAGTCCAAAGGTGTTAAAAATCTCATCCAAAACAGCACATAGACTTTTTGAAGTTATGTTTTTCATTGGTCTTAGTTCACACCATTTCGACAATGCGTCACACAAAACCAGCCAGTAGCTGCCCTCGAATGGACCTGCAAAGTCTATATGGACTCTTTCCCACACTTGCTCGGGTATAGACCAGGAGAATACCGGTAGTTCGGGATTGGACGGTCTGTTTTCTTGACACCTGGTGCATCTCTTGATAAAATTCTCGATATCCTCGTCAAGTGATGGCCACCACACATAGAAACGTGAGAGTGCTTTCATAGCCGATATCCCTGGGTGCCCTCGGTGTAAATAGTGTAAGACTGCCTTTCTTAAAACCTCAGGTATGACCATTCTGCCTTGCCACAGTACAATTTTACCTTCTACAGACAGTTCGAAACGTTTCCTGTAGTATTGTTTCATCTCATGCCTGTAATTCAGGTCTCTCCATCCTGTCTTTAGGTATTGACAAACGAGTGACAAACTTGGGTCTCTAGATGTTTCCAGACTCAATTTTTTTTCTGTTAATTTTAGGTCAACAATTTTGTTTTCTTGGAGGCGTGACACTACTCTATGTACAACGTTTTCCACGTGTGAGGGTTTTGTCTTGGGATTTGGTAATCTGGACAGGCAATCGGCTAGAATATTGTTTTCGCCCTTCTGGTAACAAATTTCATACTGGTAGCTTCCGATCAAAAGAGCCCATCTTACAAGTCTATTATTTACAAGCTTTGGCAGGTTACGTTGAGGTCCCAAAATGTGCATCAAAGGCTTGTGGTCAGTTACTAAGGTAAATTTCGTTCCTCTTAGATATTGGTCAAATTTCTGTATTCCAAATAATATGGCTAGTGCTTCACGGTCAATAACAGAATATTTGCTCTCAGCTGGTCGAAGTTTTCTTGACGCAAATGCTATCGGTTGTTCGACATCTTTGTGTTTGTGGTACAGAACTGCCCCAACTCCTTTTTCTGACGCATCGCACGCTAGGAAAAGGGAACGCTTTTCATCGAACGCTATCAATGAATTTGAGTTAGCTATGTTACTTTTAGCATTCTCGAAAACTTGTTCTTCGTGTTCGGACCATTGCCATTTTTTTTTGGCGCTTGTTAGCTCGTACAGGTCTGCACATGATCCATGAAGATGTGGAATGAATCTTTCATAAAAATTGATAAGGCCCAGGAAAGAGCGTAGTTCCTTTGCGTTTGTGGGTTGTGATGCGTTAGTTATAGCGCTAATCTTCGCTTTTGTTGGCCGTATTCCATTTTGATCAATTATGTGACCCAGATACTCAATCTCTTTACTCAGGAAAGTACACTTTTTCAAATTAACTTTCAATCCCGCCTGTTTTAGCCGGCTTAACACTGTGCAAAGTGTTCGTAAGTGTCCATTCACGCTTTCTCCTGTCAATGCAATGTCATCAAAATACACTGCTACGTTTGGTATGTCTCCAAGTAGTTGATCAAGAAAATTTTGAAAAATTGATGGTGCTGTAGAAATACCGAAAGGCATCCTGTTGTACTGGTAGTATCCTCTGTGTGTGGATATTGTTAAATACTTTTTTGAATCCGGAGCTATTTCAAATTGTAAATACGCGTCTTTGAGATCAATTTTGGAGTAGACAATGCCGTTTGCTAGTTTCTGACGTAATTGATCAAATACAGGCACTGGATGTAAATGTTTTGTTAGAACAGGATTAAGTGTAACGCTGTAGTCTCCGCAAATTCTGACGTCACCAGTTGGTTTCAACACATTTACAGTAGGTGTGGCCCACTCCAAAGCAGTAAGGTTTGGATCTATTCTGTTAATGATACCTGTATCGACAAGGCGATCCAACTCCCGTTCAACGTTTTTCTTCATGCTGAATTTAATTGGACGTGCAGGTAGGTGTACTGGTTCTGCGCCGGGTTTGACATGTATGTTAACTTGGTAGTTATTGACTTTGCCTAGTTTGCCGTCAAAAAGTTCGCTATATTGCTTGAGTATATGTTTTAATGAAGTTGGAGTAAAAGGCTTCTCTTGGACTGAATAGACTGGTTTTGGGAATTCCATTTTAAACTTCTCGCTCCATCTCAATCCAAAAAGTAATGGGTTTGCGTTTTTCATTACTACGACAGGCAATGTTTCGTATCGTCCGTTCACTTCCACATTTACGTTTGTGATTCCTTTGGTTTTCAGCTTGGTATTTCCATATGCTTTTAGTTTCGGCCCCTTTGTTAACGTTGGTGATCCAACCTTTTTCCAAACTTCGGAACTAATGATAGAGTAGGTAGAGCCAGGGTCCCAATCCATTGTGCAGTGAACTCCATTTATGAGAACGTCGATTTGTTTGCAATCCTTGACTCGAGTGTTCGTGACGTTGTGGACAAACTCGTCGTCATCTTCACTATTTTCCGTTGAAACGTTTGTAGAGCTTGACGTGGAAGTTTGACTACCGCTTACCCGTTGTAGTTTACGTTTAGAAGCTTTTTTTTCCTTGGCTGGCGATATGTAAGCACGACCAGTTTTAATGCAGCAGCTCTCAAAGTGTCCCTTCAAATTGCACTCGTCGCATGTATGATTTTTTGCTGGGCATTTTGAGTCGTCATGCTTCTCGAATTTTCCACATCTAAAACATTGATCAGTGGAAAGCAACTTGCGTTGTCTGTAACGAGATTTCGGTGTTGTTGTTTTTTGAGTACGGTTCCTTTTGACTCTGTTTACATTTGTAGTTGTGCCTGGTGTGTCATGTTCTGCCTGTTCACGTGATTGTGCAACAGAAAAAATTTCTCTAAAAGTGACCTCTCTTCCTGACTCCTGTAAATCGGGCCACTTTTGCTTGAGGTCTGTCTCTAAATCTGTATGATTCAACCCTGTAGCAAAACGATCGCGTAGCTGTCGTTCCAACATCTCGTCTTTATAGCCGCAATCCCGGCTTAGACTTTTGAGTCTGTTAGCGTACTGTTCCATAGATTCTGAAGACTCTCTGGTGCAGTTCCAGAACTCTGTCAATGCGCGGTATTTGGTTTTCTTTACTCTAAACAAGTCAAGAAGTTTGAGGCAAATGTCGTTATAAGTACTCGTGTCAAAATTCGGTATAAGCGCTATTTTTAACTCACGGAAAATCTCTGGTGTTAAGGTATTCAACAAGATGTCTTTTCGTAGGTTTGGATCCGTAACGTTCATGGTTTGACATTTGTTTGAAAAGAAGTCTAAAAAATCTTCAATCCTGCAGCTGTCGGGGTTGTATTTGTCCATGTTAAAATTTTTAATCACCATCATCTTGTCTGACGATGTGACCGACGATGATGAAACGCTCGTTGAGCTTTCTGTTATCGTATTTTTGTTGTGCATTGTTTGTACCAACAATGTAAGTATTTGTGTAACCTGTTCTTGCTGCGCCTGTTGAGCTCGCAAGAACAGCTCAAATTGTTCTTTGTCCATTGTTTAATATTTTAAATCCTCGTCGCCAATAAAATGAAACATATTTTATGCGAATAATTTAATGAATGACAGATGGCATATTTGACAATACGTCCATAGATATAACAACGTCTATCTGATGTTCTATGGTGTCATGGTACGCTTGAACGGCAGACCAACCACTAGAACAATGTTGGGGACGAGCTTGACTCTTATCACCACTGACCTTACATTACCTTAAAGCACCCAATTTCGTTTCTAGGCTAGTTTTAGGATGGAACGAAATCTGAATAATAATGTGTCCTACCCCCAAAAAACCCAAAAAGTTGCAAACTTATTTTTTAGAGAACAAAGAACCTAGGATGCAAGACCGAATGAAGCTAGCTCGAAAATTTTAGAAAGTCGAATAGCTGAAATTTTCTCTTGACTAAATACATACAGAAATAGAAGTCACTTACTTGAAAAGGCTAATACAAGCTACACACGCAGCGACTATAGTCGCTGTCGACTCGCTGATGATTTCAAAATCTCCAGTCCACAATGACAATTTTGACAGCAGATTTGTCGCTAATAATTTCAAAATCTGTGAGCGGATGTGAGATTTTAAAATCGCCAACGAGACGCTGGTGACTAAAGTCACTGCGTTTGTACTACACACCTAACTAAAGAATTGAATGAACGTAGAACTGCAAGAGCGAGCGAAGCGCTAGCTGCTAAAATATGCTTCGGTCGCTCTTGCATCCTACGATTATTTTTTTTTTATTTTACCATTTATGAACACACATATCTAAAAAGACAAGAAAAAAACAGAACGGAAAAATAAGTACCTACAAAAGTAATGCTTATTTCATAAGAAATCTCTTCCAACATACCTGCGATAGGACAATAAATAGTGATGTAGACAGCGTTTGAAAGAGTACAGGAGACAAAAATATAATACATAAAATCTTAAAACAATTATGAGAATATACTTACAAACATACAAAAAATAATACATACTTCTAAAATAAATATCACTAGAATGTTAATAATTCTAACGTAATAAAAATAATAAATACATACACAACTATGATAAAGTGGAAAGATAGTGTTCTTTTACTCCTCTTTTAAAAACTGCAACAGTTAGGCAGTCCCTAATTTCAGGCGGTAGTGAATTCCACAACCGCACCGCGTGCACTGTGAAGGAGTGGGATTAGAAGTCGGTGGAATGGGGAGGGGACTAAAGAAGGTTTTTAAGATGTGACCTGCAAGGCGCATCTGAAGGATGGGCGTAGGAAAAACGCTCCCGCAGATAGGATGGTGTTTTAGGATTGTGAAGGAGATTGAATAGCTGACACAATATCCGAGAGTTCCTGCGTAGTCGAATGGGGAGCCACTTGAGTGTCTTGCGCAAATTGGAGACGTGATCATACTTTTTAAGGTTAAAAACCAATCGAATACAGATACATATTTTGCAAACGCTCAAGTTTATTTAAAAGCTCCTCGGTGTCATCCAAATAAAAGGCATCGGCGTAATCAATAGTGGGCTGAATGAGGGTTTGAACAAGAGAGATTTTGGTGTTCAAGGCAAGAAGCCCTGGAGACATTTCAACGAATGGAACGTGTAGTGCACTTTGCGACTGACTTGTGCAACATGAGCAGTCCACTACAAGTAAGAGTCCATTATCATCCCCAGATTTTTAACCGTAAGAGCGTATTCAATCTGAACTTCATTCAGACAGAGTGGAGACAGCAACGCAACATCGAGCCTATTCCGCATTGATATAAAGAAAACGCAAAGCCTTTCGGAAATTAAGGCTTTATTCTACTTAAAGAAATTAGTTTAAATATTCAGAACTAGACTATGACACATTGACAATATTATGACATTACCATAGATATAAATCTACGTCATTCTTCCCAGCAGGGTTTTATATATTGCAAACATAGTCTCTCAAGTAGCCCGGCGGTTTCCGGGGCCTGCTTGAGTGGCGCCTCTCGTCTATGTCAGGTTCTTCCCGGGCCACCTCTTGTTGGCTTTGAGCAACTTCAGATTCTTGAGGAGTTTCAGACTCTTGCTGAGTAGCTTCTATGCCTGTAGGTGCTTCATCACAGATACCGTCTTCGTCATTAGGTAAAGGAGCTAATTGATTATTTGAAACTGTAGATTCTCTACCGTCAGAGTATCTTATAAATGAATATGCAGGATTAGCTTGTAAAAGCTCGACCTCTTCTACAAGAGGGTCATATTTTGATTGTCGAACATTCTTTCTCAAGAGGACGGAACTAGAGGTTGAAAGCCATGATGGGATTGATTGGCCATTCATCGACCGTCGTGGGTGGTAGAATAACCGTTCATGAGGAGTGGTGTTCGTGGATGTACACAACAATGACCGAATTGCATGGAGTGACTCATGAAGGACGTTCTCCCAGTAAGCTACATCAATTTTTTTTGATTTAAGAAAAAGTTGTACAGTCCTCCATAAAGTGCCATTCAGGCGCTCCACCTGTCCGTTTCCTTGCGGGTTGTAGGGAGTAGTCCGGCTGCAAGCAATTCCCAGAGACAGCAAGAATTGTTGAACACGTTCTGACATAAACGCAGATCCTCTATCGGAATGAACAAAAAGTGGGGTTCCAAACATAAAGAAAAGATCCTTAAGGCTGTTTATTACAGACTCTGCTGACACGTCTGGACAGGGGTAGGCAAACGGAAATCTTGAATATTCATCAATTATAGTTAATATATATTTATTCTTCGTATTTGTTGGTAATGGTCCCTTAAAATCAATGCTCAGTCGTTCGAAAGGGGCTGTTGCTTTTATAAGACTTCCTTGGTTTTTATTAAATCGTGGCTTAATTTCAGCACATACTTTACATGATGACGTTACAGCTTTAATATCATTAACGGAATATGGCAAATTTTTGGTTCTAACCCAGTGTGTCATTCTCGTGACACCGGGATGTCCAAGAGCGTTGTGCAGATTAGCTAAATTATTTGTATTTATGTGAGCACAAACACGGGATAGAGCGTCCGCCGCCAAATTGAGTTTTCCGGGCCTGTATACGACGTCATATTTAAAACAAGAAAGTTCGAGTCTCCACCTTTCTATCTTTTCATTTTTTATTTTACTTGTGTGATGAGAGAGCATAAAAGCAACAGACTGTTGATCAGTTATTAAAATGAAATGCTTTCCAGAAAGTAGATGTCGCCATTTACGAAGCGCTTCTACGATGGCGCAAGCTTCCTTTTCAATTGATGAATGACGTCTTTCGGGTGCAGATAATGAACGTGAAAAATAGGCTACAGGTCGTTCATTTTGTGATAAAATAGCCCCGATTGCAAATTCTGAGGCGTCTGTTTCGACCGTAAATGTAGCATTATGATCAATCGTGTTAAGACTTGACTCTGCTAATTCAGTTTTAAGAGCGTTGAAATAAAAAGTCGTTTCCTTAGTTAGTGGAAACGTATTTACGTCAATCAAAGGCCTTATTTTATGTGAGAAATTCTTAACCCATGGACTATAGTGAGCAAATAACCCCAAAACCCTTTTGAGGGACTTGGCATCTTTTGGAACAGGTAAATCTAACAAAGGTTGAATCCTTGTTTTATCTGGTCTGATAGTCTGGTCACTGATTGTGTGGCCTAAGAGATTAATTGTCTCTGCGCAGAAAGTACATTTATCCTTATTTAAGGTAAGTTTATATTTCTCAGCCGCCTGTAAGAAATCACGCAGGTTTCTATCGTGTTCTTCTTTTGTTACTCCACAAACAGTGACGTCATCAAGGTACGCGTAGGTTCCTTCTAAATTTTCATTTTCAATAATAAATTCTAAAGTACGCTGAAACGCGGCTACCCCGTTAGTGACGCCAAATGGAATACGTGTGAATTCGTAAAGCTTACCACAAGCTTCAAAAGCGGTGTACTTTTGTTCTTTTTTTAATATAGGGACCTGGTGGTACGCTCTTTTTAGATCGATTTGACTGAAGTATTTATATTTTGATACCTTCGAAATGATACATTCAATTTTAGGTAATGGATAAGCGTCGAGCTCTGTAAATCTATTGATCGTCCTCGAATAATCGATCACTAGGCGTTTCCGGTGATGGCCCCCTCCTGCGACTAAAGTTTGAGCCCTCCATGGCGAAGTGCTAGGTTTGATGACACCATCCTCTAGTAGCTTTGTTATTTCTTGTTTTACGAATGATTCATCTTCCTCATTATATCTTCGAGATTTAACTGCAATGGGCTTTATAAGGGGTGAAAGATTTGTAAATATCGAAGCAGGGGGCACAGCAGCTTCCATGACGTTACATATTATGTTCAAAGGTTCCTCTTTACCACCAAAATTCAGGACAACTGATGAATGTGTTTTCAAAATATCGTGACCGATGATAATATCAGCGCATAAGTTGTTCACGATCAACAAAGTCTTCTGTTTGTAGACGTGTTTATTGACTTTTATAGTTGCAACGCACGAACCTTCTACAATAGAAGTATAACTCAACGACGCTAAGGTGACCGTCTGGTTGCAATGATTTTTCTTTAGACCCAATGTCTCTGCTAAGCCTTTATCAATAAAGCTCACTGAGCTGCCAGTATCCACGAGAGCGTCTGCAGTGTAGTTATTAATTGAAACAGGGACAGTGGCCTTTTGAAGGCTCGCCGGAGAGGCTGCGATTATGGTTGCAGTGTTTAATAGTTTCTCTTCAGAAATCGCATTCGCCGTCGTCGAGCCACCAACGCTACTGCTACGACATACGTTGGCAAAGTGACCCTTTCTTGAGCAAAGTTGACACGTCGCATGGAATGCAGGGCATTTTATCCGTTGATGGACGTTCCCGCCACAAAAGAAGCAACGTCGTTTCTTTTGTCCATAAAAACGGGGAGTAGTAGCAGCTAAATGATTTTGGATCTCTTTTTGTTCGTCTACTTGTGGTTCACTGATATTAATACTTCTTTGAGAAGTAATTGCATTCAGCAATGAGTTTGTGTTTGGAGTTGAAAAAGATAGGGAACTCTTTTCAGCGCTCTCAAGCGTCAATGTTTGATTTATAGCTTCATCGAATGTCAATGTCATATTCTCCAAAAGTCTTTGGCGGATTTTTTGAGAACATATGCCCGATATGAATGCGTTACACATGAATTCGTTTTGATATTCTTCAGCGGATACAGCACGAAAATCACAGTTTTGCACTAGCAGCTTTAAAGCACGAATGTAATCGGATATAGATTCATCTGGTTTTTGAAGTCTGGTAGATAGAATATGACGTGCCAAGATACGGTTTTTCTGTTTTTCATAGGTTTCCGTTAATGTCCTAATAGCCTGCTCGTAATTTGTACAGTGTTTTATTAGTGCGAAAACTGTTGGCGCTAAGTAATTTACTAGTAGCTTCAGTTTCAACTCTGGAGAAGAATCCGGTACCTCTTCGGAAATAAAATTTTTAAACGTACTATACCAGTGACTCCAATGGAGCTCTGCGCCAGAATCACTCGGATCAGCACCAAACTTATCTGGATTTAAATATTTCGTTGGACGAACAGCCATTGTAAATTTTGAGTCTTGATTCTTTTCCAGTATGTCAGATGTTTTTTTTCTGTTAGACATTAGCGAAAATATTTTTTATTGAATAGCTTTGAATAGAGTTTACATAACATTATTTTAAGTAGAATAAATTGATATAAAGAAAACGCAAAGCCTTTCGGAAATTAAGGCTTTATTCTACTTAAAGAAATTAGTTTAAATATTCAGAACTAGACTATGACACATTGACAATATTATGACATTACCATAGATATAAATCTACGTCACGCATATACCTGCCGCTGATAACTATGGCCTGGAATTTCCTTGGGTTGATTTGCAGTCCAAATGACCGCGACCACTCACTAATGAGGGTTTTCGTGAAAATTTACGACACCAGTTGGCACCACTGTGACAAGAGGTCTTCCAATATAAAATATATGATGATGGCGTTCATCATTCCATTCATCCATTCGTTCATCATTCAGTCATGACTAAAGAAAATATAGGCTCTTTGACAGATGTCTGGACCTGACGTCACAGTGCTGCCACCTGGCGAACGTCATTTCAGAAAACCCTCATTAAATCCAACCGTTCAGATCAACAGCAGCATCCGCATTTATGTTCCGTCCTATTTATGCGTATAAACAGTCAAAACAAAATTTAAGCTATCCGGAATGCAAAAATTTTCGAGTTCACCTCGCTTGCTCTAGCATCCCATATTCGTATAATGCTCTACATTTTCTTTATAAATCGACAAAGTATCTCAGTGTAACCATGCAGTTTGTTTTAATTTGCTGTGCTTTTTCAGTCAAAATCTACTATAGGAGTGGGTTGTGATGTGAGCTGGGGGCTTAGCTACTTTAGTAGAGACGTTGGTGGTAGAGGGAGACTGAAATTAAAGTCGCTGCGTGTGTGTCTAGCATAAGGCCTTGAATAATATCAATGGAACGAACTCCGTTACCTACATAAATGCCAATGTCAAATAGAATTTGATACTTTGACAGTTTGTCATTTCTGATTTTTGCATGCCTCTGTCTGTCTGTGTTTACAAAATCATCGAGCACACTGCCCACGCGAATTGTTTCGGTAGGTATTGTGCTCTATCAACAAAATGCCAGGGCCAGATATGTTATCAACTCAAGGGCTTCGCCTTGACGGCCGAAGACCTAACGAACTTCGTCGTATTCAGTGCAAACTCGGTGTTTTCACTCAGCCCGATGGAAGCGCCTATTTGGAACAAGGAAACACTAAAGTCTTAGCTGCTGTTTATGGCCCTCACCAGGCAAGTCCAAGTATCTTTACTAAGCTCTTTTATAGTCGAATATTAGTCTAAATAGGCACTTAAATTCCAGAGTTTATTTGTTTACAAAGTGCTCTTCAGACATAGAAAAACGTGTTCAAATTCCTTTTCATACTACCGAACGTTGAACCCGCATACCTTAACCATGTAAATACAATTATACTTATTGCTTTGGTCTATTAGCTCAATAAAAAAGTTTGCTACTAATAGGCTTTAAAACTGCATAAACATAGCCAAGATTCACTACACTTAATTTGCTGGATCTATAAAGGAAATTATTATAAAGCATCTGTGTAAATAATCCACTGTTTAATCTCTTTGCAGACACCAAATCACCAATACACTATAGTTTTATTATGTCAGCTGTCTATGGTCTAGGCAGGTGTTAAGAATGATAATTTGTTTCAGGCCTCAAAATCAAAATGCTTACAAGACAGTGTTGTAGTCAACTGCCAGTACAGCATGGCCACATTCTCCACAGGTAATCTTGTTTTCACCTTATTTCACATCACCTCTATGACAAGCTTTTTGTTAAAAAATAACTTATTTAACACTTTGTACCACTTGTTTTCGCTTCATACAACACTCCACATAACTATGTATAATAGAAAGAAGTTTGAATGAAGATTTAGAACTTTATTTCAAGCAAGGGTAATAATTGTTTCAGTCATGAAGGTCAATGGAATAAAATCCATTTAAATGAACAAGTATCAAAAACCACTGAATAGAATAATTACAGATTGAAGACAATAGAAGTTGTCTTAAATCCACATAACAATGATCAGAATAATGATATTCTATGCTTAGTAATTATACTAAGCATAGAATGCACTATGACATACCCTTTGACTCATCCATTGTCTGAAATCAATAGATTTAAAAAAATGGCATCTTTTTGATGTTTTGAATTACATTACATCATGATAAACAGTCATCATTGAACATTTTTAATAGAGCCGACTGATGACTGACTCTGCTCCATAATATTCTTTAAATCCAATTTTTTCTCAGATGACTATGCTTCTGTACAAACTGGGTATTTTTTGCATTACTTCAACAGAGCATGGACATGATTCGGCCCTGCTAGAGGAGGCACTTTCAAATCGAACCAAGTATGTCACTGTTTACTTGCCTTGCTTTGAATGAGTGATGTTTCTGTAGGTCATTTCTGCCATAGTGCCATAGGCTTTGAATGGCAAAGATGGTATAAATGGTGTGTTTAATGCACATTCAGCACCACAAATTTTATAATGACTGCCGTCTGTAGTCGCAGCTGGAGTGGCGATTCTGTACATATATATATATATACCATAATTGACTGTAATTTATATACAATAATGCACACAATACCTAGTTTGTATAGAAACACTAATCTCACAAACTAAAGGCTTTCGTATGTTTTTTTAGGTGAAAGGAAAAACCGTCCGCGCGGCGATCGCAAGTCACAAGAGATGTCCATGCACTTAAGACAGGCACTCATGGCGGCTATCAAAACAGAGCTGTATCCTCGCTCACAAATTGACATCTATGTCGAAGTATTACAGGTGAGAACTCCTTTGTTAGATAATAATATCAGTCTATAAGTAAATTCCCACTGCAAGGGGCTCAGAGGGCTATACATATGTAGAACAAACATGTATTGCTTGGTTTTGGACGTCTTAGCAGGGTCAAGTGCTGATTAGTATAACTATAATCTATTGTGTATATTGCATTGTCTTGAAATAATTAATGGCAATGGCCCGTTCCCCCTCACAGAGAGGAGGCCTGAAGCCCAGCAGCAGTGGAAACATTGGTCAGTGGGTTGTCTTAGGGGCGGAGTTTAGGCATGTGGCAATTATCAGGAACAATACAGCCTTTGATCTCTATACTTCTGCTATGATAACTCTTACTTTTTGCCTTCATCATGTGCAGTTTATGCTGTGGTGAAAGAAATAATCAGACATCAATGTTTCAAGCTTGATTCATGGCCAATGCCCATAATATGCTCTGCTGTATTTTTTTTTTAATTCCACCACAAACCTTTAACAAATTCCTTCCCTATTACCAGGCAGACGGCGGCGCGTACTGTGCAAGCGTGAACGCAGCGACTCTCGCACTGATCGACGCCGGCATTCCGATCAAAGCGTACGTAATCGCTTGTAGCGCGTCCTTGGCGTGGAAGGACGGTGAACCGGAACCTTTAGTGGACGTAAGCCATGTTGAAGAAGCGGCTGGAGGGGTCGTGTTGACTGTCGCTAGTTTACCAAGTACTGGTGAGTTGAGAAAGTATGGTGTTTTTGCCTGGCGGACTCAATAGAATAAGCTAGGAATAAAAACGGAAAAACCGAGCAAGTTACGTGAATAGAGGTGCATTGAGTTCCACAAAATAACCATGTTATTTGGCCAGCTTAGGTGTTCGAGCCAGCCTGAACTGTTATATACGTAAACTCACGCCTTGTTCCCATGGGGGTCGGCAGAAACTACAGAACGCCACCTGCAATCCTTACATATTCCTTTTGTCTCGTTAACGTTGATCATACACGCACGCCCTTTGCTAGTACGCACCTGGCCATTCTGAAAAACATGACCAATAAGGTCACCATGTCCTTCTAGGAACTGTTATTTGTCACTTATAAATGGACCTATCGGAACATGAGCAGTTGTTACTATAAGAGGGAGAAAAATAAATTGAGATATAGATAAGAACTGCATTTCACTCAAATTGTTTATTTTTGTTACAGGAGCTATTGGATTGATAGAAATGTCACACAGACTACACATGGATTATTTTGATACAGTTTTGAGTCGAGCTATGCAGGGATGTAAGGATATTGAAGTAAGTTAATAATGTCTCAGTATACTCAATACACATACTTACGTGGAAAGATCACCCTATGCAGATTCAGATGAGGGACAAACTTTTGGCGCGGATTAAATTGTATATTATATGTAAATAATGAATCTGCATCCAGTTCATTCCATTCTATCTCAATACACACCATTCTGATGTCAATATATTTTCAGGTAATTCTGGACAAAGCAGTGAGAGAGCATTTAGCTGAAGCTTGGTCCAAGTCAACTGATGATGTGGTTACTATTTAAAATAAATATAATTGTTTTCATTTTTGTGTTCAATTGTTTCTTCTACATAATATGGATAGCTTGGAAGCCAAGTGATCCAACTGACATTTTGGCCAAAATTGAGTGGCATCTATGGTTTCTTACCCCATTTGTATGCCGCGATCCAGAACGTGGATCCACGCCAGACACAATGGCTTTTTAATTGTTTATTTAATTACGGCATTAAAAACGGTTAAAAGACAAAATGAAAAGCATGTAATTAAATTTTTACCAAAATGTTAGTAAAAACGCTTGGCTTCCAAGTTGTTCCAAACTATCCATATTTCCACAGCACATAGTGTGTTCTTGCCTACAACTAAAACATTCAAAATAAAACAACCAAAATAGACTTACATATTTATTAGAGATCTGAACAAAATAAGAAATTAAATTATATGTACAGTCTATGTTAAAACTAACTAAATTAGAGGTAAGTTAATAGGTACACACTTTTTCCATTACTTTGCTTATTGTATGGTGAACAAAAAAAAAACTTATTTATCGAAACGTTCTATGGCAAACGAAAAAGTGACGTAATTGAGTCAGCAAAAAATTGTTACAGCAATAGCCAGCATAACTAACGCAAAATGAAAGAAACAAAAAAATATTTATTTTTATTTAAATATCGGATGTAAATATCAGTCCATCCGTTCCTGTGATTGCACACACGAAATAAATAAAATGTATCTTTGAATAAATAAAACAAGTACTATATTGTACTCAATAAGTCCGCATTGTACAAATTCCACAATATTGCACTCGCAAGGACTAATCAAAATAAATATTGCTTCGTTCGAAGCCTTTGTTAAAACCGCTAATTTATTATTATTTTAAAAATGTATAAAAGTTTTTTTTTTTCGTCTTTACCGCGTAACATAATTGCAACTTTTTAAAATAACTCGACCGTATAAAATATGCGTATATGACATTGCAAACAACAATGTACAAGTAAGGCCAAAATATTATTATGGGATATAATTTATATCTTATTACACTGAGTTGCTAAGGCACTCATCTACATTACCATCTATATATAGAAAAAAATCTTTATGCGTAAGCAAAAGGGGAAAAAAGTGGGCGCTTGAAAAAAAATGTCCATTGCGTTACATGCAAAACAAATATCTCTCAATTCCAAAGGAGACTTAAAACTAATTGTTTAATACGAATAAATGTTTTGTCACATCTCTATGGCTCCGATGTTATAAGCTTTCGAATTAGCGACGTAATGGTTCCAAAAAACCAACGCAGTGAAAGGATCATTACGAATATAGGTCTCCTATATACCCCGTCGATTCCAAGTGAACAAATTGATGAAGACGTAGTACTATTTTCGTTCAAAACATTTGGTTGTAAATAAACGTGATGCATTTTACCTTTAGTGACCATAAATTGACAAAAAATTGCACTTACAAAATTGCACATTCCTTATCAGCAAAGATGCGTCGTTTGACTTACATCTGCAAATTGCCTTAAAAAATATTTTTTTTAATTACAAATAATCATTTGCACAGATTAGGAGACTCTTATCTCTAGAAATTAGTTTTTACTTTGCCATAATGTGACATACGACCGTACATATAATTGGTCTGAAGCTGTTTTCCTAAGCAAATGTCTATGAAGAAAGGCAACTGTATGCATCCTCAGAAAACCAATTCTAATATTCTGTTCCCTAATCCGTGATAAATAAATAACAGGCCTAACACCAAAGCTGACGTCATACAAGCGAATACTTGTAAGGAAGTATTTCTGCATAAATACTTAACAAATCGAGTGCCTACTACTGCAAATTCCTTATATCCTTGCGTGATAAGATATTTTGCAAAGTGCAATGATAAAATGCTCTGAGAACTTTTACTACGCAAAGAGATGTTTTTATGCTGTTGCGACGGTACTCGGGCGTAAACATGTCTAGAAGTTAAGAATGTGTCACACAGGCATTATGAGTGACAAAGACGCTCCATGCTTGTACAACTTTGTACTTGACGACTCAGGTGATAGGCCTTTTTAACAAATTTTGATAAGAATAGACGTCCTCTTAGCGTCGCTAACCCGAGAGCTGCTTAGTATACTTAACGACAGCTATGGTAGAAAATACTAAGCTTTAATATAAGTGAAAATTGTGAAGTTGAACGCATATTTAGTTAGCAGCCACTGGTTCGGGCGCCGCCGGTACTACTTTTTGACTAGAATCACCCACCGCCGCCGCATCTGTGGAATGAAAAATATAAATAGTAGGTATGATTACTGATCACTATCGGTTAAAAGTCATCATTATCGTGCCCTTATCCCAATTTATTTGGGGTCGGCGGAACGGAACATGTCTGTTTCTAGGACTACAACAGGCGAGATACTATGCCTCTGTAATACAGGCGTGGTTTTATGTTAGACCTTTTTTTTAAATGTCAACTGAGCCGATGTGGACTATTCTGCCGCAGCCGTCGAACTTGCACTCCATGTCAACCTGTCCTGCCCTGTCAACCTTAAAAATACATTCAGTTTGATAGATCACCCTAAACGTGAATATGAACAGTGCCAGTGATATTATGGTGTGGTGTGATTTTGGCAGATTAGGTAACAAAGGCCCACAATGGATGGTAGTAGACAGCCGTGTGTGGGAAAGGGAGGCCTTTGCCCAGCAGTGGGAGTAGAATAGAACACTCTATAGTGGTAGTAGTCATTGTAGAAGTGTTTTTTGAGTAGTGGGAAATTATGGGCTAAATAGATAACCTGCCTAACTTTTCACAGCTATTTTTGAGGTCGGCTTCCAGTCTAACCGTATGCAGCTGAAATACCAGTATTTTTCGTGGAGCGACTGAATATCTGACCTCCACATCCTAGTTACTGAGTAACACGATACCCCTTGGTAAGACTGGTTGTCAGACTTTCGGGCTTCTGAAGTCCCATAACGACTGTCAAAGATCCACAAATGACAGCCGGGACCCACAGTTAAACAGTGGGAGTGCACGCGAGTGCGAGTGGGAGGCACGGAGGGGTTTCAGTATGTAAAGATGGTCACCCAATCACAGAATAACTGCGGCAAGCGTAGCTTAACCTAATCGAAGTGCCTTATGTTATATAAAATAAAATTATACTACAAGTTCACCCAACATAAGATAATTAAATAAATCTTTAGTGAAATTAAACGTATTATTTCTCAGTAACAAACACCATACATAATACACAAATTCTCAACTAAGACTTCTTTTAACCAAAGTTACGCGATCTAAAGCGTAGCTTAACCTGACCGATCGCCCCATGCGGCTGTTAGTTACATAGTCACGAGCCCCAATAGATGGATAGGTAATAACTCTGTTAATACTGACCACTGCTAGTCTTGTTGGGTGAGTTGTGTGGCGAGCTGTTCTGGGACTCGCTGGTGCTGCCTTCAGCCTCACCGGTTTCACCGGCTGACGATGCAGCCTGGAATACATACAGTACAGTTTATTAATCAAGAGCATTATCAGTATGGTTTTTTGGTGACCCGTTACCTAGAAAAAGTTTATTATTTTTGACAGTTTAACAACATTAATTGGGTTATTTACGTTGTTGATCAGACATAGTTTTCCAATGGTTTAGCAATATCCTTCACTGGTAGTGTGATACGCAATTAGGTTTCTGAAGATAGCAATTATATTTCTACTCAACCCTCCGTGTGCTGACACTGATGTAAATAAAAATAGCTTGTTACAAACTTGCAACCTGCCCCTACTTCGCACAGTTTTTATGACTTGACAAAATGAGAGATTCCTCAATTATTATATGTAAGTTTCATGATTATATTGTGCACATAAACCTTCCGGAATAAATTCTCTACATGACGCTGCAATCCGCATCAAAATCCGTTGCGTAGTTTATATGAACAACGCGGTGTATGTATAGGTATAAATAACTCACCCTCTTATTCCTTGGAATTCTTGGTTTTGGTCCCTTCGGCTCCTTAGTGGGGTCGAAGTGGCAGTCAAATATCTCAATCAGTTCTTTTATGTCTTCCTCCTTAGCGGACACGGTCAGTGATGACATTTGCTTCTCCAAGCCTAGAGAAATAAATAATTTGAGTAAATTAATAGAATACATCAAGGGTCCTTAAAAATTTGTGTCAGACTGTCAGCTAGTGTATAAAAAGAATTTCGCAAAAATTGTGGTTTTCAAAGTTACTAAAATGTGATCCTTCTTCAACCAGCCGTTTCACGAAATTTTCAGGCATGGAGGACATCTAGTCAGATTGGAAGCCGAGAACTAGTCAGGCTAGTCAGATAACTTACCAACAAGCTTCTGTTCCATCCAAGCCTCCCTCAGCTGATCGTACAGTAGCCCGGCGTCGGCCAACAGACGCCGCAGCTGTGTGACGCGTTTGCGCTCAGGCCGCGCAGAGCGAAGCAGTGGAGCAAATACTGGACGGAACGTGTTCTGTCTGAGATTGAGAAGAAATAGGTTAGCTCAGGTGTTCTCCCCCGCCCCCGGTGGGTTCCCGCATCGTCAAGGCGGGGCTCAGTAGCCGTGGTTTGGTCACCCACGGTGAAGCGAAGAAAACCCAAGGAGGGACCGCTCGTCAGGGCTTTTGCCGATAAGCCGACGACGTAGCGGCCAACAAATAGGTTGCGGTGCCGGTTGGGCGATATCGCAACTGAGGCGGGCCGCGATGTCGTATGGTAGGCATCGCGGCTGAGGATTGGAGGCCGGTATTGCGGTGCGCCGCTCTCCCTACCTTTCGCGGTCTTGACGGGATCGCCGCCGTCTTATGGCGGACGCGGTGGGGCCGCAGGGAAGGAGGAGTGTTGGTATTACGTTGGCCGCTCTCCCTATCCTCTGCGGCCGAAAATTAGCAGACGGCGCGGCGGGGCTAATGACCTGACCCGTCGCAGGGGGACCAAAGGTGCATAGCATAATCAGCTTATAATATTCCCAATGCTGGGACACAGGCCTCCTCTCTATGAGGGACTGGGGCATAATCCACCACGCAGACCCTGTGCGGATTGGCGGATGTCACATGTCTTTTTGGTTTTAGGAAATGACGGTTTTCTCACGATGTTTTTTCCTTCAAAATTTTGAGAGCAGTGGTGATAAAATAATTTACACAAAGCAAAGTGCCTGCTTGGGTTTGAACCCACGCCCTACTACTCGTAAATCGCGACCGTTACCACTGGGCCACCACTGCTCGCAAAAATATTTCGTTTTAATTGAACATTAACATAATGCTCTTAAAAACAATGTTGTGTAACTTTGTTTCCTAGCGAACTTGGTACAGTCAGATACTGCAATTAGCTGACCCACCTTTGCATTAATTAATGGGGTTTTTTTTGTTGTACGAATTGATAGAATTTTATAATTCTTTTATATTTTATTTATTTGAGCAAAGTACACAATCATTTATGCAAAGGTGGGTCAGCTAATTGCAGTAACTGAGTGTACCAGGAGCATAAATAATTTTTCTGAAACTGTGTTGTGCAACTTTGTTTCCAATGATTTTTTATTTATAGCTTTATTGCCGGACACACAAACATTACTTCCTTAATTAGTGTATTTGTTGTTGGCAAAAACTTGTAGTGTTAGTCATTTATGTAAGCCTTTAGGGATAAACTATTCTGTGTTATGTCTGTATTTTCTATTCTGTCCTGTCTCTAGCAACTCTACTCCATAACTTCTTTGCCTTTTCAGTGATGTCATCAGTCCATCTCTTGTGTGGCCTGCCCTTTCCAAATACGGGTCATAAAGCAATAATTATGTAAGCTCACCTCTCCAGCAGTTTCTTAAGACTAGCGAGCGCCTCGAGCTCGGTGTGCACGGGGCGGGCCCACGTGCGCGCTGTCTCCACCATGTCCTTGCTGGCGGAGGCACCTTCGCCGCCCGCTCCTACTTCTTGCTGTTCGCCTGATAACGAGAGGGGAAGGTTATTCATTTTGTTAAACAAAAATTATGTCGGTCGAAAATCTCATTCGTTTTCTACAAAATAAACATAAGTCGCATCTCCCTCCCCCCAGCCACAGCAGAACACAGAACGTAAGCGTTTTAGTGTAATAAACTCGTTTCCGACGAAAAAATTACTGGCAACATCGAAGCCAAGTAGAAGTGTCAAAATTCTATAAAAAATGCCACTAGCGACCTGCCTCGTCTTCGTAGGGTGCAATTTACATGTGAAGACGGTATTCTGTTCAAGACAAACACGTTGTGCACAAGGTCTGAGGTAATCTAACCTAGCAAAAAGTACTAGGCTTGCATGAATTCAAGATAGTATTTGAATAGTATATACTTCTTTTTGTACATATTTACGTAATATGTATAAGTATGTCCATCTGGAATAAAGTACCTTTCAAATATTGAAAAAAAATTTTTGATAGGAGCTGTGGTTCCGAAGATTACCATCCACATATACACAAACACAAAATTCGCTCTCTGTCTTCATTATATGAGGTAGGGTTTGTCGAGGAAATATCATGAAGCCAAGACATAACAAGGCAAATTGTTTGTGCTGCATGTTAGCACTAGAAGTAAGTCGTCTGTAGGTGAGATATTGCGTTGGCATATTTTTGTTCCTAGTGAGAACAAACTTTTGAGATAAGGCCCATTCACACCGTTAGACCTCACAGGCGAAGCGAGATGTTACATGAGTCATCAATCATAGTCAACGAAAAATGGATAGCGATACATTTCATGATTCACAGAATCATTAAATGTATCGCTATCCATTTTTCGCAATTAAGGAAAACTAATAAATAACAATAGGCTGTGGTGATAAGTCAGCATCGAAAAGTACCAAGTAGTACCTATGATGTAAGGATGGAATCACAAAATAATATGTACAGGGTCAATATAATAAGCATTCTAATTCTTACCCTGTGCAAGATGCTCAACAATCCTGTAGGCAGCGGTGGCCCGCTCGAGCGCGCTGTCCACAGAGAGTGAGTCTGCGTCGAGCAACACTCGCGCCAGCACACGCAGGGATACAGACTTTACTGTGGCCTTGCATTTGTCTGCGGCAAGAGCATAACTGTCCGCAAATCCGGCTACTATTGACTTGAAGCGGTCGAGAAGCTTGTACCTATTAAAAAGGATAGAATTTATCAGCATGAGTTTGTTTTATCGTTTCGACATGAATTACTTATGAAAACTCTTGTCTTGGTAAAAATATTAGACCAGAAAAACAAGTTTATATTGAGAAGACGACAAGAGAGATGTATTGTGCGAAAAAAAAAGTTAATATTTTAATTATCGCAATCTTCGATCAATAATTGTACTAGATGCCCGATAAGCGCTTCAAAAACGGCCCGAAAAATAAGAGCACAAATACTTTTGTGCTCTTATTTCAAATTAGTATGGTCCAATCATAGCCAACGTTAAGACGTCAAAATGCCTCAGTGCGCGTTCAAAAATTGTGTAAATAACCACCGTAACACCAAGATTTTGGAAGTAATATCTTTTTTTCGGTAAGTTTCTATCATTTAATGTTTTTCATAAAATAATAACACAATTAAATAGTAAATATAAATAAATTAGCAAATATTATGATTGTTTGGCCAATGTTTGCGACAACGCGCCAACTATTTTAGCAAACATCGACTATTGTGGAACAGGGGCATGGAGTGGTGTTATTTTAAATGTTATTTTTGTTTGTAGATTTCCTAGCGACCCATTTCGATGTGCAGAATGGGTATCTATTGTCGCGAAAGAAAGGGGAGAACAATAATATACAAACCTTTTAAAAATTCGACAATATGTTCGATTCATTTTGACAGATTGGACATAACAGGAAACACGCAAAGGCGTAGATTACTAAAAACAGCGGTTCCCAAATTGCAGGTAATTATCATAAAGTATTAAAATAGTTGAAGTAAAATAACGTTTTGAAAAAGAAACCGCTCAAATAAAAATTGATTCCAAAAGACAACTTTATAACAAGCTGAATCTGTTTAAAGGAAATTAAACATACATTACGTTTAAATACACCGATTAACACAATGGTACTATTTTAGTCCTCCTACTTTTTTAAATCGGTTAAAAATATTTGCCACCATACAAAACGAACCTTCGCCTAAAAATATTATATTCTGCAACTCCAATACTTACTGTGTTCTAAGCATTGAAATGCAATACCAAGAACTACGTCTAGTTCCAAAATACAGTAAGCACGAAATTGTCAACAAAATGTTTTTAACCTTATCGCTTAGAAATTAAGTTTCATTTTAGAATAAATATTTTTGTAGTTATTATAAAAATGACTTTTTATTTTCAAGTGACATTTTAAATTTATTGCTTTTAACCTATCTCCGATGACAGAAGGACTTAAATATTTATCATTTGCATTCGTAATACAACTTTATGTTAGAGTGTTAAGGTTTATAATAATTTGAAGTTGTTAATATTATTAAACGTTTTTCTACAGTTCGTAGTAAGAAATATAAATGTTTATGTGTGTGCAAACGTGGCCACTTTAGCGACTTACTTTTGTTCCTGATCATTCATCTAGTACTATTATTGATCGAAGATCGCAATGGACTTTTTTCATAGTATTTCTCAGATAATCACAGTGAAAATCTCCTTTTCCAGGATCTTTCGGAGAAAAGTATCTTATTTTATTATCCTGGGCTATAAGTATTAGACAGTCAGAAAGAGCATAGCGAGACTGACTCGTGTAAGTATCGCACAATACTTCACATTCTGAATTCGTAGACGATTTCAGTTTGCAGAGTACGTAGACATGCGATTAAGAACGAGAATCCTTCCAATAATTTAACTTTTGTCAATATTGAATTCAGATTACGACTTGATAATGGACAATTTTAACATCGTCCCCTGTATTTATTCCAATTTATTCGGTTTCCATACATTTCTATGAGCTGACATCTAAGACGTGTTACCTACCTACGTTCTTTCAGAGTGTATGCAAATACCAATAATCATACGCATGAAATTGAGCACCTGTTCCCTTTTAGGTTTTCACATTAGAATAAATTACCGCACTCCCCCTCACATCAACTTCACAACACTGATTTTACATTTAATAAACTACTTTAACAGTATTAACACAAACAATAACAGAATATTTCAGTATTTTTTGTAATACAATTAAAAAACACTGAAGACTTTAATAGTATAAGCCCAGCTTTGCAGGAAAATTACCCTCAAAAACGGCAAAAGTTGTGCCTGATATACCGTGCCAATAAAATTGACCATTTAAAGGGTGCTTACATAAAGAAACAGATTTCTGGTGCAGATGAGTCTGTGCGGGTCGGTACCGATCGGTGCAGGTAAAATAGTCCCACAGTAACGTATGCGCTCACACATAAAGAAACTGGTAAAACATGTAACCGTTTCCTTCCGAAGATGAACCTGCAGAGATCTGTACCAGGAGTCGGGCCCGAAAACCAGCTTCTTTTTGTGAGCACCCAAGTGTGAGCACCCTAAGTTTAGAGTCAATTTTCGTTATTCTGTGATCTGGCGGTTTTTAATGCAAACACAAGTTGGTTTAAAGATGTTGAATGTGTTGTGTACTCTCCCTTTACTTTCCGAATTAATAAACGCCATCTGTCATCGCCATCAAAGCGGCACTTAATGGTGCCCTCTATCAACACAGGTGACCTTAGAACGACGTGTAACATGTAAATACGTACAAAGTGAAAGCGTACTTTGAATATCAAACCCTGTACGCATGCTGATTGCTGCTATGGTGTCCCAAAGATGTCGTTACAAGCGATTAGTTTTGCTGAGATGATGGAATATTGTAATACTTTTGTTAACTTATACACAGTTTAGTCAGGTAGTTATTTTTATTGATTTACTTACTATTTATTGAGAGGCGAACTCGCAAACTATCAAATAATCTAAAGTCAAGTTCTCGCGAAACTTCTGCGAATTTCAGCGTGCTTAATCCTGCAGAACTTTTTAAAATTACCAAAACATAACAGGCGGATAGTAGGCAGGGTAAATTAAATATTTATTATGTTGTTGAACATATCTGCCAAAATAATGGGACGGGAAGATCGACATGTTTACGCCTGCCATATTTTTCAAATTGCCCGAGTACGGATACATCAGGCCGGAAATTATTGCAATCATTTTCTTAGAAAACGCATGATGAATTTTCTTCGCGTAATTTTCCGCGGTTGATGCGCTAGGGCATAACGAAATATTCTAGAATCAAGAAGATCTTACCTAGTGAGGGCTTCAAGCAGCATGGTGGGGCTAAGACGACGGGGCTCATGGTAGATGAGGATCACGCTGCCATCGCCTTTCTCTTTCTCCAGCCAGTCCAGGAAGTCCGAAAGGGCCGATATCTCGGACTTTGTTTTCAATATCTGTAGGGAAAAGTAGGTTCAAGAAGATATCAAGTTTGCAGACCGGACATGTCGACTCAAGTTTCTTCAACAGACCATCTCGGACAATAATCTGCATGGTCCTCATAAGGCGTGAACAAGATTTAGATAATCTTGTCTGGACTTTAAAAGGGACCGTGACCTTTGAGTTTGTTGCGGCCTTTCTACTCAAGAGTAGTCAGGATAGGAAACACTGAACTCGTCTAGTTTTGAAATATAATGTTAATGTGAAAAAACGTTTTTTTTAAACAATTTACCGAAATAATTATCGTTCATCATCATTTATCAGTTTTGCACTATTTCATT
Organism: Luperina nickerlii; assembly: GCA_963855955.1. Classification (NCBI taxonomy): domain Eukaryota; kingdom Metazoa; phylum Arthropoda; class Insecta; order Lepidoptera; family Noctuidae; genus Luperina; species Luperina nickerlii. The sequence continues at coordinate 8,985,052 of OY979686.1, forward strand.
AGGGTTCCGTACCAAAATGGTAAAACGGAACCCTTAGGTGAGACTCTGTCTGTCACAGCTGGATATCTCAAGAACTACTAATGCTATCAACTTGAAATTTGGAATAGTTTTAGATGACGTTTGCCCAACTATTTTGCAAATAAGATTTTTTTTTGCAACGGACTGAAATGTGGTCTGAAAAATTCGTAGTGAGGCTACTAGGGCATATGGGATCATATGAAAGAGCGCAGTTTGCACATTCTCAAACATATTTTTTTTTTTTAAGCCGCATGTTTTTCGACGTTTGATGAAAAATGTAAAAAAATACCGTTAAATTAGTTCCATGGTCAGTCAAGAGATGGCGCTGACCTAAAACGGTAATATTCTACACCGCAGTGCGCAGTGTTAAAATTCTCTGACGAATATAGGCCTCGCCGATGAAAATTTAAAAACATTATTATGATGGTATGGAACCCTCGGTGCGCGAGTCCGACCAGCTCTTGACCGTTTTTTTTTTTAACAGGATTAGCAAAAAGATTGATTGAAAATAAATGAAAAACAAAATCCTTTTTTTTTTTATTTGGATTTGGAACAAGTCTCACACATAAAGATTACTTTGTATTGTAAATAAGCAGTGCATTTAGATACGTAACGTGAACTAGCTACGCATCCTTCTCTTGGGGAATTTCATTGATAGGCCCGCCATCTAGCTTCGGTTATTCACTTGGCTTAGTGCATCGCACGCACTTTGACAAAGAGTGGCGCTGCGTCCTTTGGAATATTTAAGAATACAATATTTATTTTCTATATACCTAAATATGTTGTGGATACCTACCTGTCTTTCTCCTTAAAATGCCACATTATTCATTTCACCAAGAGGTTAAAGGGAATAGTACATGTAGTGAAAAGAACAGCCAATCAACAAGTTGCGAGCCTAGTTAACTAACAAAGATGCGCCGGACGTCCTAATCCTACTAATATTATAAATGTGAAAGTTTGTGAAGATGTTTGGATGTGTATGGATGTGAAAGTTTGTGAAGATGTTTGTTACTCAATCACAGGTAAACCGTTGAACAGATTTGGATGATTATTGGCACATAGATAGACAATTTCCTAGATTAACACATAGGATACTTTTTATCCAGATGTTCCCACGGGATCGAAACTTACGCGGGTGAAACCGAGGGGCGCTGTACTAGTGTAATATATTTTTCTTCTTAAATGATAACAACATCTTACCTTATGAGTATTAGTGTCTTTGAGCATACGGTAGCGACCCACAGTGACCACGCGGACGTTATGACGGCGGCGCGCACCCGGGTTGAGGTCACCGTAGGGCATAATGTACTGAGAGTACGACTGCTTCGGAGTGTATGCAGCTATCTGGCATATCTGAAACAATAGAAATATGTTTATTATATAACAGCTCGAAATTGCAGTGGAAAAGCATGGTTTCTCTCTTTAGAAAGAATTATATACATTAATATTATAAGTAAATGCAAAAGTAATTCTGTAAATCGCGAAAGTAAAACTGTTTCTTTTTCACGCCTGAACGGATTTTGACGAAATTTGGTTCACAGGTGGACCATGAGCTGGGCACCTAGCCCAGGTCATGGTATATATTTTTTTTAATCTCTTGAGTAAGTTCCTCTGGGATCATTTCCCAAACCAACGCGGGCGGAAGTCGCGAGCAAAATCTATTTTGATACACAAATGTTGCAGTATTAAGTTCTTCTGTTGTTTGAAACATGTTGCTAATTGCAACATTGGTATGTGTGGAAAACATGTTTGCAACGACAAAATGTACACAAAACCATGTAGTTGCAACTTTTGTTTACTGTAAGCACAAAGCTTTCGACAGTCGTTTAGGGCATAAAACTTCTGAACTACACGATGGATGGACCTATGTGTATAAAAAATTTGATATTTATTAATTGCATTCACAGGAAGCCGAGGCAAATCGCTTGTCCTTAAATTAAATATGTAAACAGAGGCCCTACGAGCGTAAGAGGCTGGCTAGTATTATAGCACGAACATTAAATAACTCGGACATCGCCGTTCCAGTGTTGCCAGCTACACATTTTGTGTGGCTATTGTAAAGAGCGCCGTGTGATAGTATTTCGAACTAGACAGGTACCTACACTCCCAAACTCCTAAATCGAACCACCGTGCATTTCCATACAAATTATCAAGACGATAAGGTACAGATAAATGAATAAGTTGGTGCTAGGTATTCAGATTATTTTCGTTGGTGAACCGAATCGATATCAATAGAATAAGGATTACGACAAGCTGGCTTTAATATAACTGTGTAAGTTCAGTTAAAATTCAGGTTAAAAGAAAACCCAAGAAATATCTTAAAATAATATCTAAAATGAAGAAAGCACCTACATTATTTAGAAAACCTTAAAAACACGTTTTTTTTTCTGAGTTGTAATAAAAATCTTATTTTTAAACAATTCGATAAGTCAATAAGGTAAAATTATGCCTGAAAACAGTGCCTAAAATATCATATAATATGGCCTTTTTAGCGCCTGTAACCGTAATAGCTTTGCAAGATAACATAAAAAGAAAATAATTTTCAAAAAGTGAAATTTACACCCAAGAGTTTGGTAGAAAAATTGGGTAAAAATGCATAAAGTCAGTGGTATGGTTAGAACTGGTTCCCACAGACTACCTAAATGCCCTGTGAAAGCCGTTCTGCCACACTGACTTTCGATACATAGCCGAAAAATTTGCATCCGCAATCGTGTTTGATAGATACGATGGATTTGTATGAAATTTGGCACACAGTTTATAACCAGCATTAACACATAGGCTACTTTTAATCCCGGAAGTATGGTCCCGTGGGATATTTTCCGACATACACGCAGGAAAAAGCTGTACTACAAAAAAATAAAACTTTTTATCCCTTACCTCATCAATGAGCCTCCTGCCAGTGGTATCCATGTCCCACCCAACGAGAGCGTACTTGCCGGGCGGCAAACCGGCCGGCTTCTCGGCCAGCGCTGGCGGCAACTCAGTGGTTGCCTCCATCTCGCCGCCATTCGCCTTTGCTTCGGACACCATTGCCATGTAAAACTACGGCGGGCTGATGACAAGAGAATATATTTACGTTAAAAAAAAAAGCGAATAATTGGCATTAACAGGCACTTGTGAATTGTCAAAGGAGTCGGTCGGTCAGAAAGGTAAAGCTACTGCCCATTCCAAAGCGTAGTAGGTTTCTATGAAGAACGGGTTCAGATGCGCCAAAATTATAAGAACGAACAGACGAGACGGTTCAAAATTAAACTGATATCTCAAAAGCGCAAGGTATATTTCACAATGAACACACTGCCGTTATTCTATCAATTCAGAACGTAATTTTATTAGTAAGTTGTTTTGATAGTTTTAAACAGTGTTCGTTCCTATATATTTGACTCTGACTGTACCGTGATATTGTGGGTTCACACTCAGTGCAAACTGCCAATGAAATAGATAACTCTAGTCCTAAGAAACCGGACAGAAGCTGATCTAATAACAGTCGATACTAAACAAATCCCAAGCAAAATTATGATGTCAGGCGAAAAATATGCACAACTAAAAAAAATTGATCGCCGCGATCAAATTCCTGGTAAACAAATATTCACAAAGGTGTAAAAGCGAATGATGCGATTAAATTACAAGGGGTGAGGTCCTGTTATTCAAATCGTCATTTATCCCTTGACCATTGACCGCGCGTCTGATGAAATTCCTGTTCGCGGATTAATTAATTTGATGCAATAGGAGATCCCATTGTAAAGTTACCCTAAACAACTTGACTACAAACAAAAACATTATTAATAAGTATCAAATTCCAATATGTGGGAAACCCTTCAAAACGCTTCATCGAATTTAATTTGGCTAATTACTGGAAATTCTCTAATTAAGTAATAATATGGTAATCAGAATTACTTAATAATATATTTTCGTGCGAAATGCAGGCTGCAACTCTGTCGGACTGATGACGTGGTAGCCCACCCTTAACGGCGCCACTAAGGGGTACTGGACACCCCTACACCACCCTACAACCTCCCAGTATCGATTAGGTACATCAAAACGCGAGTAAGTCATTCTAAATTAAAGAGCGTCTGCAGTTCGCGCTAGCTAGTTTGGCAAAGTTGGCACACCGGTACTTATTTCCATGTAAAGAATAACCCAACAACCTTCTTTGCTAAGTCCCACATCCTATTTTAGAGAGCGTCAGCACACCGTGCCGATTCGCGCGGATCTGCCTGCGCGAGGTGATAGTCCGTATTTATGTTTTTTGACCCTATGACCAGTCACCGCTTCCCACACCATCTTTCGCCATCTTAACCTCCCAAAATTGAGCGCGAAACTTGAAATAAGAGTTGACTAGCGCGTGAATGGTAAAAGTTTCGACTTTAGCAGCATCAGATCTAAACTTACGCGTAATGGAAGCGAATGCTGCCAAGCTTCACCTTAAGTGGCGCTAAGAGCACTAACAGTAATACAAACATTGTTTTATCATAATATTTTAATCATCATCTGCCTAGCCTTTTCCCAACTATGTTGGGGTCGCCTTCCAGTCTAACCGGATGCAGCTGAATACCAGTATTTTACATGGAGCGATTGCCTATCTGACCTCCACAATCCAATTACTGGGTAATACAATACCCCTTGATAAGACTGTTTGTCCGACTTTCGGGCTTCTGACTACCCGCAACGACTGTCAAAGAACCACGAATGACAGTCGGGACCAACGGCCTAACGTGCTTTGCGTGGCACGGAGGGGTCACGGTATGTAAAGATGGTCACCCATCCACAGACCAACCGCGGCAAGCGTAGCTTAACCTGATAGATCGACCTGTGCGGCTGTTATTATTTACCCACGGGCCCGTCATATAAAACAGAGTATACGCTTATATCACTCTTAGCGAACATTGGTCATCAGCTCGCAGTAATGAGACGGTCTAAAATTATGTGAAATCTCTCTCGTCTACATGAAGGCCAATTCCCGTAATTAGAAATGTTCAAAATCTAGTCGTAATCTCATCTCAGCGACAATCAATGTCAAAATCTTGTCAAAAATATAAAGAACAACGCTTGCCGCGGAAGCGTAGCTTAACCTGATCTATCGACCTGTGCGGCTGTTATTATTTAGCCACGGGCCCTTCTGGTCCTTCGGGCCATTCTTTTTTGTAATACTTTTTTCATAATATTTTAATCAAAAAGAATAATTGGTATTTTCAATGTTCTAGAATTTCACCATAATTATTTAATTACATTGTCATTGTTTACTGCTGGTGCTGATAGCACCATTTACGCACACTTTTCCCGAAAACTGTTCCATTCTAAGGCACGTCTGGTACACCATGCCGGTTCGCGCGGCTATGCGGCGCGAGGTGATATGCTGAATTTATAATATGTTCCCCACTCCGTCGTGAAAGGGCCCTCCGAGCCCCCCTGTCTACGGAGGCCCTTCGACCTGCCACCACTCCAACCACCCACTCACTATCGAGTGCATCAGGAGTTGGGGTGTTACGACGTACAATACCTACTTGTATTGCATATGTTTACATTTATTTATTTATTCTTGTTCGCAGTCATTCCACGCAAGCAACAGTTGATTTTATCTCTGATTTGCTAAATGTCTTGAGAGGTGGTTGGGTGACTAACCTATATCTAGACCAGACCCATATCTTGTTGATAAGAATATCTGGTTTTTAGTTTTGCGGATAAATCTACACATATTAAAGGGTAGTGCTCTGACCACATCATCACCCATCCCAAACCGCTTAGGGTAGACATTTAGGAAAGTAGTTTACTTTTATGACGTCCACTTAAGAAACGATTTTAGAAAATTATACCCCAAGGGGGAATTCTTATGTATGAAATGAAAATATGAAAATTGTATTGTTTAGTTTTGATAAGACCTTTCAAAACTTGCCGCCGCCGCCGCGGCGCCGTGTGCAAGGGTTCATACAAATCCAAGGGTAACCAATACAGGGCCAACGCGGTGGCGACGGCGCAGCGACGCCGCCGCCGCAGCCACGGCATAATGTGTAAAGGGCCTTAGAAGCTTGGCTCTACATGAGATCAGAAGGCCAATTCTCGTAATTTAAAACGTTCAAAATCTAGTCGCAGTCTCATCTCAGCGACAAAGAAATGTCAAAAACTTATCATGTAGGGAAATTTGAAGTATTTTTTGACAGATTGAGACTGAGATCAGACTGTGAACGTTGTTAAAATTAGTAGAATTGCCCCTCTAACTTTTTGACAGTGCGAGCCTTGTGGTCTCGTCAACATTTTACATGAAAATGTTTTTGGTGGGATACACTTTGTTCTCTTCAACCTTTACATTGGCAGAATCATCGATAAAATAATGGAGCCATTACTATAAAATTGGAATTGGCTCTCATTTTTACAGTTCAACACATTCATTGGATTATTAATTTACGTTGTTGAGCAAACTAACTTTTCGAAAGTCTAGTATTCTGATTATGTGATTACTACCCACATACCCCCTTACTAATAAACGTTGTATAGCATGTATATAGTTACACAATGCTTTGTCTTCTTCTTTCGAAAGTCAAATTTTGACAACTAAAATAGAGAAATTGGTGTGTAACTATTGATCTGATATAATCTATTTATTGGTAAGGGGGATTGTGTTTACATATTATTTATTGATGCACTGTCATTTATTCTTAAAGAATGTGTTATGTTTCAGTATCCAGTGAAGTAGGTAGTAAATAAATAATAAAACCTAACTAGGTAACCAGTAGCAAACTTAATTAAAACCTGGATCCGCTTCTGATAGCAAGTTAGCCCTACTGCCACTGATAAAAAATACCAATGCTGTGAAAAAACCCAGACTGATAAAAACATTGAAATGAAACAAAAAATTTTTTTAGCTATATACCTTGCTATATTAATCAAAATGCATTCAGACCGCAAGTCATATGTGAAGTACTGCAAGTCCATTACTTTGCATATGACTTGCATTACTGAAACAACTTGTCACAACACTACCATTGCAGTTAGTACTCAGTTGATCTGACTGCATACTATCATCATTATCTGCCTAGCCTTTTCCCAACTATTTTGGATTCGGCTTCCAGTCTAACCCGATAACAGCTAAATACCAGTATTATACATGGAGCAGCTGCCTATGTGACCTTCACAACCCAGTTACTGGGTAATACTACATACGCTCAATGACCTGTAGGACTAAGTGCGGAAAACCCTCAAACAGAATACTGCATACTATTTTGTCTCTATTCATGCCTGTTAACTAATTGATGTCAGCAGGAAAAGCATACCCACATTTAAATAGATAGTAAAAAAGATGCTGTGTTATACTTTGTCTCAATTGTAGATAGTACATGTTGAATCATAGACTATTATTATAAGATTATAAATTATCGAGTTTGCATACAAAATAAATACATGCTAAAATGGATGACACATCAGGAAGTTTTGAAACTTAATTTTAATGAAATAGATGTGGGTTTTTTGTGCTATTTGATGCATTGACTTTGAGATAAGTGATTCATATTTATCGAGAAATCTGCAGGTATCTTGAAAAATAGGCTACCGTGATTTGTTGCTTGGCTTGAATCGGAATGTGTTTGGCTTGTATCAGAACATGTTTGACCGTTGTATCACCTGTTGTTAAACAATGATGCTATAGACAATAAATAACAAATAAAACAAGAATACAAAATATAATCTATGGTGTATTTAGTGTTCAAATAGAAAAAAATATATAGGTACATGGTAAAAGTTTCCTATTATTAGTCATTGTTATCTCAATATTATGAATTGGACAAAGTATCTTGTAGGTTTTTTGTTTAAATAGTCATAAATAAACTGATAGCAAAGCTGTGAAAAATCTTCGGCGACGTTTAATATTATCTATTTTGCCGACCTACCTACTGATTATTTGTTCATTGTTAATGTTTGATTATGTGGGTATTTATTTATAGGAGTCTATTTAATTATGGATAAGCTGTAATTAGAGTAAGTAAAAATAAGATGCTAATGGATGATGGTAGAGTAAAAACAGGTAAAATATGCTCTATGCACACATTTGAGGGTTAGAGGTAATAAAGAACTATTGGCGTCAAGGCAATAAGTTCAATCTCGATGAAAAATGAACGTATGATGATGGAATCTAAAACATTGTCAGTCATAGTTTTAAACGGCGGCAAGTATTGCTACATAGGCCACAAAACCGGCGCCCAAAAATAATCTATGATGACTGAAAACAAAATAATTACGCCGAACACAGCCTACCACTCCCACAACAAAAAAAAAATAAAAAATATACACCCAAATGTTCACTAACCCTTAGAAACAATTTCCTAATCCTAGATTAGACTTAAAATAAACATAAAATAAAGGGAATTTAAAATATAGGACACGTGGCGGTCTTTTTCTACAGACATTTTGCCCCACCCCAGCACGTCAAAATAATTTCAATGTGATACTCACAACTTAAATGCAGTGATGATTGGATGAGTTCAAACAATATCTGTTTACAGGAGACCTTTTGTGATGTCCCGCTAACGCTGCAAAGTAAAATAATTTGGTAAAAATATCACAAAATCTAAGCACGTGTGCGGCAAATGGCAAACCGCAATAGTAAGTGATGTGAATGAAATTATTATGTCTATCGACAAGATTGCGATTGAGAATCGATTGCAGTTTGTTTTTGTATGACATTTGTTGTTATTTTTTAGGTTCTAAACAGTAATCTTTTACTATTACTAAATATTTAAATCGTAAACCAATGTAAAATGTCAAACTGCTAAATTTTGCTACCAAGATTAACTGGAATGACGTAGAAATAAAATAAGATTTATAATATATAAATGCGGCGTTTGTATTTTAGGAAAATTGTCAGTATTTATTATAGTAAAATGTAAACTGAAAATAAATTTGTCTTACAATGTAACATACTTGAATCGATTTTATTTTACGACAATCTATCCAACCAGAGAACAACACTAGGAAGCCTCTAAAAATCGGGAAAAAACTCAGAAAAATATTGACACGTTCGAAAATTAACAACAAGAAGGTTACAATACAAATAATTAGTAGAAGAATTATTGTTTTAGATTATTTAGGCAAAACTGGTTGTGATAAAATAAATAACTACAATTGAAACGAATGAAAAATTAAATGTAACGAACAAAAGTATTGATTTCTGTTGCTGGCTATCATTTGCCATAGTGCGTTGTTCAGACTCTCGTTAGAGTAGTATATTCCTTGGTTCAGACAGGCACCGATGGTGGCGGGCACAGTGACGTTTTTTAGTGTGAACCGCGTTTAGATAGCTCCAAACCTGCTACATTATAACTGTACGCCTCTGCGCTCGCAGATGGTTTTGTTGTCTGAACATTCCCATAGGCGTATATAGGAATCTTACACCTAACCAATATATAGCAAAAGAAATAACGTCACTATTAGCGATGTTCAAATCCGCTATAAACTGTAAATGTGTTATAAACTATAAACTACATTCATATAGTCTGTTATTTTATACGCTATAATTATAGCGCGCTATTTCAAAACTCGGGCGCAGTCTGAACGCGGAGACGCTATAATTTAACAACACGCTATCAGTGCTATCACGCTAAACGGACTTGATGAATTGATGATACGCGGTAGATATTATTTCGCAACGCGCTATACATTATAGTCGCTAACGCTATCTTGCTATCTCGTTCTGGCCCCGCTGTGCGAACGCTATCTTACTATCTCGTTCTGGCCCCGCTGTGCGCGTTTAAACTTTTATTCATTGAGTAGGTTGAGGCGCTATAATATAGCGCGAAGTCAGAGCCGCTATAGCACACGCTATACGCTATGTACAAATAGTCTGTTATATTTTGGCGCTATGCGCTTTATTAACCACCACTAGTCACTATCCTCTAGAATTCTACCGGTACAATATTGTTAGTCTAAGATACCCTGAAACTTACGGTAAAAAGTGAGGTTTTTTTTCTGGAACAGATTTCTGCCTGGCTTGAATTTATCCACTGTCTCAGGAGAAATTTACAATTATTTTATCTTTACTTATATGTAAAATTTTGCCCACTATTAATAGAGAAGTAATCATATAGCGTTGTTCAGAACTTCAGACTAATGCCATGCGCGCGGCTGGCGATGGCGTTGGTAATGGGGTTGAAAACTGAAAGCTCGTCATAGGTATTGTTATTCCAGAAACCACCATTGTTGTGTATGTTTTACTGTTGTGTCTAAAAAATAACGAAAACTAAATAAAAATATATGCGACTTATGCGACATAATTATGCGACTTGGAGTGAAAGACGTGCTAAGAAAAATAGAACCGTCTACTACTAGTAAAAAAACAGCTTTAGTGAAAAGGTAAATAAATTATGAACTATTCGTTATATTTATCCATAAGTTATTTTTATGGTAATACTGCAGGCTTATGACGGAAATAACCTGAAGGCCAATCTACAATCTCATCCACAGCGACAACCAATGTCAAACTCTTGTTGATAATGTAAGAAAATTATGAGTTATTTTTGATAGATTGAGACAGATCAGACTGTGAACGTTCTTGAAATTACGAAAATTGCCCCCTGATTGTAGTTGAAGACCAACTCGAAGATGATCTTCCTAACAATCTGGCATCGGAAAACTTCAAAGAAATTGTAGCACTGATCTAATATGATAAATTAAACACATACACACCCACTGATTAAGTGAATTTAATTCGCGAGCGCGACATCGCGCTGTCCAAGTACGCTGAGGTAGGCTCTTCCTCACCTCGAGTGAAAGAGACGGGCTGCGAAAAACAAATAATTCGTCTTTGTTGCACTTCAGTCAACCGCAGAGTGCGCGGCAGTTACATTTACGATTTGAATTTTGTTTGTTTATGAAACCAAAATGCCAAATAATTGCGGCGCGTGTGGTTCGCAATTAACTGACATTTTTATGGAATGTTATAATGAGAAATGCAAGAAGAAGTATGACTTATCGTGTCTTGAAATAAATATAGCCGCGTTTAAGACATATACTCAGGCATTTAAGAAAAACTGGGTGTGCCCAGAATGTATTTGTTCGAAACCTAAAAAAGGGAACAGCGAAACCCCAGTCCTCACGAATACGCCCGGCTACAAGACCACGACCACAGCCACCAGTACACCCAGTAACAATAATAATAACGTTAATATGCAGCGTGGGAGTCAGGCTCGTTTTTCACCAACTATTATGGATACAGATTGTGTCCTGCTTGAAGAATTAAGAGAATTTAGATCAGATATGGTAGCTCGCATAGACAGCCAGGCAAATGCGATTAAACTCTTACTGAACCAATTTTCTGAGACAAAAACCGAGTTGAATAACATAACTAGAATTATGAGGGTGCTCGAAGAAAAAGTAGATGCCAAGCTGATCCAGAACAGGACAACTCGAGAGATCATAAATGAGACACCTGACAATCCTCCTTCTACATCTACTTTTGCAGAAGTCGTAAGTCAATCGAGCAGTTCGAACATACCTAAGAAAAAATCTGAGGGTACCTACAGCAAAACGCAAACGGTAAACAAAGGTCCGGCCACGAAGTCTGCCGTGTTACAGGAAAAGACTACGGGTGTTACCAACACACAAGAGGCTAAAGAAAGAAAGAGTACAGAGATAGAGGATAACGAATCGGGCTGGACGACGGTTCGGAATAGAAAATCTAACAGGCAACCTAAAGATGTGAGAGTAGGTACGAATATGGAGTTGAAGGCTATTCAAGCAACGGAACGAAAAAAACACCTGCATGTTTGGCGTTTACATACAGAAACCACTCTGGAAGCCATAACCGAGCATGTAAAAAATGTATGCGGCTCAGATATAACAATTAAAGTAGATAAAATCAAACATAAAACAGAGCGAGATTACTCGTCGTTTATTGTAGGGGTGCCTGAACAATGTTTTGATAAGTTGAATCAACCAGAAATCTGGCCCATGAACGCGGAATTTAACGAGTGGATTTGGTTTCGCAAGTCCACCAAAAACACACCAAAGTAATACCATCGATATTTTCTACCAAAATGTCAGAGGGCTTCGAACGAAATTAGACGAGTTCAGAAGAAATATAGATACGTTAAATTCAGACTTATACGCAATCACTGAATCAGGTTGCAATGATTCTATAAAAGATTCTGAAATTATACCACCAGGGTATAAAATACTTCGTTGTGATCGAACGGATGGTCGGAAACAGGGAGGCGCGTTTCTAGTGGCCACACACCGATATGAGTTGCGAGAAGTACCTATCGCCGACGCGTCGTTAGATACCTGCGTTTTCGAAATGGTTTGTGCAACGGTTTATTTAAATAATAGATTTTTGTTTTTGTGTTGTATAATTTATATCCCTCCAGGTAGTTCGGAGAATGATTACATGTTTTTATTTAGAATAATAGAAAACCTATGTGATAGATATAGAGAAGTAATTGTGATTGGAGATTTTAATTTATATTCGTGTCCTTTAAATGTTAGTAATTATTATGAATGTTTTGTGTCTTATTGCGAGTTCACTCAAAGTAACAGAGTACCCAATAGTTTAGGTCGGCAGCTGGATTTGGTCCTGAGTACAGGTTTTAGCGGAGAGGTGTCAGTAGAAGCGGCCGACGAGCCGCTTGTGCCCGTCGACGCGCATCATCCGCCGCTCGCGGTGAGCGTGCGCCTCGCGCGGCCCGCAGGCGTCCCTGTCCCCGACCCCGCCCCCGCCGCCGTCGACGCCGTAGACTCGCGCGCGCCCGGTACATGCGCGCGTAATATTAGACCACAGTGGAACTTTTATAAGGCGAATTATCAATTGCTTTATTCGAGGTTAGTTTCAATCGATTGGAGTAGTATGTATGAAATGAGCGATTTAGAAGCAATATTGGATTTATTTTATAGTAATATTAATGATATTTTGGATGAATGTGTTCCCAGGAAAAAACCTAGTACAAAGTCGCGGTTCATTTATCCGGAATGGTACACGAGAGAAATAATAAAAGATTTGAGAACTAAAGCCAGACTTCACAAGATATTTAAAACAACTAAACTTAGTAGGGATTATGAAGAATATTCTAAATACAGAGCTCTTATTAAAAAATCTATAGATACTGCTCACAAACTGCATCAACATAAAATCCAGTGTCAGTTTGCTAAAGATCCTAAGTCATTCTGGCAATACATACGATCAAAGAAAAGTGCAGTAGACAAGAAAACTATTGTAAAAGATGGTGAGCATTTATCGAATAAAGAGTGTGCTAAACAGTTCGCAAAATTTTTCGAATCTGTTTACAGCGATCAGCCGCCGCAGTTAGACGCTCAAGCGGCGGCGGCGGCGGGAACAGCGAGCAGTGCGCGGGTACAACTTGATGCACTGAGTCGGGAGGACGTCAGATGTGCACTTGAGCGCCTGAAACCGAAGCGTTCAGCGGGCCCGGACGGTATACCGGCATTTCTTTTTAAAGATTGTGGTAGGGTGCTCACGGAGCCGCTACTTTATATGTTTAATAAGTGTCTTCATTCGATGACGTTCCCTACTCAATGGAAGATGACGCGGGTCATTCCTGTACCCAAAGGTAGGGTGGGATCGGACATAACTGGTTATAGACCGGTGGCCGTGCTGTCGACGCCGGCCAAGGTGTTCGAGTCGGCTATCCAGCGCTGTATGCTGGAGCAGGTACGTGGACAACTGGCTGATGCGCAGCACGGCTTCCGACCGGCGCGCAGCACTGCCACCAATCTGTTGAACTTTATGGCGCAGGTGGTGCCGGCGGTAGATGCAGGTGTGCAGGTTGATGCCGCTTATTTTGATTTTAAAAAAGCTTTTGACAGCGTCGACAATGACATCTTACTAACGAAGCTCGCAAAAGTCGGCTGTACACCACATCTATTGCACTTCTTCGCCAGTTATTTCCAAGATAGACAGCAGTACGTGGATTATAATGGGTGTGAATCCGACCCATATTACACCTGGTCCGGTGTGAGCCAAGGCAGCAATTTGGGGCCTCTCGAATTCATCATAATGATAAACGATTTGCCGGAAGTCGTCAAACATGGCTCTTGTTTATTATTTGCGGATGACCTCAAGTTGCTGCTCGAGGTTAATAATGAATCCGATTGCGAACGATTGCAGGAGGATATACATAGGGTAGTGGAATGGAGTCAGCACAACCGGCTTTTCTTTAACGTGTCAAAGTGCTCGGTGATGAGTTTTACGCGCGCGCGTGCCCCTCTCGTGCACGAGTACGTGGTGGGCGCCGCGCCTATGCAACGAGTCTCTGAGGTGAGAGATTTGGGGGTTATCGTCACTCCCGAACTATCGTTTCGCGATCATATTACGGGGATCTGTAAAAGGGCGTTTAGAAACTTGGGATTTGTTCTGCGACAGACAACGCACTTCACTAACATCGCAACAGTCAGAGTCCTGTATGACGCACTAGTCAGGAGTCATCTGGAACATAGTGCTGTCATATGGGCTCCGCATGAGGCCAAGTACTCAGTTATGTTAGAACGCGTTCAGAACAAGTTCACGCGCCACTTGTACAAGAAACTGTATGGGGTATATCCGTTTTACCCGTTGATGTACCCCACTCTGTTTGTGCTCGGTATGGTCGGGTACTACCAACTGAGGGTACGACGGGAATTCACGCTTGTTGCGTATTTGGTTAGACTACTTCGTGGCATTGAGCATAACCCAGGAGTACTGCAGCGCCTGAGTGTTTGTGTACCAGACCGCTATGTGTGGAGGCGGCGCCGTCCGCCACTGCTGGCCGTGCCGGTGGCCAGGACCAACCTTCTCGCCAAAACCCCATTGACCCGCGCTATTCGGGTTATTAACGATCTTCACGTGAAGATCGATATATTTACATGCCATTTGAGTGAACTCGCAAAAATACTGCTGTTCTTTTTATGTTATAAGGTAGATTAGAGTAGGCTATATATTGTTGTTTTATTTTGTTTTATTTTATTTTATTTAGGGAATTTAGTCCATAATATTATTTTAGATGTTGATACTTGTAATACTAGTTTTTACGTTTCATAGATTTAAATTGTAAGATCTGAAGTTAATTTTAAGACCACGCTATCGCATTAGGTATACACCTGTAATGATAGTGGTAGGGAGTTTTTAATAAATAAATAAATAAATAAATAAATAAATAATATACAATACATACTTATTTACGCCATAAGAGCCTGTAACGAAAACAGACATACTCTGTTTTATGAAAGGAGAGCCACTTGTTTAAGAATTTCTCCCATAAAAGTCTCCGTCTTTTAAGAGCTTTGGCAAGTGCATAATTATGGGGACCCCATAATTATCATCTTATGATTTCGTACTACTTAGTCTGTGGTTTCATCACTGTCATCATCATCAGCGTCATGTCAATTGTCAATGTCAAATTGCCCAAGTGTCAATGAAATGTAATTTCATTTCCTTCAGGCTCAGCCACCACTTGCTAAGTTGCTACTACTTTGCTAATGGGAACCGTTTTCTAGTTAAAATTTACGATTTACTGTATACAATGACGGACAATATCGAGTACTATCGAAATCAAATCGCTATAGCAAGAACAGAAATCAAGAACTTACGGTAAGGCAGTAATATTCATTGGTAATATCATGGATCAACTTCGTAACTATGTAAAATTTTTATTTTATTCTAGGCAACAAGTATCATCACTGAAACAGGAGCATACAAAGGAAATAAGGTACATAAAAAGCCATCTGAATGTGCTTCGGTGCGCGAATTGTGGAGATATAGGTAATGCACTCAAAATATTATAATTAAAATACTTGTTCATTATTTCCGACACTAACACAGTTCAATTTTACGCCTGCATGCATTTATAGAACGAAATTATTTCTTGGAATGTAATAGATTCTAGTCTAACTGATTAATTGACTTTTCACTGTAGCTATGTTAGTTTTGCTCTAGTCTTTCACCATAATTTTACAATATCTATTAAAAAAGAAATTATTAAATTCTTTATTTCACCAAAGCCATTTCATTACAATATAATATCCAAAGACAAAGAGCGTAAAGGCTTTAACTGTCACAATAATTTTAATACTCTGACTTCTAAACTAGGTGTAGGTGCCTGTGTCTTAGGAGTCAGTGATTCTTCGTTACAAACAAAGCCATATTATACTATTAGTGTTTCTATACCCACTTTACCATCGTAGCTTGTTGTGATTTAATAAATAATTTTTCAATGTTTCAGTCATCAGTCTTCCCACATAGCTTCTTTAAAGCATTAAATGATCATAAATAATAGTTTTAATATGTTAATATAAAATCCCAAGGTTACAATATGGCTTCCTAAATAGAGACCAGGTTATGTATATATAATACTCTATTATATCATAAAAATTAAAGCGGGCAAAATTTTTGATTGTCAAAATTATGTTAAGGTGGTGTCCCACTGAAAAAAAACAACCATTGATCCAACAAATGCTGTATGTACCAGCGATTGTTCATTAGAAACATACCCTCGAAACAACAATAAATATAATTGTGAAAAACACAACCTGTAAATGGCTTGTAGAAGGCGATCATTTGACAAGTTATTATTATTATTATTTGGTTAAACACACTAGCAGCTAATTAGCGTGTGTATTGTATATAAGTTGAGTGTGTTGATTGTCTAACTTGATGATATGGTATGATATAATTTGCAGACATTCTCAGAGTGGACTGAAGATTTATTCCAGTCTTCTGAATAATTTACGGAAAAGTGTATCTTATTTACAGCAAAACAAGTTGTATATTGGATTGTATCCTGTCTTGTCTCATCATACTGTAATATTTACTTTCAATCTTACAGCAACAACAGTATCATCAAACCACAATGGTGTAGAAATACTCCCAGATGCGGAAGCTCTTCCGTACAAACCTATTGGAGTGATTGAGACTGCATTTCATAATAAAAGGGGGGTTCCACGCCAACCTACGGTGATGGCCAACGCAAAGGGGACTGTTATCATTAATAACTGCGTGTTTAATAATCCAGACCATGCATTGATTGGGTTGGAGGAGTTTTCGCACATATGGTCAGTATTGCAGTTTTTTTTAAATAATTGTAGCCTTTTAGGTAATACGGGCTGGTGTCCGTAACTCCACGTCAAAATCAAAGCATTTATTTCAAATAGGCACATAAAAGGCACTTTTGGACGTCAAAAATTACAAAAAAACATGGAATTGATTCTAGTCGTCAATGCGCGTGTTTTGCATACAGGTGGGAAAATCTATTATTCGATCAGCCCTAGCTCCTTAAAGAAGGCCAGCAACCCCTTGGTGTTACTGACCATCTCACGGACAGTACCTGGGTTACCAAAGTATTTATTGTAGCCTTTTACATTAGTTGTACTTTAAATCTGGTGTATAATAGAAAGCTCTTACAGCTGGGCTCGTTGCATAGAATACTTACAACCTAGGGGTATTTTATTATTTAAGAAACCGGTTTCAGTGTTTACTTTGTCTAATACTTATTACTTAGATGTGTAGTTCCATAACCCAGCTACTCTCACCCAGTATAAATTGCGTAAAAAATCCAGTTATCTAATAGCTTTCTTTAAAATATTTTCAGGATATTATTCCATTTCCATATGACGGAGAGCACGAATTCTCCAGCGAAAGTGGCGCCCCCACGGCTCCGTGGCGAGAGGCGAGGCGTGTTCTCAACTAGGTCGCCTCACCGACCTTGCCCTATCGGACTGTCTCTTGTCAAGATAGAGAGTATCGAAGGTATTTTTATTTTATTTATTCAAATCTGTATTAACATTAAACTTCGGAGTCAAATTAAATTAGCTAGCGAAACTCCGCAGACGTGATGAGTATTGAATTATTGATATCTAAAAACGACACAATAAAAAAATAAAAAATTGATGATTTTGTTTGGGTTAATGAGTGCTGGTGATTTTATTTCATGAAGTATGAATTGAGAAAGTCTGTTTTTTTTATCGTGTTTATATATCGATACCGAGCACGTCAGTGAAGGTTACAGAAAGAAAGAAAGAAAGTGACTACAGTACTTGCGGTTGATGACCCCAAAAAAGCCCATAAAATTAATTTATTTTTAATTTAATCATGTTTAGTTATCCATAACATCTGCGGAGTTTCGCTAGCTAATTCAATATGCCCTGTAAAGTCTGCGAAGCTGCATAACAGTTTGTCGGCAGTTGTTCTATTATTAGACATATTTAGATAATGAATGTGCTTGTGTAAATAACTTAAATATGCTCAGTAAATAAACTATAATAAATATTCAGTTGAGATAAAAAAATCTCACATCAACGTGATGTTTGTTACAAACGTACCTATGGACACATTGAGAGATAATGTTTTAGTAGAACTTTTAAGTTGGACCTTAGCCGATGTAACTTGTCACGGTTTTTCATGGTTTCTCGTTCCCGCCTCTTTGCACTTACTGCGCTTTTGGACTGCGCGGCAGACAAGTAGTAGTCTTTTATTTGAAATTTTTGTAAGGTATACACAGCAAAATAATTTGGTGTCTATGGAATACTGGCAATGCCTGTTATGCTGGCAATGTCTGTTTTGGATGAATGGATGCTTCTTATGCATCTCAGTAAAATTATACATTTCTTTCACTAGCTGTTCTATGTTATAGGGTTTGGTTTCCGCAATTAGTCCTTCGGGTGGTTACTCCAACCAGCCCACCTCCCCCCAGAAGGTGATTACATCTCCTGGTCTGTTAAGAACATTTCTGTCCTAATCACTAGTTGCATTCTTACTTAGGTTGTGCAGTCATACTATAGTTGTCGCGTTTTAGCATGGGAATTGCGGTCATTGACCCACCTACATTATGTAGCACTTTTTATGCCAAAAACTGAAATAAAGTCCGCTAAGGGGGAAGCGCTAAGGTAGCCCACGAAATTCAAATTTACGATTTTTGCAATTTGCAGCTCAATGTCTGGGCCTACGTTGATTAAAATATGATTCGCGACTGTAACAAATATGTATTTACAGAATTGAAATCATTAGAATCAGTAATACAACTTGTTAAGTTGTATAATCCTAAATATAATGTCAATGGGGCCAATCATTTATAATAAAATTCCACATTATCTCAAAGGACACACCACACGCGTATTTAAAACTAAACTGACTGAATTACTATTACAAAAATGTTACTACTCTGTAAATGACTTCTTGAATGACAAAGATTTATAACTGTACCTTGACTTTTTTCTTGTAATTGACATTTTAAGTACCTTTTTGCAACAATGTATAATTTGATTTACTTTTTATGTGACAATTTATTTTATGAGTATTAATTTTTGATGTCTGGTTGTTCTATGTCAATGCATCTTAACTAATGTTTTTGCACGCCGTAAGGTAGAATGTAGCGGAAACGTTGTATACTGTACCATCTCAAACCTGTACCTACATTGTGGCAAATAAATGATTCTGATTCTGATTCTAAATATCTAGACATGATGAAATAGTCATTCAATAGTATTACTTGGTCTTAGAGAGTTGTGTTGATGACTTTAATGATTATAATTCTGTAAATACATATTTGTTACTGTCGCGAATCATATTTTAATCAACGTACAACTTAATACTGACCAGCAAATTGCAATTTTGAATTTCGCGGGCTACCCTGGCGCTTTCGCCTTAACGTCCTGAAACAATATCTATCGTGATCTTCCAATAACGAAAAACCATTCATCATCATAATCACACAAATAATTACAAATTAAATAATTTACACAAAGTAAAGCGCCTGTCTGGGTTTGAACCTACGACCTATAACTCGTAAGTCTTGTCCGTGACCCAGCGGTCAAAGACAAGACTTACAGAAGAGCAGTGAAGAGAGAACTGCTCTCAGGAAAAGGGCAAAGACCGCTATTACCATGCTAAAACGCGACAACTATAGGAACATGACAAATAAATGTGTCTAATGCATTCTAAGACCAGGCAGAAACGACATAAAGTGTATTTTAATTTGGTGGTCTTTTCAGGTAACAAAATACACTTCTTGGGTGTGGACATGGTAAATGGAACCCCTGTATTGGATGTAAAGCCATACATACCACAGTATGACTACCCAGCGCCAGCCTTCGTAGAGAACATGTCTGCACTTGTGCGGCCACCCACGGAAGGCATCAGTGATGTTACGGCAACGCTTGCTAGTCTGCCCATTGATGATGAGGCTTTTAATGCAAGGAGGTAGGTTGTGCAAATTTTTGAAGAATATCATGCATGTAATGTCTATAGTCATATAATACTATAGTTAAATAAGTATACAAAAATGTTACGGCGCGTGCCCAGAATTAGAACCAACGCCGCCATCCTTTTTTGTCAATACATTTCACAAAAAAAATTCTCTAATGTTTACCAACAGCGCGCCCATGTCAATGTCAATCAGGCGCCAAAAGATCCTTCTAGTATTGTACAGTACGCGGAAACGCGTTTTTATTGAATTTTTATGTAGAGGACACGAGCCGCCGCGCACCGGAGCGTGGCGCGTGGTAGTTTGAGATCCGCCCAAGTAGGTATGACACATCCGCGTTTCAGAAATAGTTCGGCTTTATAGAAGACAATCTATTTCTAAAGCTCAGCTCGATGTGCCATATTAACGTCTGAATATTGTATTTTGTTATCATGCTTACAAAATTCGTCTTTTTTCGTTCTACGTTTTGACATCCATACTAATATTATAAATTCAAAGGAACTCTGTCTGTCTGTATGTTACCTTTTCGCGTCTAAACCACTAAACGGATTTCGATAAAATTTGGCAGAGAGATAGCATCCCGGGGAAGGACATAGGATAGTTTTATCTATTGCCACGGGATCGACATTTACGCGGGTGAAACAGCGGGGCGCAGCTAGTACAACATAATTAAGAAAAAGTTACTTGATAGGCAACACATCAATATCTCCATCATACAGGGTGGCAGGTACAGACGCCAGCACATCAACCTACCCGAAACTGTCAAATTATCCCAATCAACTTTGAACCTTATGCTGTAGCGATAAAGTTGAAAATTTATCAAAGATATTTGACAGATTGTGGTAGCTTGATGTGCTGGCGTCGGCGCGCAACTTGTTACCATGGATGCAATCAATAGGTACATATCAAAGTCAAAGCATTTATTTCAAACAGGCACATAAAAGGCACTTTTGAACGTCAGAAATTACAACAAATAGAATTGATTCTAGTCGCATGATTTTGAAACTACGTTATTAATATTTTAAGATGTTATTTAAAAAAAAAATACTGCTCTAGACATTTGACCGCTTAGGTCAAATTGCACTTTTCCATGAAACAGCAGATTTTTTTTTCTGACCAAAAGTTTCTACGCTAGAGGGTCTAGATTCTAGACCCTCTAGCGTAGAAACTTTTGATGAATTCAGCCCATGATTCTAGACTCTAGAATCATGGGCTGAATTCATGTATAATACTAACTTTATTCTGTTTTACTTTGGCATGTCAGCAGTTTCAGAAAAAACATTCAATTTTCAAATGTACTATCAGTAAGTTTAACATTCTCATAATTGATATGTAGATAGATCTAAAATTCTGTATACTTCACATTTGTTCTAATGAAAAGCCCACATAGTTAACTCTTGACTATGTACTATTCAAAAAAAAAAAAAAAAACGTTCACATGCGACATATCACGCTATACACTTCCAGTTTTAGCTGATCCCGCATAATTTTAGGCTTTTCGTACAATGAAAGTCAGCGTATACTGGAAATCTATAATTTGATAAGTCGCCGTACGTACCTGTGCTGTGGATGTCAATTGGTACTGCCACTTACAATGCTATGATTTGGTTATTTGAATACTTTAACCCGAAATTTTAATGTTAAATCACTTAAAGATGTTTTTTTTTTTACTTTTTTTGTTTATAAACTTTGCCCCACACTAGGAATTTCTCCTGTATTGTGGGTGCGTTTACAAACATTTAAACTCACATACATAAACAGCCAGACCCGGCACAACTACTTGTAGGTCATACAAATATTTGTTCCGTGCGGGAATCGAACCTACGACACGCAGCGCAGCAGTCAATCGCTTAACCACTGCGCAAACCGTGCCGTCAAATTGAAGTTATCTTCATAAGCAATTTACGTTGATGATTTTTCAATTAAAATTGAATAGTGTCATCTAAACAATAATTGTAAGATACAGTGGTGAGATATAAAGTTGAAACGTTTCAAGTACAGAATGTGTTACCACTTCCCTTTAGAACACACAGTTTACACTTTCATCTTTACACTTTCATCAGATATTTTTTGAACTTACACACAGTAGTACTGGGCTGTCGTTAGTTGCCTGTATACTAAACTCCTTTGTCGACTGTACTTGTGACTTGTAGTCAGCACAGGCATTAAAATATTCTTATTTTTATACTTTCCAGTGCCAGTCCACGGATAACAAACCCAATCGGAATAGATACAACCAGCCCATCACCCCGTTCACCTTTCGAAGGAGAACCGTCTCTGGAGCAGCCAAGCAATGTCAATACTCCGATATCGCCATCGTCCGAATCGCCATCAAGCGCCGACCTAGTTGACGGAAATTACCGAACACCCGCGAATCAAAGGCCTGATACTGAAAGAGGGGCGCCTGATGGACAAGAAAGATATACTCCCCCGCAATCGGCATATATAACAAATATAACTCATGATGGTATACGAGTGGCTCCATGGATTTCAAATCCACCGTCACAGACTTATGACGTCAGATTTACTGACGACGCTCTTGCCCGGCTGAATGAATTGATTGGCGAAAGAGCACAAGCGTTCAAATCTAATATAGAATGCTTGCTTTCAGAAGACCCAAGATCTCAATATGTGAGGAATAGGTACCCAGATCATGAGTACAGTTGCTTACTAGAAGATTTATCAATCAGTTGCATTTTCGATGCCAGGTCATCAGTCTGCACGATTATAGCTATAAGAAATGCTGAAGATTTACAAACATAATCAAAATAATGATATTGCCTAATGTATAATTTATTGAAGCACTTAAAATAAGTCATCAGCACGTTTTGTTATAAATTTTATTATTGTGAAAATATTATAAATCAATTGAACATAGCAAAAATAAACTTTTTCATTTTATATAACATTACAAAAATAATTATACATCTTAAAATAACAATATGGATACACTTGGTTTTTCATTTAAACAAAAAAATAAGCAATACCTAAATTAGGTAAAAATTACACTGCTTATTTGGTAAAAATTACATTGCTTATGTTTTATAATTTACAAACATTTTATGAACATTATATTACACTAATAATTGAAAGAAGGTACCAGAAAAAAGGCCCCTAAAAGTAACATGGCGAAAATAAATAATCAACTAATTCGCTAGGTTTCATTAATTTGGCCCTTATTTTCTTTCAAAAAGTACGTATACATTGGAATATTTAAGATGTTTTATTCTGACGTACACAGTATTTACAAACAAGTCATGATAATATTAATTACTATAACAGTCTCAAAAATTACATTAAATACAAAAATTCATAGGCTCTAAAACAATACTGTAAATAATAATTTTCAACGACAGCCTTAAATATCACATTTTAATCTTTCTTATAAAACAGAATGTTTTTACCAGAGCCGAAACCGCCAATAGACTTCAAAATATTAAGTTCTATAAATCTCACTTTCATGCCACGCATGGAAATCTTTTTCACAGTTTCGTCGTGTTCCCAGTTTATTTTGTCAGACATTGAACTCCAAACCTTTCCGTCGATAGAAAATCTATATTGGAGCTGTAAAATTGTTCCATTACCCGCATCTTCACGTGGCGTGTATTCTAATCGATCAATTTCAAAGATACCGTCTAAATCGAACATTAACGAGATAACTTTTCCTTTCTGAGGGTCAGCTTGATTTGGTTTTCCCCAATGTGTGTGCCACAATGACGCTGCATCTCCATCAGTCAGTTTACACACTTCTTGACAAGGCTGGCATGGTATATTACAAGTAACTTTGACATTTTTTACTGCATTCTTTTGAGGATTATCTTTCGTAGATATCACTATGTAGTAACTCCACTTTGAAACGCCTATCGAACTCGCGGATCGAACCCTGAATTTATGTTCAGAATTAAAGGGGTATCCTTCAAACGTGAATTTAGTATCTGTAATGTTAGTGAATACTGTTCCATCTCTGTCTATTTCGTAGTAAACACCTTTTACTGGCCCCCAGCGTAAAGTGATAGATGTAGCAGTTACCTCTTCATCGAAAGCTGTAAAGCCAGATGGCACATGTAATGCTGTACTCACAGTTGTGTTACTTCCAAACACTATGTCCTTATTTTGAAAGCCTTTGAGTTTTATATGAACATCGTTCGTAGTAACATCTGTTTTTTGTACTTTGAGTAGTAAAAACTTTTGTTCCAGTTCGTCACCACCGTAATCTCTGAGGTACGGGTTTATCAATAGATCTTCCTTGAAGAAATATGCGTCGTCTGCTCTATTGAATTCGTCTTCAGTATTTACTCTTGTCATTTCGACAGATTTGTTATTTATAGCAACTTTTACGTGTTCCACAGTTTTGGAGGCCATTACTCTAACAAGAGTAACTCTCTGTTTCACAATATTTTGATATTTTCCAATCGTTTTTGGAATGTGAATGAGCAAATCGCCTTTTTCATTTGATGGAGGGCCAGTAACGTATATGTTCGTTTTGGCATAATGGCCGTCTATATAATCAGATGTAATACCATCATCTTCATAAACTTCTAGATGAGTTTCGCCATTAGGATAAATGTTGTACACCCTCAGATCTCTCATTATTATATTAGGGTTGTTGTTTTGATTAGCCATGGGGATAATAGCACCGTCTTTTATAAAGATTGGAATCTTCCACAGCGGTGTTTTTATATGGTTCCAGATTTTACCCCCTTGATATTTTTCTCCTGTCAAAAAATCAATCCACACCTGATCTTCATTCGGTAGGTAAACACCATTACGTACCCAATCATCATCAGCTCCTTTTTCTTGGTAAACGGGTGCAACTAATAAGTAAGGCCCCCACATAAACTGGTATTGGGAATCTTTTGTCTGTGCGCAGATCTCTCTAGGAAATTCTAGGAACATTGCTCTAATCATCGGCAGTCCGTGTATCGATTCATGCGCTATCGTATAGTTGTAAGGCATTAGCATAGATTTTAATTTCAAGTACGCTCTGTTAATACATTTCGCTTCTTTATCAAAACTGAAAGGAGTTTTTTGTATTTTACCCCAACCGTCCATGTTTAGCTGAAGTGGTGTGAAAGCCTTCCATTGATAGTCTCTTATGTTTACTGATCTGCTGAAACCTCCGAAAATGCCATCCATATCGGAACCAACGTTCGGTATGCCGGAGAGGCCAGCACCAATATACGTCGGTATATGGAAGCGTATGTATTCCCACTGCCCCCCAGTTTGGTCTCCGGTCCAAACAGCTGCGTGTCTTTGTGTCCCGGCCCAGCCATCGACCGTAATGATCATTGTTCGAGCCTTATCTTGAGCTCCCTTGACAAATATATTAGCTGCCTTCTCGACGGCACTCAGCCCAAAGGAATACCCGGCTCCAATCCAGGCAACATCACACTTGAGAGCGACGACCCCAGCTACACTGACTTCTTTGTATAAATCACGGTCTCCTTTCTTTGGATTTTCTGGATTTACAGGTTCTAAATTAGACTCGGTCCAAAGCGCAACTTCAACTCCTTTTCCTCTTGCATAATCGGCGAACTGTTTTAAATTGTCAATGTCGCCTTCCAAAGAGTCAGTTTGCCCGTAGCCGCATCCATAACCATCGTTTGGAATGAACCAACCCAACGGCATATCGTGTCTTTGGTATCTACCAATCATGGCTCTTGCTGAAAATTGATAATTATTTTTTTCGCCATTTAAAGATTCCAATATACCATCTTTACCATTCAAGTCTTTAGGTTGATAGCACTTGTAATAGAACCCATCTTCATATAAAATCGCGCCTTGTGTATCTGGTTTTACTTTGACCCAATAATCGCGATTAAACGCATTTAGATGTGCCTCGTAGAACGCGTATTCGGGCATAAAAATAGGTTGACCCGTCAATTCGTAATAGTCTTTCAAGATATCTTTTGGATTGGCGTTTATAAAGAAGAATGCATCGAAGTCCTCTCCATGATGAGTAGTTTGGACAATATCGGACTGTTTCGAACCAAAATCGTAGGCGCCTGGTTGCCAAGTATTTCTTAAAATTCCGTAGCCGTTTGTCGACCAGTAGAAAGGATTAGGCGATGTCACTCCTCCGTCTACCCAATTATTTGAATTGACAATATCAATTTTTTCTCCTTTGTGAGTGAATCTTCCGTTCTGCATTCCTCCTCCGAAGAAATACTCGTCCTTGCATTGATGCAATGTCTGCGTCACTTGTTTATGACCGTAGGACAATGGCAACGTTTCTTTCAAAACCTCTTTGTTAGTTCTAATGTCGCGTACCTCCATAGTCCCTTGTTTCTTATCAAACCGTATCGTAATTTTATTTGTGTAAACATTGTAGCATTGTTCTGTAGTTTCAAGAACAGAATACTCAAACGATTTCGAATCGTAATCTGTGATTTTCTTTATGTTTATTTTAGCGTCGTCCTTAGGGTTGTTAGGTACTGGGTAGTCCAGAAATGTGCTGGTTGGTGACATGTAATATTTGAATACATGGCTGTTTAATATATAAAGTCTAGCCAATTCGCCAGTATTGTATTCTATTACGTAGTATGTTTTGTATTTAACAATCGACGCTATTCCTCCTAGAGTTCTCATTTTTACGTATTGATACGGATTCGTTTTAAACAGGCATAGTCGTAGTACTTACCTGAAATATAAAATAGCATTTCATTACTCAAACGTGAAGTAACTGCGGTTAGTGAAGTATTAGGTACCTATCTAGAAAGATGACAAAATATAAAAATAGCGCATATCTATAAAATTACAAACAATCACGCTTATCTATTTAATTATAGAAGGAGCAGCAGAATCGGAATAACTGTTGGTGCAGGAAACAATAAATGTAGGCCGCTGTCTGTCCGGCTTACCAATTCCCAGGCGCTCCATAATTTTAATCCCGGCGCGCGGGGGTTCCAAATTAAAAAAAAAACAATGAGAACAATTTTAGTAAGTATTATTATTTAACTATCTATACTAATATTATAAAGCTGAAGAGTTGGTTTGTTTTTTTGGTTGAACCATAGGGTTGAACGCGCTAATCTCAGGAACTACTGGTTGGAATTGTAAAAATATTTTTGTGTTGGATAGTCCATTTATCGAGGAAGGCTATAGGCTATATAACATCACGCTACGACCAATAGGAGCGGAGCATCAATGAAAAATGATGCAAAAACGGGGTAAAATATTCCTTTTGAGAGCTTTCGTTGCGTACGCTGCGTAAACGGTTAAAGTTATGCAAAAATCATATATGACGGAATTGTTTCCCTTTAAAAGTTCTAAAAAAAAGTACGCGACAGCATAGACATCTTTTAAGGTTTACTCACTATAAACTAATGCATTATTTGCGAAGGTTTTTTTATAAACATGATATTAATCCTTGTCAAAATAAATACGTTATTCATCACAAGTATTTAATTTTGAATAAAATTGCCCTTGACATCATTTGATTTCAATGAATATCTTGGAGTTGCATAGTTTACAAGTAATATAGTCGCATAGTTTACACGTATAAGTAATAAATAATTAAGGATGCATCCGATACCGATACCGATATATCGGCGATACTTCAGGTTTGCCGATATATCGGTATCGGCGATATTTTTATAGCCGATTCGACGATACTTTTCAAATTTCGCGCTTTAAAAATGTAATCTAAACGCGCGTGTTGTCCCGTCTATTTCGTTGCAAACGAGGCACGAACTAACTATGCTCGGGGAAACCCCGCGCTTTATTCAGTGTTTTGTTTCGCCCGCCCGCTTTGGCCTCGCACTCGCACATCTATCCCATTTCGTTAGGTTGAATGTTGTTGTGCGTAGTATTTTCCATACAAATAAGATTAAGAATTACATATCGTAATTGTTTGTGTATTGTATGTCATTTATAACTAGTCGTTTGAGTCAAATAAAATAAATAGTATTCATATCAACTTCAAAACACAAAAGTGCTACTTATATGGAATCACTTTGAAATTTCGACAATTGATAATTCCATAAAAATCTTATAAATGTTAATTTTGATTACTAAAAATACCTATGAATTAATTGTGTTTTATTTAATCTACCTTCCTTTTTGAATTCAGTAAGCGTATCGGTATCGGTATCGCCGATGTTTTTATAAGAGTATCGGTATCGTATCGGCAAAAAGGCGTATCGAGGCATCCCTAGTAATAATATATTTTTAACCGACTTCAAAAAAGGAGAAGGTTCTCAATTCGGATGTTTCTATTTTTTATGTATATTCGGGCATAACTCCCTCATATATAGACGGATTTGCAAAATTTTTTTTGTTCGAAATATCTTTATTCCGGAATGGTCCCTTTTGTATTTCATAACGATTTGGAGACAGACAACGGAACTCTTCAATAAATGCCAGCAAATCAACCGCGATTGCTGCTATAGCATATATGTATGCATTGTTTACGCAATCACACAACATAACATTACGCCTGTACCTTTTAAAGGGGTAGGCAGATGTGTTCAATAGCTTCCTGTCACTGATATTCACATACCAAGTAGTGTTATAATATTATGAATTTGTCTGGTAGGCAGGTACAACTAAAAAGTGAAAAATAAAAACTTAAAAAAAAAACAACCGACTTCCAAAAAAATACTACACAGTGAAAACTAATTTTAATTTCAAAAGTCGCACGGTATTTCGCCTAGAACATGCTAGGTGGACAAAATTCATGTTTTCATTTCCAGGAAATCTTAATTGCGTAACACAAACAACACCCCCAAACTCCAAATTCCGAGAAAAAAATGTTTTTCAAATGCTTAACTGATGAGTCATAGAGTCCAGAAGTCAGGTAATGAGTTTAATGCAAGCGTTCCGGTCGATCAGTTGCAATTTAGCGACACTTTTGTGCACATCTCATAGTGGTTTATAGTGATATTGGGAAAGTTTTTTGTGATGGATATTAATACTGAGGGTATGTACTATTATTTAATATAATTTTTTTATCAGAATCTATTAAAATTAATTTTTAGCATTTTTTTTACATAATGCATAAATTTTAGCGTAATTTTTTTCATAAAGAAAACTTTGAACGTTCAGGAAATACCTTTATTCGCCTCTATTCAGGCTAGTTTTTAGATATATTGTAGGTCTAACTGTGTAGTTTGTAAAAAGACACATATTGTTCAGCACACTTCAGTACAACATATTTTTTTTTTATTTTTTCAGAACACGTTTACTCTATTTCAAGGGTAGCCTTTTTCGAAGAGTGGTTGAAATACACGAAGAATGATAAAAATTCGCGTATTTATGACTATCTTTCTTCAAAATTTCACTTTGGTGACATTACTGAAAGCAGCCAAAAAGAAATAAAGTTGAAAATATCCAATTTTTCTACTAAGATTGGAGCCAAATGGTTGGCTTCGGGAAAATCGAAGGAGCGTTTTTTAATTAAAAATAAGAATTGGCTGGATGAAGGAGACATACTGTTTACTGCGAGTTCTTTAGCCCCACAACCTTCGACATCGAGTGAGGCTGTTACATCTGCAGGAAGACCTCGCAAAGATTTCGAGGAATCGTCATTTAAGACGAAGAAACGTCGAGTCGTGGATCTCGTAGAATCTCGAAGTGCCAGTGAATTAGTGACTGCTGCCGAAATTGCTGTGCGTTCAGTAGGGCAAAGAAAAGTTGCCAATTTGATTAGAGACATTAGTGAGAGCCCAGAGAATATTATTAAGTCACAAAATACCAGTTCCGTTAATCCTAGGCAGTTAAGTAGTGACGAAGCCTTAGCATACTATATAGATTCTAAATCAACAACACATGCTTACAAACAAACTAGGAAGTGGTCCGTAATGGCAGGACATAATGTGTTTCCGTCATATTTGAGTGTAGTAAAATCCAAACAGGCCTGTTACCCTGCAGAGGAGCATATTGCTATAACTGAAACTCGTGCTGAAATAAATTTGCAAGCCTTATTAAATAAAACAGTGGAACGTCTAGTATTAGCACAGAATGAAGTTATCAGCAGTGTCCTCCCAACAAGTTCAACGTTTACACTTGTTAGTAAATGGGGATGTGATGGAAGTTCTGGGCACAGCACATACAAACAGAAATTCGAGAACACTGAAGATACGGACGAATTTCTTTTCGTATTTTCTTTCGTTCCCCTTAAGTTATATGATGGGTCCAAAATTATTTGGCAAAATCCTCGGCCTTCGTCAACTATGTATTGTCGCCCAATCAAATTTATATTTGCTAAGGAAACGAACGACTTCACGCTAGCGGAGACAAATAGATTGTTGGAAGAAATTAATGCTCTTCTTCCAACACTTATCAACTTTGGTGATTCTCAAATCTCTGTGAAACACGAACTTCTTCTGACAATGACAGACGGAAAGGTATGTAACGCCTTAACGGAAACTCGTTCATCTCAAAAGTGTTTCATCTGTGGTGCCACCCCCAAGACGATGAACTATGACCCCGCGAATTTTAACAGCAATCAAGAACATTTTGGCTTTGGTTTATCTACACTTCATGCTTGGATTCGTTGCTTTGAATGCCTTTTACATATCAGCTACAAGTTGAATATTAAGAAATGGCAGGCTAGAAGCGACGAAAACAAAGCAGATATCAAGGTTCGTTCCGACGAAATCAAGATGAAATTCAAAAACGAGATGGGACTCATTGTAGACAAACCAAAGCCAGGATTTGGTTCTTCCAATGATGGAAACACTGCCCGTCGCTTTTTTAAGAATGCTGAGATGAGTGCTCAGATCACAGGGTTGGATGTTACTATTACCAAACAATTTGATGTTATTTTGAGGACATTGTCTTCTGGTTTCGAGATAAACTTAGTTGAATTTAATAAATTTTGTCTTGAAACTAGAAGACATTACCTTAGTCTCTATTCGTGGTACTATATGCCTGCTACTGTACATAAAATATTAGTACACAGTACTGAGGTTATCAAAGCGGCATTGCTTCCAATTGGGCAGCTTTCCGAAGAGGCTCAGGAAGCACGTAACAAAGATTGCCGCAGATTTAGGGAGTACAACACCCGCAAGTGCTCACGTGTTGCCACGAATAGAGACTTGCTGTCCATGTTAATAATAACATCTGACCCTTTGATCAATAGCCTTCGTGAGATTCCCCAAAAAAAGCCGGAAAAAATATGTGCAGAGGTATTAAAGTTAATTGTAAGCCCGACGACCATAGTAGCATCAAGACCGGAAACGTCATCATATTGTCGCACATTGCCACAAAATGATGACGATGCATCAGAAGATTTTGATGATGATTATGATGATTAGGTTAAGTTACTATTTAGGTTTAGGTTAGGTTAATTTGTATAGTAGGTATTTATTTATTTAATGCAATTTTGTTGTTTGTATATTATTTTTAAATAAATATTTTCTGTTTTTATATATTTTTTTTTGTTTTTTATTACAAAATCATACCAAAAACTATTAATAATGCCTCAATATGACTACTTATATATAAAAGTACCTATCTTTATATATCATAAAATAATATTGTCCACCTAGCATGTTCTACACGGTACACTGTGAGTCGGTGTCAAAAAACGAAAATACAGAACCAACGACACAGACTTCCGAAATTAACGTCATTGGAAATTAAAGTTATTTTTCACTTTGTAATTTTTTGGAAGTCGGTTGTTTTATTTTTTTGTCAACAAGTTTTTAGTAGGTAGGTTTTCCTGAAATTACCGCGGGTTTAACGGCGGGGCACAGCTATTATTAAATAAAGTTACCTTTAGGAGTTAAGAGGACTACAAGAGCTAAGTGTCCTTGAGAAACGCATGCATCACATATACACAATCGACGCGTAGGCCGAACAGAAAAACAAACTGTTGTTTGTTTGTTTGAACACGCTAAACTCTGGAATTATCAGTCGGTTTTGAAAAATTATTTTTGCATTAGATTGCCCAATCCATGAGAAAAGCTTAATCACGCCAGGACTCTTTGGAGCTGAGCAAAAAGAAAAAAGTCAGAAAGAATGCTAAGAGAAAACGATGTGATAGCGCGGGCGGGTGATGCGATGCGATGGGTTAGGGGAGCAAGAAATTTCACGCGGACGAAGTCGCGGGCAGAGGCTAGTTTAACTAATAAAATTATGAAGCTTTTCGGAATCAATGTATGGAGTGAAATTGTTTGGAGAACAATATGATGAAACATGTATGTTCTACGCTTTACTTTAATTATCTGTGTAGCATAGAGCGTGGTTCTCAATCTATACAAAGACAATACCTGTGAACTTCCTCTTGTCAAAAAGTCATCAAGGTGAGAACACGCTTTTCTCTTAGCTCTTTATCCTAATCCTATTTTTATGTGCCTAATGTCAATTATGTTTAGACTAAATGTACCTATATATGACTCGCTATTCGTGAACTGCTTGTTAAACAAGAAATACAGGAATAGTTACCGGAATGTCTTGTTTTAATCTCACCGCATGCCATCCAGCCTGCCCGGAACGGGTTTCACTGCCAAGCCTTATATTTGCTTACCTATATATATATTCCACAGTGCAGATAACTACTCTGTTCAGTTAGTTCGTAATAACAGGTTATGTGCCCAGAAAAGTTATAAACAGAAAAAGTGAAAACGCGTGCACGCGTGCTAAACATAACCTCATTTTGGTAATACTACTTGGCTGTGGTGCGGTGGTGATTTTGCGTAGGTGGTGTGCTACAAAATGGCCTCGCCTAGTTATCAGGAAGCATTTTGGTAATACTACTTGGCTGTGGTGCGGTGGTGATTTTGCGTAGGTGGTGTGCTACAAAATGGCCTCGCCTAGTCATCAAGAAGCGACCAATGGAAATGGTGCTTTGCAAGGTAACTAACTATAACTTGTCATCGTCTATAGAAAAATTGGAAATTGGCAATCAAAATGCTGCTTACCATGGATGGCTTGTGGAATGCAATCGAAGGCATGGAGACTGATCTGATGAAGGATCAGCGTGCTTTGGCGCGTATAGCTTTGAGCATCAAAGCAGCTCTCGGATATTGGCCGTAAGACTGATGATGCTGAAGTGAAGATGCTGATATTTTATTGAGCGGTCTACCTCAAGAATTTGAATACTTGGTTTCTAATCTTGAAACAGTATGTTTAACCAATAATCTCACCAGCGAGATTGTACGAACTCGACTTTTACAAGAAGAGCTGCGTAGAAGTGATGGTGCATCGAACAACAACAACAAAGCATTAATTTCGAAGAATTCTTTTAAGAAGAAGACTATGGTCTGTCATTATTGCAATAAGCCTGGTCATATAAAGGCCAAATGCTACAAGATGAAGAATGACAAGAAGAATGAGTCTACAAGCTTCGCTTCGGCTTCGTTTGTTCATCAAAGTAATGCATGGTTCATCGACTTCGGTTGTACATCTCATAATATGACAAATTGTAAAGACAATATGGTGAAATATAAAGACTTTAATTGTAAGGTAAAACACACTACAGTTGCTGTAGCAAATAATGAACAAAGATGTAGTGGTGTAGGAGATTTAATGGTAAACTTTGGAAATGAGGTAAGACAACTTAAAAATGTTTTGTATGTGCCACAGATAGCCACTAGTTTAATGTCAGTAAGTAAAGTCATAGAAAATGGGCTTACTGTTTTATTTGATGGTAGTGGGTGCAGCATTTTTGATAGTAAAGTCTCTGGCAACCGTATAGCTCTTGTGGCGTGTGAGAATGGAATTTATAAACTAAGTTGTAACATTGTAAAGCCTTTGCACAATAAGGTGTATTCTTCCAAACTTTTGTGTAGTGTGCAAAAGACAGAGAGTACCGCAGTAGCTGTGTCTACTGAGCTATGGCATCGCAGGTTGGGACATTTAGGTCTGAGAAGTATGAGAACTCTGAAAGGTCATGTGTCTGCTGGAGTAATGTTTCAGGACAGTTTGAAGGACTGCATACCCTGCCTTGAGGGGAAGCTGTCAACACAACCATTCCCCAAAGGAGAGGGCAAGCGTACCGAGCGACCATTGGAGTTAGTACATTTGGACGTCTGCGGGCCAATGCGTGACTACAGCAAGGGGGGTGCAAAGTATTTGTTTACATTTACAGATGATCACACAAGAAAAACGTTTGGATACCTAATGAAGTATAAATCCGAGGTAATGTCCAAGTTTATTATTTTTAAGGCTATGGTTGAGAGGCAAACTGGATTGAAGATTAAATGCTTATGTTCGGACAATGGTGGCGAGTATGTCAATTATTGGTTTTCTGGATTCTTAAGTAAAGAAGGTGTTGTACATCAGACTGCAGTTCCTTACTCGGCCCAGTAGAATGGTGTTTCAGAGCGTCTTAACTGGACACTCATTGAAAAAGCGCGTTGCATGCCGCAGGAATCGTGTCTTGGTAAGTCTTATTGGGGAGAGGCGGTAAATACCGCAATTTAAGTGAAAAATCGGTCCCCTTTGTTTGGACAGATTCCTGAGCACCTGTGGTCGGGATCTGGGGTTGATCTGAGCCACTTAAAGTTTTTTTTTTTGTGGTTGCATCGCTTATTCTTTGGAGCCTAAGCATAAGCGTGGTAAGCTTGATGCTAAGAGTAAAAAGTATATTTTTGTGGGGTATAGTGAGACCTGTAATGGGTATAGACTATCAGATCCAATGAATCCTAGAAAAATTGTATTGTCAAGGAATGTTGCATTTTTAGAAGATAGGTTTTATAATGGGAATGTAAATGGAATGGATAATGATGACTTTAATTATAATGAAATTATTTTACAGAATAATTGTTTTGACAAGAGCAATGAATTGGTTATAAATAATAATGATAATTTAAATAATTCTAATGAAATAAATTCTAGTCATATTAATTTAAATGAATGTAGTAATGAGAATAAGACTAGTGACAGAACCAATTCGTTTGAATTAAATGATGGTTCTCAAATTTCAGATGCCACAGACGAGGAGCATTACTGCACAGGCAGTGAGGATGAGTCCCGCTGTGCAGACTCATTGTCGGTGAGCCACGAGTCTGTGACTTCGTCATCACCGGACACGTCTGTTCGAGGGGAAGGAGAGACAAGTACAGAGGTACCCCGGGCTGAGGCTAATACCCGCCCTGTACGAAGTACACGTTCAATTCCGCCATTAAGGTATCGTGATTATGACATTTCAATGTATGTCGGTAATGTTGAGGAACCATCTAGTTATGAAGAGGCTATCTCTTTTTCGGAAGCCACCGAGTGGCGTGCAGCGATGCAGAGTGAGTATGACTCGTTAATTGCGAATGAAGTATGGAAGATTGTGAGTTGCGCTATGTGGAAAAATGTTATTAAGTCCAAATGGGTATTTAAGCGTAAACATGATGCTTCTGGAAACTTCACAAAGTATAAAGCGCGATTAGTTGCCAGGGGGTTTACACAGAAACATGGGGTCGATTATAATGAGTTTTTTCCCCAGTAGTTAGGCACTCTACTATGTGAATTTTGTTTTCATTGGTAAATGATTTAAATCTCAGTATAGATCACATTGATGTAACTTGTGCTTTCTTGAATGGTAACTTAAACGAAACAATGTTTATGGAACAACCTATTGGTTTTGGTAATGGAGATAACTCCAAGGTTTGTTTATAAAATAAGAGTATTTATGGCTTGAAACAAGCTAGTAAAATGTGGAACAGTAAAGTTCATGATTTGTTAAACAAAAATGGTTATGTACAAAGTCAATGTGAACCATGTGCTAATGTAAAGAACCTTGGGCCATTAAAAAGCTGTTTTGGAATTAATGTAACAAGAGATAGGACAAAATGTATTTTAAAGTTGGACCAGACTGATTATATTAAGAAGTTATTATTGCGGTTTGGTATGGGTAATTGTAAGACTGTATCTACACCTATGCCATTGAATTGTAAATTACTGAAAGCTGAAAATGTAAGCGAGAGCAATGATAATTTCAGGCAATTGTTAGGTTAGGCCTGATATCGCTTATGCTTGTAGCCAGTTGGAGTCAATTTAATAACTGTCACGATAATAGTCATTGGCAAGCTGCTAAACGTGTTTTACGTTATTTAAGCGGGGACAATTAATTATAGCTTACTATTTGTAAGAAGTAATAAATTGAGTTTGGCTGCTTATACTGATGCAGACTGGGCTAATGATATAACTGATCGTAGGTCTTATACTGGGTACGTCGTGAAGCTAGGTAATAATACAATAAATTGGGAGTCACGGAAGCAACGCTGTGTTGCTTTATCTACTACGGAGGCTGAATATATCTCAATTTCTGATGTTTGTAAGGACATATGTTTTATTAAGAATCTGTTGTCAGAGATATTCTGTTTAAATGTAGAGCCAATTGTTTATAATGACAGTCAAAAGCACATTGATCTCAGATATCATTATGTAAAAGACCTAATAAATAATAATATTGTGTAATGTAATGTAAATTATTTACAGACTGAAAAGATGATAGCAGATGTGCTTACCAAACCGCTTAGCTCTAAGAAACATGTAGATTTTATTAAGGACATGAATTTATGTGTTGTGTAGCATGTCTGTATGTGTTTTTTTTTTTATGTAGTTATTGAGTTTATAATTATGTAAAGCGTAAGGGGAAGTGATGAAACATGTATGTTCTACGCTTTACTTTAATTATCTGTGTAGCATAGAGCGTGGTTCTCAATCTATACAAAGACAATACCTGTGAACTTCCTCTTGTCAAAAAGTCATCAAGGTGAGAACACGCTTTTCTCTTAGCTCTTTATCCTAATCCTATTTTTATGTGCCTAATGTCAATTATGTTTAGACTAAATGTACCTATATATGACTCGCTATTCGTGAACTGCTTGTTAAACAAGAAATACAGGAATAGTTACCGGAATGTCTTGTTTTAATCTCACCGCATGCCATCCAGCCTGCCCGGAACGGGTTTCACTGCCAAGCCTTATATTTGCTTACCTATATATATATTCCACAGTGCAGATAACTACTCTGTTCAGTTAGTTCGTAATAACACAATATACCTATTTGGAGCTCCTGGGAATAAACCGTCTGCCGCCCACCCCAGATGGTGTACCTACCTACTTAATCAGTGTGAGGAGTAGATACATATAGGTATAAATTAGTGGAATATCCTGACTCTTGACGTAGGTATCCACTAAAACTAACTTCTATATCCATACTTCCCTAAACGAAAGTTTTAAACCTACAATATATCCTATTTAGGTAAATAAGTCGAATATCAATAAAAAAAAAACTTATTAAAATTTTTACTTACGTGGACGAAACAACACCGGCTCAATGATAATGAGTAGCTATGTCCTTAGTTCGTTACTATATAGTTAGTAAGTACTAGTATGACCTCGTCAGACACAAAAGAATATTATTTACATTTAAAACAAATAGAGCAGCAATAAAGAGAAAGCATTTAGGTTACAAAGTACGCTGATAATAACAATAACAGTAAATGTAGGTGGAATCAATACATCTATCTATGTGTAGATTAGATATCACAACAAAAAAAAATTTTAACCTAATTAACCTGTCTTTGTAGTCTGTGCCTAAATTCTGTTTTTTAATCTCAGACTTCTCAGAAACTAAACTGACTTAGAAGTCTTTTGTGTTTGCGTTTTTTTATTATAGAAGTTTGACATTACACCTGTCAGATTAGTCTCTGGGATTAAAAAACGAACTCAAACCTTTTTGTTTTGACGATGTGTCTTGTACACTTACCTTGTACAGACGCCAGCACATCAACCTACCCGAAACTGTCAAAATTTTCCAATCAATTTTGAACCTTATGATTTAGCGATAAAGTTGAAAATTGAAGAAATTTGACAGATTGTAGTAGGTTGATGTGCTGGCGTCTGTACATTTAATATTTTTATCTATGAATGTGCCAGAGTCACTGACCTCTATCATACAAGTACTTACGCGTATAATACAGTCAGTGGTCAGAGTATAATTTTAAATGGCATTATATTCTTCTTGGTATGTAGATCGCAGGGGTCAGAGAAATATAATAATAGTCTGCACAGTGAATTTAAAATAAAATATTATTTGTAAAAAATTAAGTTGAGAATGAAGAAATATGATCACTGACCTCTATCATACAAGGCCAAGCGTACTTGTATAATACAGGTCAGTGAATATGATCAATTTAAATAATTATTAAAAAAAAATGTATTCCTATCCGAGTCTAAAAATAAATTAATCGACTAACTTAATAAATAAACTCTATGACGCTGACGTTTCGTTTTGGCGTTTGACATATCAAAAAACTTTTGTTTGGTTGTTTGACGGTCAGACTCAGCGAAAATTTGATTACTCATTAGAAACGAGAACCTGCAAAACTTTTACTAAATTCACTTGAAACTAAAAGAGAACTATCCAAGGTACACATAAATTGATATATTTACTCAATGCAGTTAGTTAAACTGTACGAAATTTATCAAAATGCTTTGTCATGGTTCATAACCTATCCCGGTGAGTGAAATTATTTTCTTTTTTCAGATGTTCCTTACACGTTCTGAGTATGACCGAGGTGTGAACACATTCAGCCCTGAAGGAAGGCTGTTCCAAGTGGAATATGCGATTGAAGCGATCAAACTGGGTTCGACGGCGATCGGCATCTGCACTTCTGAGGGAGTAGTATTGGCTGTAGAAAAGAGGATTACTTCGCCGCTCATGGAGCCTACTACAATTGAAAAGATTGTGGAGGTCGATAGACACATCGCTTGTGCTGTCTCTGGATTGATGGCTGATTCTAGGTAAGATAACTAAGTATTAGTAACTTGGGTACATTGAGGTACTTATACAGTTGGGTTGGGTGGAACCAAACAATTACAATACTCACTTTTATTGTGTTTGCCTGCTCTAAACACATAATTCTTGTAATAAGAGATGCAAGAATTGTTTGTTTCTCAAAATACTGTCTATAATATCTATAATGTGTCTCAAAATACTCTGGCAATATGGGGTTCTAAAAATGGATGTAAAGATTTTGCACATAATGCCTAACATTGTCTTATACTAGGCACATAGCATAGCAGAAACTGGCTACTAAGCCCACAAGATTGGGATCTAAAGATAAGGGATTTTCTTACATGCATTCTAAAGATTGTATTTTTTAAGTATAATAAATATATTTAAACCAAAGAATGTTGGGCATTTTTGTATGGAGCCTGGTCTGATGACCAACAGAGTTGGAGAGTAACGACGGTCAAAGATCCACAAATGACAGCTTAACGTGCTTTCCGAGGCACTGAGGGGTGCGTGGTATGTAATAATGGTCACCCATCCAGGGACCAACCGCGGCAAGCGCAGCTTAACCTGATTGATTGACCCGTGCGGCTGTTATTACTTAACCATAAGCCCCCTCAATGTTATGAGTCAATGACTAATATTATTGAAAACTGCAGTGAACATTGGCATCATAAACTAATATGTTTACATGGTACTTACAGATCTGATAACTCCTTAACCCAGTATTTCACAGCCTTCTGCTCATAATGAAAATTGATGCTTATGATATAAACTTTCTTTGATGTATACATAATGTGGTTTTTATTGGACATACAGGTCAAAACGCCCATCATTCTTTATCTTGTGTACAAAACATATTGAAATTATCTCCAAAATAAGTTGTGCCAACCCTAAATAAATTGGGATAAGGATAGAATATGTCCTGATCCCAATTTATTTAGGGTTGGCACAACTGATTTTTACATCCATGCATCTCTATGAGGTGATCTATGCATTAACTTCCTTCTTAAACTTTTCAAATACGTGACAGTCTTCTCCTTCCTATAGAACCCTGGTGGAGCGTGCTCGTGTAGAATGCCAGAACCACTGGTTTGTGTATAATGAGCGCATGAGCGTTGAGTCCTGTGCTCAGGCCGTATCCAACTTGGCTATTCAGTTTGGAGACAGTGATGATGACAGTGGTACTGCCATGTCCAGGCCATTTGGTGTTGCTGTTATGTTTGCAGGTAATCATTTAAGTACATATAAATATTATGAACTTTTTGAAAGGTTCAAACTCAAACTCAAAGCATTTATTTCAATTAAACCTTGTACAGGCACTTTTGAATTGTCA
Organism: Luperina nickerlii; assembly: GCA_963855955.1. NCBI lineage: Eukaryota > Metazoa > Arthropoda > Insecta > Lepidoptera > Noctuidae > Luperina > Luperina nickerlii. The sequence goes on from OY979686.1 coordinate 9,025,252, forward strand.
AAATTTAAATAGTCTGTCAGTTAGTCAGAAAGTTGAAGCTAGTTGCCCATTCCATGTAGATCTCTATGGAGAAGAACGGGCAAGAAACTCCATGGACACTCTTTTAAATCAAGATATTACAAAATCCTGGATACATTATTATTGTTGCTTCTATATGTGAGAACAATGTAAAAAAAAGACACAATAGAAGAAACATTTCAAAATATAAGATTAAAAATAAGCCTTGGCAATTAAGAGATGACCAGTCTCAACCGACGGCGCCCGTTCACGAACATGACGCGTGGGTCAGCACCATCTAGCTCAACCATTTTGTAGGGAACCGAATGATCCAACACATGCGCCACTATCGATGAGACATTTAAGTGAGCATGACACGTTCTCAACTGCCATGCTCTTTCAAGTCAACATCAAGAAAATCATAATAAACGGAAACATGGTTTTTACATTTAAAAAATTTTAAAAATGCTTCTAAATTATACAAAACTATAGTTTGTAATTTATTTAAGAGAGTAATAGCATTTTACTACCAAATAGGAAGAGATATTTAATAATATTAATATTTAATAATTAAAACTTGATTGTATAAAACAAAAAATAAATTATGTTCATGCTCAGATATAGATACACCTAGATAACGCAACTACTTCGCGTGCCAAAAATCGCACGTATGAATATAGATCAGAATAATCTATACTAAAAATAATAATGTTTAGGAGTTATTTTTTTTGTTTGTTTGTTTGAACATGCTCTCTGGAACTACCAGTTGCATTTGAAAACATTCTTTTTGTATTTGTAAAATTCTATTTGCATTTGTTGCCTAATTCTTACGGAAGGCTATAGGCTATTTAACATCACGGTAGGACTCTTAGGAGTGGGGAAGAATGTGCAAACTAATAGCTAATAGCGCGGACAGGCGCTGTGATGCAACGGAGTGAGTTTGGGGGAAAAATACATTTTACGTGGTTGAAGTCGCGGGTAGAAGCTAGTAATAAATAATAAACCCTGGCTACATACAAAAAGAAAGTCAGAAATTAAGAGAACTACATATAAAGACATTGATTTCTTATATAATTATTATTGTATTTTATCTTACTGTTTCAAGGTATTGATGAGAAAGGTCCCCAGCTGTTCCACATGGATCCCAGTGGCACATTCGTGCAGTATGATGCTAAGGCCATTGGCTCTGGCAGTGAAGGGGCTCAGCAGAGCTTGAAGGTCAGTTTTAATATTTATAAATGTAATGGCCTCCCATGTTTTATAAATTATCTGCCTGAATGTGAACTAAACCCTCTTTCCATTAAACAGGAAGTGTACCACAAATCCATGACTCTAAAGGAAGCTATCAAGTCCGCGCTAACAATCCTGAAGCAAGTGATGGAGGAGAAGCTTTCAGAGAATAACGTGGAGGTGGTAACCATGACTCCTGGCTCCATGTTCCATATGTTCACCCGGGAACAGCTTGCTGAGGTCATTAAAGATATACCTTGAGTTGAAGTAGTAGTAAGCAGTTTGGTGGTGTAACTAAATCATTTTATACAAAAAATCTATAAATCATTGGAACATTTTCTGGAAATAATGTAGTTACGACCACTGAACGCGTAAAACTGTCGCATGGATGTAAATTAGAGTAATATTTGAAGTAAATTGTATCTATTTTTGAAAGTAATGTAGCCTATTGTATTGTATGTAAAATATATACTTAATTATATGAGTTTAGAACCCAAAATCAAAAATCAACCATGATAACGACGAAATTATTTAAAAAATTACATTCCATATTGCGTAATTTTAAAAGTAATTTCTGATTTCTATGGCATTATAGGCATAGGCATATATATATATTGTTATGTAATACATCTACAATTGTGTCGAATTTTTATGGTGGTTCTTCCTAATTCGAGTACCTATGTAGTCTAAAGTTGATGTTGTCATTACAAAATAATTTTAGTTACAGAATCAAAAACTACCGAATTTGCCAGTCCTATATGTCTTATCCCGAGTTTTAATATCACAACTCGGGACTCTTGACGAGACTATTGGTTCTCGCAATGGCTGATTATATCATGTATTTGTAATTTTTAGTTTACTGGTATTGCAATGTATTTTAAAATAATGTAACATGTATATAATTTATTTCAAATATAACTGGTGCCGGAAGAATTTTTGAATCTTACAGTAAGTAAATAAAAACATCATCGATTTTTAATGTCTGTATTTTATTTAGTATTATCCTTTTCATGAGTCTATTTTTTTGTTTTAGTTCTTAGAGAGTATTTTTTTGAGGTTTGGTTCAACTTTTGTTTCAGTAGTTTTAATTCAATTTTAATTTTCGTAGTTTTCACTTGTTAATCTTCTGTATCTTTTTTATTATTTTCCTTGGAGTGACGTGAATTTGTTATGAAGTTGGTCTATTATTGAACGTATGGCCATTCCTTTGAAAACCGTTTACTTTTTCTTCAAGTCTGTCTGTTATAGAAAGGTGGCTGGGCGGCCCGAGAGCTTCAAGTCAATAAAACAAATATGAAACTTTTAGAGGTAGGTAGAGAGCAGCAGATTACACAGAGCAGGGGAGGGTTATCAGGTCAGACAAGGCTGATTCAGCCGTTTCACCCCGAAGTAAAGTAAACAAAAATTTCGCCAGTTTATGTTGTAAGTTCCATGTAATATAGGGGGCGAGCCTATTCCCATAAACCGGGCATAATTCCGAACTCCGACCTGCTATGAAATTCCAGATGGAAAAACCCAATAACACTTTGTCCGACCTGGGAATCGAACTCAGGACCTCATTCGCAACAGTAGCGCTTGCGACCACGTCCAACGAGACCTGTTATGTACATACAATATCAATAATTCTTGGTTTGCTAACATGTTATTAAAACACAGTTGATATCGGCGATCCCGGAGCTTCAATGGACCGACTCTTCAAGCTCGCGCAACACCATTCAAGATCTGTCCAAACTAAGGCTTGGAAGACAAACTGTGTAAAGGCATTTGTAATACATTAATTTTTTGATTTTAACTTCTGTTTTACTATAGTTTGGGAAGTTGGCCGGAAAAATTGCCAAACATGGTAGAGGCAAATTTCTCTCAGTACGGATTGCCTATGGGGCCGAACAATTGTGTAGTGATGGGGTAAAGCCGTGTGGACGCGACTACGACCATTAGATGTAACGCTCGCACTGATCCATTAGCTGTCGGTTTCGAGCTCGAACACAAAGGCTCTCGCAGTCGAACAGGATTCGCGTTGAATTTGTATGCCGTTTACACTATTCGCATTACATTACACACGCCTGGATTCGGCTTAAAATACAATTTGATAAAGTGGGAGATCACTGACCCATTCAACACACAGTACGAGTGCTGTCCTTCTGATCAGATCATGTCCCAATTGCAGAAGTGTCGTAAGTGCCGGTTCACTTGTCCTTTGAAGACCTAAAGAATGCCACTGATGCCGCAATCAACGTGGCCAGCTACTAGCTACTGGGCTCAAACAATATAGAGAAGTCAAATCAAAGTAGCGGAACTTTGTTTTCGACACGAAAAGAAGCAGTGGCAAGCGTACCGGAAGGTGCAGGTCGTTGGTCCAGTTTGTTCTCTCACAAGTTGACCGACGATTTGGTGAAGGTTGCGGAATCAGCTGAATGCGGTAAGCACAGGACTGTTTGTGTTTATAGAGCCACGAGTTTACACCATCCACGGTAACAGCAGAGGTTTTCAGCGTTTTTTTATGTGAAGTTTTATTTATTTTATGAAGTAGGCAGTGCTTAGTTGCTTTTATGAATTGCTCGCGCCTGTTTGAGAGAATATAAGACAACACGTAAACGGGCGCTAATTTGTATGAAAATTAATAGTTTATTCACACGGACCACATTTGGCCGTCATAATCAACCTAGTGGGGGATACCGACCACATCAAGGACACGTTGCAGCCACCAGCGAGACCACACACTAGCTGCCGGCCACATCGCAACTACTAGCGACAAAAGGTCTGTGGTAGGTAGGTACCTACCTGTCCGCCAATTGTTTTTTTTTTTCAAAATGGCGGCTACGCGTGATACCTATAAGACCGTGTTATCAGGCCCTAAAGCACAGATTACTAAATAGTTACTACGTAACAGATACTTCACTCAGTAGAAAATGTCCAATACCTATTGCTATAGTAGCCTACTCCGTCGCGTCAGCAACCGCTGCATGCTAAAATGTGCCTAAATGCTCAAGCGTACAGTTGTGATTGCTTCGCACCGCGCGATCCCACAGCAATCGCAGGGCTGCCTCTTCGATAAAATTAAATTAACATAACTATTTGTGTCTATTTTATTGAGAACTGTGAATATGTTCGGTAGTTTAAAATTGTATTGTATAAAGGTAAAATATGTTTTTAATAAATTGGTGCTGACTGTAATAATTTTGAAACGACAAAAAATTGTAATCATTTATCACTTAACTTTCTTCATTGACAGGTAAATGGAAAAATATTAGGTGTTTATCCCTTCTTTTACTTGATTTGCACCCATCTACTGCACATAAGGCACCAGACGGCATTGTAGGTACCCGTACAAACGAATGGAATGATTAAAATTGAATAACGTGCGTGCGCTTCGCTTGCGAAAACCGCACTGAATATGGTCCGCAAACGGCCCGAGACCGCTCGGCCGGGCGGTAGGTAATTATAGCGCGCAAGTACATGGAGTGACGGAGGCCTGCCTAAAGATAGATGCAAACGCAAAAGTATTTTTGTTTATTTAATAAGACCAACATTTTACCAACAAATAAACCTACATAAAAATGGTTTTCCAAAAACCATTATCACAATTAGGTAAATGCACATTTATGTAAATTATAAAAAAAATATTAACAAAACTTACGCCTAAATATAATTATATAGGTATTTTTAAATAACAACCATTTGATATGGCCGAGTTTATAATATTCAAAATTCTTAAGTATGTTTGACTATACATATTTTGTTTAACTTTATGACTCCTAAACGGCTATACATATTATTATCATGAAAGTAGGTATGGTTATTATAAGGATATAGACACAAATTCTACTATTTTATAGAAATTCCATTCGACAGTAAAAGACAGTGTAATCTAGACTACTTTTAAAATAAAATCACATTCATAAATAAGTCATTCCCAGAATATCATTCTTAATTTCCTATTCCTGTAAGTTAGGGTATACCCAAAGTTATTGACGCGGCTCGTGCCTGTCACCTACAATATTATTATCTCTGGTATTTACCTAACACGAGGACATTCCGAATTAACCCCAAAGTTTGTCCAAATAAGGTTCCAATTCCAATGGACTGGTGTTAGGACCGAACCTTTCAACGGGCACTCCATTCCTATCTATAATAAACTTGGAAAAGTTCCATTTAATAAAATCGCCCAGTATTCCTCCCTGAGACTTCTTTAAAAATTTCCATAGAGGATGAGCATTGTCTCCGTTAACTTCTATTTTCTCGAAAAGGTCGAATTTTACTTTTCTTTCTTGGGTGAATTGGAGGATTTCTTTCAGAGTCCCTGGTTCTTGTCCTCCGAATTGATTGCACGGGAACGCCAGTATACGAAGCCCTTTTTCTTTGTACTTTTCGTATAGTTCGTTTAGCTGTGTGTAATGTGTGCTGGTATAGCCACATTGGGAAGCGACGTTCACTATTATAAGTACGTTTCCTTTATATTCTTCGAGTTTGACTTCGCGACCTTTAATATCGTTGACAGTGAACTCGTAGACTGTTTTTGCTGTCTCATAGTTTATTTTTGGTTCGGCTGCTGGTTTGTTTGTTGGTTTTGCTGCTGTTTTGGCTGCTGGTTCGGCTGCTGGTTTGTTTGTTGGTTTTGTTGCTGTTTTGGCTGCTGGTTTGTTTGTTGGTTTTGCTGCTGTTTTGGCTGCTGGTTCGGCTGCTGGTTTGTTGGTTGGTTTTGCTGCTGTTTTGGCTGCTGGTTCGGCTGCTGGTTTGTTGGTTGGTTTTGCTGCTGTTTTGGCTGCTGGTTCGGCTGCTGGTTTGTTGGTTGGTTTTGCTGCTGTTTTGGCTGCTGGTTCGGCTGCTGATTTGCTTGCTGCTTCATCCTTACTGTAAAGACAAGTTACTTATATTGAAACATGTACCTTTTTTCTATTTATTGACAAACTTTGTTTTGACCTGATAGTATATGGTTACTGCCAGTGGCGTATTTTAAGATTTGGAGCCCCGTGCCAATAAGGTTTGCCGCCCGACATCATCATAATCTACCTAGCCTTGTCGTCGGCAAAGTTTGCCGCCAAACAATAAAAAAAAACAGGAACAGTCTTTGGTAATGGTAGTGATGTAACGGTAATTCCACAAAAAGATTCAATAATATGCGAGATCGAGCGTTATTGTCTCACCATTCATGCAGAAAAAGAAGTTTCTTTTTCAACTCATGCATAAAAGCTTTAGAATAAAGAAAATTTTGTATGCAAGATCGAGCGAAGCGAGCTCGAATATTTTAGCAGCCCGCCTCGGATAAGTTAGATTTTCTTTTTGCAAATCATAAAGATGATCGATTTATGGATAATAGCTTCAGAATAATTAAGAAAGTTCAGGATACAAGAGCGAGCGAAGCGAGCACCCCATCTCGGATAGGTTACTTTTTTACCATTCCTACTAATATAGAAGTTACGGCGCGTTAGGTTAGAAGATGGTAGTGCTTGTATCAAGAATAAAGGCAGGCTGCAACTAATCTACGCTGGTACGCCGCCACTAAGCATTTTCTTGCGATAGTATTCGTTCGTTCACAGTGAGAGCGGTTTTACGAACACCACCCGGATGCATTTTGTGCGCAATAGAGAATATGCAAGTAATTCAAAAAAAATTCATTATTTAAATAGACAAGAAAAGAAATTGAATTCGTTTCGGACTCCTACATAATGTAGGAGTCCGAAACGAATTCAATTTTTTTTTCTCACTAATCTAAGTAAAAAGTGAGCTTTCGGCTTGACTAAAAGTACAAAATCTCATTACCGAGTAGCCATTATGTTCGTGTCGCCATGCGAACGAAGTCGACACACCTGCATGAAACAAGTGTACTGCAAGAGAAAACAAGTAAACTTACTGCTCCTTCTGCTTCTCCTCATGAAACTTCCTAAACATTTCAACAGCATCAAAGATATCGTCAGCCAACACATCAGGAAGTTCCATGGCAGCGAAATGGCCTCCATCTTCTACCACGGAGCTGTGTAGGTAGTTCTTGTATTTCAACTTTAGTATACTGTCTGGTTGGAAGCATAGTTCGTGTTTGAACTTTATGCCCCATGTTGGTACTTCTGTTGGGATCCTGTGGAAGAGAGGTGATATTATAAGATGATAATATTATAAGTAAGATAAGTTATGATGCACATGACAGCTTCTAGAAACAATGGCGGGTTTCTCGTCGCGTGGTTTTTTTTCCATAGAAATCTACAACACTTTGGAATGGGCCATTTTGGGTTTTGAAGCCTCCTTGAGAATTCAAAACTGTTGTCATTGAAATAAATGCTTGTAGTTTGCGTTTGTTTGTGGTGAATCACAGTGAATTTTAACATATATCATTATAATTACACCGGCGCCCTTACCCTACAAATCAGAACACAGCAATGCTGCTTGGCGGCAGAAACAGACTTGGCTATGCACTGCAATTTTCCCACAATTTTTTTTTAAACATTCCAAAAAATCAAATAGAAAAGTGGAAAGCTATGGAGATACTTTTGCCCAGCAGTTGGACAATACAGGTGTAAAAAAAAACGCAAAAAATACTTACCTATCAGTTAACATAAGCTGCTTATAGCCCTCAACATAATGCCTCATGCTGCTAGTAATAGTGTTAGAGGCCCAGTATATCATAACGTTGTCCAGTAAATGGGTCAAAGAGAACTTCTGCAGTAAAGCACCATCGCTAACCCTTCTGTTCTCAAGGTTGGTCCAAGTTGAGAATTTCTCGAGAATGTATGCTGCTAAACCGGCCGGAGAATCTGAGAGGGCGACGCCTGAACATAAAAAAAGTTAATAAGTTAAAAGATAGCTTTATAGCACTGTGCGACCTAAACCCGCACTTAAGTCACGCTTTTCTGTGACTGAAGTAGACCATTTTTACACAGAAAAGCGTGACTTAAATGCGGGTTTAGGTCACACGGGCTATAAAATAGTATACGATACGTGTGATTTAAGTCACACTATTGCACGACTGTCGTCCATTATTGCACATGTTAAACGCAGTGCATTAATAGAATGTACTATTAATTATTGTCCTAACAAATAATCTTATTTTGAAGAAGTGGCAGGAAGTATTCTGGCTGAATTTGGATGTACATTTCAACCGCGCGGCCAACTCATAATATTTGACGAAACTTTGCCAGGAATTAGTGCTAATTTGTTACTTTACACACCCCTTTTCGTGAATTTGTTACAAAAAAAACTAAGACGCTATGACAAAGAATAGTTGGCCGCTAGAACCGCCACTTGCCGTAATCATCGCCCGTGATTACACAGAAACTATATAATACAGATAGACGAATGATGTATCAAAAGAAAGGTCTTAATTTGTTCAATTTGTTACAAAATTTAAAAACGTCATAACGTAAATAAACAAAAAGTTACGCAATATTTAGTTCTCAGGTTATGAGTAGGTAGGTATCTCACCATAAATATCAAATTAATAGAGGCTAATGTGTATGGACAATTAGTTACTAATTTGTTACAGCTAAAAACAGAAAAAAAATACTAGAAAGTAGGTTCAATAATTTGTTAGAGTCGATTTTAGTTGGCCGCTCGGACGGCAATATGCCTAAAATACAATGGCGTTTATCTCGTTATAAAAAGTAGGTTTAAGCTAAGTTTTAGTACTAATCGCCAGGTAACGTAACATAGTTTGGATAAATATGGCGAACATAACTGCAGCATCCATATTTTAGAATATATTTACAATAAATAGTAGTATGAAACCGTATGAGAGTAGGGTGACCATGATTACATTAGTACCTACGAAAGCATGTTCGAACGAATATGCGGTTCGTTTTGCGGCCATATTGATGTCTATTGTTCTTAATTCTTTAAAGTATTTAGGTAGGTACTGATAAAATTATCGTTTCTTTGACTTTGCGCAGGTGTTTTATGATGGGAACGATTCCAGAAAAAGGATCTCTTTTGTTTCCAAACTATTGTTAAAAATATTTGTTGCAAAGGGTTTGCAAAGCGATTATTTTTTGTTGTGAATATTGTCATTACTGTGCAGTATTTTGTGGTGTGTGCTCGTACGTATTTAATTCCCGTGATTTTCATACTACTAAGTTATTGAGACAATTATTACTAAATCCAGAAGTATCTAAAAGTGCTTAGCTATGAGTTGTGCACACTTATATGTTGGATTTGTTAATGTAGAACTCACCACCAAAAAGTGTATTGCAGAGGAATCCAAATCAACTGCGGTAAGTTTAATTTTTACAATTTTATGATGACTTGAATAAAGTAATAAACTGTAGTACGTATTATAATACCTTCGGAAATATTACCTAAGTATCTATAAAAAGACATGAAATTCGTCTCTGCCACATTTTAATGTGATTTCACTTCACTTCACATGTGGTCGTCTCGAAGAAGTCTTAAAAATATTCTTAGCTTAATTACTTGAATTATAAAAGCTAATTCAAGTAATTAAGCTAAGAATATTTTTTTTACCTGTATAATATTATTGTATCGTAAACATACTCCTTTCATTATTTAAAAAGTAATATTTGGCGCCAATTTCAAATCGGAAATCACGGCGTTTAAGTATTCTTTTTTCTAAACCAAAGGCAGAGCTCCATTAAATGATAAATGATGATAAATGATTTTAAAGGGCTCTTACGTTCCATCCAATCGCAAGCCTGCTTTTATAGTATATGCGTTTCCCACCAATTATCTATAGTAAAAGAGTGACAATTCAGCCCACGCACGTTTCGTGTTTTCAAACTGTAAATACGTAAAATTGAAATTAGCAAACTTATCAACGCGTGTGTATATATTATAAACTGCTATAGTGATTCCCTAGGGAAGAATTAACTGTTATTTCACTTAACTTGTGAACATTCTGTGAGAAAGTGCACAGCGGCAGCGTGCATCTTGCATCTCGAGACCTAGATCCAAGCAACCTCTAGTGACGAGCGTAATATCCAATGTAAGGATTTGGACAGATTCTTAAGCGCTTTAACTGTTCTCTACAATCCGGTGGCTGCTCGCAAACGAAAAAAATCTCCTTTTGAAAATCTTATTATTTCATAATAATTATGTATTGTCGCTGATAAATGAACGTGGAAATGAAAAAAAATGACATCGTTAATATTTATAAAAATCGGAGAAATCTTTTAAAATAACTCGCTACATCTTTGTCTGTCAAATAAGGACAACTTTTCTTAATTATAGAATAATTTATTACGTTTACGTTTCTTGCCCTTAGTATGTAAGTACTTACATAGCAATAATTTGTAGTATGTATATTTTGTGTGTGATGCAGTCAACGGACATTAGACCTTTGTATTCATGTTATCAATTATCTTTTAAAATAACTCGCTTCATATTTGTCTGTCAAATAAGGACGACTTTTCTTAATTATAGAATAATTTATTACGTTTACGAAAACATGCTTTCGTAGGTACTAATGTAATCATGGTCACCCTACTCTCATACGGTTTCATACTACTATTTATTGTAAATATATTCTAAAATATGGATGCTGCAGTTATGTTCGCCATATTTATCCAAACTATGTTACGTTACCTGGCGATTAGTACTAAAACTTAGCTTAAACCTACTTTTTATAACGAGATAAACGCCATTGTATTTTAGGCATATTGCCGTCCGAGCGGCCAACTAAAATCGACTCTAACAAATTATTGAACCTACTTTCTAGTATTTTTTTTCTGTTTTTAGCTGTAACAAATTAGTAACTAATTGTCCATACACATTAGCCTCTATTAATTTGATATTTATGGTGAGATACCTACCTACTCATAACCTGAGAACTAAATATTGCGTAACTTTTTGTTTATTTACGTTATGACGTTTTTAAATTTTGTAACAAATTGAACAAATTAAGACCTTTCTTTTGATGCATCATTCGTCTATCTGTATTATATAGTTTCTGTGTAATCACGGGCGATGATTACGGCAAGTGGCGGTTCTAGCGGCCAACTATTCTTTGTCATAGCGTCTTAGTTTTTTTTGTAACAAATTCACGAAAAGGGGTGTGTAAAGTAACAAATTAGCACTAATTCCTGGCAAAGTTTCGTCAAATATTATGAGTTGGCCGCGCGGTTGAAATGTACATGAATTTGGACTCATAAGCATTCTTGCAGGTGTTAAAGTATTCATAACTAGCGACATGCACCTACATGGGTGCAACAATGTACTGATGTGGCGACATGTCAAAATATCGAGATTTTTGTACTATATCCTTGGATTCTTTTGTTTGTTTAAGTGTCTAATAATCGTCACACAGTGGGTGTCTGAAGACGGGCGTCGTGTCCAATGCCTATACCCATAATACGCCAGCCGGTCGATTCTGTAAAATTCTCACCGTGAAAACTTAGGTGAAGTGAGTTTCTTTTTGCTAGGAATTGAAACTATTGACAGCTCACTCCACGCTCACTTCGCCTAAGTGTTCACGGTGAGATGGTTACAGAATCGCACTGCAGTTCACAGACTAAGAGAAGTCACGCCACTTTCATCGTGTGTCGCAACTTTACAGAAAAATCGAAATGGCGATGGGGCGTCTACCAACATAATAAAAAAAAACATTTATCTAAAAGCATGTAGCTCTTACCAACAGTATCCGGTTTGGTGGCCTGAATATGGAAATATCCGGACTCTTCCGCAATCTTTCCTATATGCTTTGATAGCGGGTACATGCGCTCTTTCAGATCAGGCTCCACTATGAAATTCGGCCAGATTGCTCCTAGAAACAATTTGAAATGTATTCTACGGGCTTTCTACGGGATACTAGGTATTTTGATGACACTAGGGTTTCATCTGTTTTGACGAATAAAGTAAGACCAAGTAACAAGCCGGATTATCGAAAAAAAAAACATACTAAATATTCTCTGATCTCCATTCCATTTGCTACTTTGGAAACTATGCTTTGCTACTTTTTACTATGAAACAGGATGGATAGTGTCAGGGATGACAGTTTGGGATGTAATGAAGGAAAAGTGAGTGAATTATAACGTGACGACTGTAGGGAGATTGGCAGCAATTTTAAACTATGTAATATTTTAAATCCAAATATTCCTAAAGTAATAAAAACTTACCCAACATCGTATAAATAGTCACCCAAGAATTGACTGCAACCATTGGCATATTGGTGTGATATCCCAGTATTTTATCAGGGAATACAGTCGCCATGACAGATCCGATCGCGGAGCCATAGTCACCTCCTTGCACATAGTACTTGTCATGACCGATGCGTTGCATGAGGTTGCGGAATATCACTGATACTTCTATTGGACCCATACCGGCGCGAACTGGGGCCTGAAATGGTGAAATAGGAGGTCCAGAATCATGTGCTGAATTCAGGGTCCATGCCACCCTGTATAGTTGATGATTTGACTGCCGAAATCGAAAATTGCACTTAAATAATGCCTAACATAATTATTATGTAGTTTCATAAGTCGATTCCTTTGATTTTTGGCTAGTTACATAAAAATATACAGATAGTTTTGTGAAGAGAAGACAGCCATGTTGGCAATGTTGGTAGATAGTCTACTATTCCGACTGAAAAAATCTGAAATTCATTCATTCACTTACAGACAACGCACAGCCTAAACTGCTGGGTCTAAAAGCATGAAATTTTGCATGAGTTCATTTATAACGAAAGTGAGCAAGCCAGGTTTTTGAAAATTCATCCCCTAAAGGGGTTACCGAAATGAGGTATGATAGTTTGTATGGAATTTTGTTATTTTTACCGATGGATAACGCCTTCATCATCAGCCTATAATGTTCCCACTGCTGGGACACAGGCCTCCTCTCAGTGAGAGGGAGTGTGCCGTAATCCACCACGCGGGCCCAGTGCGGGTTGGTAGATGTCACATGTCTTCGAATTTTTGGTTCTAGGACATGCCGGTTTCCTCACGATGTTTTCCTTCACCGCGATAACGCCTTGTTTACAATAAAACCCTTACCTGAGAAAACCCAAAGCCTGGTATGCTGGGAGCGATGACTTCGAAGACAAAATCCTGGTTGGGCCGGGGTGTCGTCAGTTTTGGTATTAGCTCGTAGAACTCACGGATAGAGCCCGGCCAGCCGTGGATAAGCAGTAGTGGTACCACCTAGGAAATAAAATTGCATCATAAATGTAGATTGCTGATAAAGCCAAGCGCTCATTACAGCCGCAGCGCAACGCACTTTCATACAAAAAAATGCGGTGCGGTCCGACTGTGGTGTGTGTTGGTTTATAGAAAATGTACGAAGTGATGAAGGAGGATTTATGCAAGGCGTTGCGTCGCGGCTCGGCTCGCCTCTGTCTGCGTTAGCCTTAAATCTGACAAGGCGTGAAATATCAACATTGCTCTTCTCAAAATAAAGTCGAAAATAAATAACCCGACTCGCGCACCTGTCCGCTTTGATACGCTCTCAGTGTAATGGAAATTTATTTATTTTTAACTTTATTTCAACTAGCGCAAGGTTAATATTTGTTTGGCATAGGAGTATGCTGTGTGCTGCATTTCGCTTAATGTGCACCGGCTCTAAAGGCTAGACTCAAGAGTTATTTTGAAGGTTGGACAGAGAAAGTCTTAAGGTTATGCAAACCGAAGTGACATTGGTCCAGCCATATTACCAATACCATCTAATAATAAATTAGCTTGTGTGCACATGCATGTTTTTAAGAGTAGAATGCCCTCAAGTTAGGTGGAGGAGTGACGTTCTTCAGTGATGTTTGCATATAAAATAATTGTTTATTTTTCTAGGATTAAAAGTAAACTTACAGTAACATTCGGCTCCACTTTTGGCTTCACATGCATATAATGTACATCCAATCCTTGTATATTAGTCACATATTGCTTATATTTGTTCAAGAACTGTTCTCGGTCTTTAAAGTTGTAGTTATTCTGCCAGAAATCCAACACTTGGGTGAGGAAGTGTGTGTTGAAGCCGTATGTGAAGCCAGCATTCTCTAGCGGAGGTGTGAACGAACGTCGGTGCAGCAGACGTTCCCTGAGATCATTGACTATCTGGAAGAAGTAAATTAGAATGAAAACTGGAAATAATTAATAGGGAATTTGCAAACATACAGGCATATTTTAGCATTCAGGCGTATTAGTACTTTTGTTACACATTCTATTAGCGCACATTCTGTGCAATCAATAATTATTTTTATGAGATTGAACAAATATTAATTCTTTTTATTGATTGTCCTTTGGGAGGTAGCCAGGTATCAACCCCTCTGCATTGCTATCATATTGGCTTGTCAGTTAGGTAAACAGGAGCAACAGTACAACATTAAAACATTAGCATAGGTAGGAAATTTATTTATCTGTAGGATTGATAAATAAATATGTTTGTTAATGCTGATTATTCGAACATTGTTTTTGGTCGGTGAGATAGATTACATCATGAGCATTGTTTTAATAAATGCTTCACTACAATGAAAACACATAAATAATAACTAGCAATTTGAGAATTACCAAAAAATATATTATTAGGTACAAAATTATAGTGAAGATAATGTGCCGACTACTACTGACATGTTCAAAATATTTGTCTTGATTAACAAAATAGATTATTTAATGTGCATTCTTTTGATAAATGCTTCATCACAATGACAGAAAATTACTACTAAATTATCTCAAAATTTAAGAAATAATAAGTTTATAGGGGGCCAGCCAATTGCCATCAAACAGGCACAAATCACACAAACTATATACAATAAACAAACAAAAAAAAAGTTGTCAGATTTTCGGGCTTCTGAGTACCTTGTAATAACTGTCAAAGATCCATAAATGACAGCCGGGACCAACGGCTTAACGCGCTTTTGGAGAGGTCTCGGTATGTAAAGATGGTCACCCATCCACAGACCAACCACGGCAAGCGTAGCTTAACCTGATCGATCGACCTGTGCGGCTGTTATTATTTAAGCACAGACCACTCCCTGTGTGTACGTTAACTAATTCACTTAAAATCTAAATAAATGATAAATGATTTTATTTTTGTAAGTAGGTTTGCACAAATATACTTACAACATCAGAGAATTCAATAGTAAACGGTCTTATGGATGTGTCACGTTGCATATCAATGGGATACGCTCCCCAGTGTTGTTCCAGGTCTACATCTGGTACATCAGGAGGGGCCGTCCACATTCCCAACAAATAGTATGTTACCACTGACAGTAGTAGTATTAGGACAGAAAATATTAAGATTTTTTTTTGCCACTGTAAAGAGAAATATTTTAGAGATTATTTACTTTTCTTCAAAAAGGATTTGTAAATATTTACAGAACTAAGTATAAAAATAGATTTAAATATTAAAAAAATATGGTCAATCTGTGAACAGGTTTGGGGAGCAGCAGTCCAAGCTGTCAGTGGTTTTACCTACACCCTCATTTCATAACTGCTGAAATGAGGGTGTAGGTAAAACCACGTTGTAATTCCTATGCTATGGGGGTGAGTGTACTGCCATCAACCAGGCACAAGTCAAGATTAGATAACCCTCTGACTCAAGACCGGCATTTAGGCACATTCTAAACAAAAAAAGCTGTGGCTCTCCGGTAGTGCCGACAGAAGTGAAAACAAAACATAAACAGAATAAAGGGTCAGTGGGTCATCTTAGGGGCGGCTCACTGACATATCAGATATACATTAAAATTGAGGATATCGCGAGGGCAGCCGAACACATTCGAAGCAGGTATTTTTTTAATCGTCTTATAAACAAAACACGCGCCGTGTCGCTTAAGGTAACAGTGACCCGAGTTCAATGACTTTTCCCATCTCAAAAAATGCCAACGTGCCTAAAGAAGTTTTCACTTCAAAAAACATTCAAGTACTTTGGTCGATCTAGGGCCTGGGGACCTAATGCTCAACAGTCGTGCATTGCGACCACTAGCCCGCCCGACGGCGACGAGGCAATAAAGGAGAAGTACAGTAAAATAAGGTAACAACAACGGATTCTTACCGGGTAGCGTCCTTCATTTCTCAAATCATATGCAATTTTATCAATTTTAGTTAGTGGCTTTCTCGAACTCATGGTGTGGCTGTTAAGTTTCTAAAAAAAAAAAACGTGAATAAAATTACAAATTAAGCCGGTGACCGGTAGGTAATATTTAGAATCTAAACAATCTATTAATCAGATGTTATTTTTTACACTTTTGTACTCGTTTGTCACTCACTTTGAAAACAATTTAATTATTTTCACGTCTAGAGTATCATTAGATGGCTTTTGTTTATACTTCCATTTCAATTTCCAAAATTAAATCATATCAATGAAGTTTGGTAATTTGGTTGGTTGCTCAATTGACACTTGACAGCAGACTGCAGAATATGATTTTTTGAATTTTGACAGTGATAGCTGACAGCCATAAGACATTTAATTGAACTCTGTTCCATGGTTGCAAAAGTCCTTGCTATCCTAGAATATTAATCCTACGGCTAAAACAACATCGAATAAAAAATCAAACGCCGTTAAACGCCGAGCAAATTTTTTTAGTATTTGAAGAACAAGATTAACACCAACTTTTCGTGGGTTTTTTTTTTTTTTCAGGATGGGAAATCATCAAATGACTCCTCCCGCTCTGGGTGGAGCGGAAGGGAGTGTCAGACTCTTACTGACTAAAACCCACCCGTGTTCCTTCCTTCGCCCTTTATGTTCCGGGCCAGCGGTAACCCTTTCGGACAATCCCGCTGACACTTTTCGTGGGTTAAATTAGATTCCATGTAATAGCTTAGGCAAGCTGAAGCAGCCATGAGTTGCCCACCTCTGTAAGCCGAAAAACCATTGGGCTAGATTTTTTCCGCCCCAGCTCTTGCTCGAGCCCGCGCCACTGAGCCTGTTACCTATAAATTCTTCCCTAATTAACCACGATTAGATCCAGCCTGTCCCTTGCTGCTCTCCCCCAGCAACGCCATAAGCCGAGTTTCGTAGGCCACAAGGGGTGCCCTTAGCGTGTACAATCACTTAGTTTATAAGTTTTATGCCCTGGCTGGAGACCTTAATTTATTAAGGCGTCCCCAGGATAGCCTGGTTAAGCAGCCGACAACGTCCTCCTAAGTTGACCTGCGGGATGCCATACACAATAAAAATGGGGTAGATTTTTATTCGTGATTAGAAAACGTAGATTAGCAAGCTTTATAGACTAAGGGCTGATTTTCCCAAAGTCAGATATCTTTTATAGGCGGAATAAAATTGATGTGTAACAGTTCCGTTCAGTTCAGTTCGTTCAGTTTTTTTATTTTACTGTGTTTAGTTTAGTTTGTGATCTTCCTGTACGAGTCGCAATAAATACTTTTTCTTTCTTTCTTTCTTTTTCAGAATCGAAAAAGTGTCAAAAATTCAAAATTTATACTCAGGATAATGATTTATTCTGGGTATAAAAGTTTGGTGGAATTCGCTCTTAGTATAATAATTTTCGCAGGGTGGCTGGCAGCTGGATGAGATACCGGCCAAAGATGGATGTAGGTACTTTTGGAGAAGCTTATGTCCAGTAGTGGCCCGTTATATACTGATGATGGTATGACGACATCCGTGCGCTATAATACAGGAAGAAAGACGTGGCCTGTTAATATGGCTCACACAATGTAAGAAAATTTCGGCTTTGTAAAGCGTCGTCTCTGTCAATCTTAGCTCTCGTACACACGGACGATTTTTTATCTCGCACTGCTTAGCGCCGAGGGGTGAACATCTAACAGTGTATTTTTTGACGTGCTGGGAATGTGATGACATTCACTCTATTGGATTCTCAATGCTCGGCTTAACACAACACCGAGAGATGAAAATTTAGAGCGCGATTAAAAATCGTCGCGTTCAAAAATCGTCGCGTTCAAAAATTACCCTTGCCTAGCTGGGCTTACCTACCTATATGGCAGTCTTCAACTTCAACGTCGTGAACGTCGACTATTTTTGTGGGAAAACCGTTCCCAGGAGGGACATAGGCATCCTCTCGGTGAGAGCCTCCCTCTCACCGAGAGAATCTAAAGCTTGATGTTACGCTCGGATATACTCTAAGTAGATACATAGATTACGCCACATATGTTATTATATCTTCAACAATATTGATTACAACACTACTAATCGAGTGTGTATTGAGTAACTCAATCACTTGGCTATGTAAAAGTGATCAAGTTTCGACTTCCGTACAACCCTTTCACACATTTTATTCTTATCTCACTTTCGAATTATGTTATTTATAAGTATAAAGTCTATTTATCATTGTTTGCAATTGAAATTTAAACAAATATATACAATAAATATAAACAAATATTAACTTTATAGTATTTAGTACGTATATCATGTCATGCATGGACTAAGTGATTATTAGGACATTATAAAACATGCCCGGGCAGTATGAAAAATGCCCAATATGAGAGGGCAGTGTGATAATAACTATTGAAATAATCAAATCGACCAGGCATTTTTTATAATGCTAGTCACCTATGGGGCAGAACAATTAAAACCAGGTTTAATTACTGTAATTTTTATTTCAAACGTAGAATCAATATTTAAATTCAAACAACATCTTTCCATTCATAGACACTCTGCTGGCGATAGGCGACTAAGGATGCAAGAGCGAGCGAAAGGCACCCCGAGGTTAGGTTTGGTTAGGTTACTTTAAACCCTTTACACAGAAATAGGAGCCCCGCTTCGCGGGGCTCCGTTGACATAGGATGCAAGAGCGAGCGAATGAGAATACAAATATCTTTAGTTACGATTACATCAGCCCAAATTATAATTATTTATTTCGCCCGAAGTAGCTTGTCATTATTCATAATGCGCGGGCATTATGAAAAATTCCCGTATTTATTACTTGGTCCATAACATTATACATTAAGTTGATTTTAGAATGACTTGTAGGTACAGACGCCAGCACATCAAGCTACCCGAAACTGACAAATTTTGCCAATCAACTTTGAACCTTATGCTTCAGCGATAAAGTTGAAAATCTATTAAAGAAATTTTACAGATTGTAGTAACTTGATGTGCTGGCGTCTGTACTATTAAAAAGTCACAGAACCTTCCAAATATGTATATTTGTTTAGGTTCACATTTTTAAACTAAATTCTGTGGCGAATAGGTAAGTAAGTAG
Source organism: Luperina nickerlii (assembly GCA_963855955.1). Taxonomy (NCBI): domain Eukaryota; kingdom Metazoa; phylum Arthropoda; class Insecta; order Lepidoptera; family Noctuidae; genus Luperina; species Luperina nickerlii. Next base: position 9,044,513 of record OY979686.1, read on the forward strand.
GTACTAGTAGGTCTGATGCTGGATCAGATCGACTGGTGATCCAGTCGAGTCAACTGTGTTAGAGGTGGAGGTTAAGAAAGCAAACTACCAAGTTCTTTTATTCTAAAGATCGCAAGCGATATCTACTGCTGGGGGTGGTCCCCCAGCAGTAGATATCGCTTGCGATCTTCGATCTTTACGCGACGCAAGAATTTAAGTCAGGAACCATCCTCACTTAAATTCTTGCGTCAGGCAATGTGTTATTTATTGGTGTTGTCCCCATTATGAAATTTTGAATAGCATTCCAACGTCTGAACATGCTTATTTACAATTTTAGCCTAAAGCTACATATATTACTTACACCACCAAACTGATACCTAAATTATAATTATATGCATTGGAAATAAGTATCTATTTGAAAGTCACCATTCTCATAGGAAGAGAAAGGGTGATCGATTCTAAAACTGGGTCCGACCTAGATACCTATCTACAGCTGACTTAGGTACCTAATTTACATTGGCCTACGAGCTACATGCCACAAATTCAAAACGTAATCCTCGAAAAAGTTCTCAAACCGTTAATTACTGTAGCAAGGCTACGGGCCATGCATTAAAAAAAACAACAGTACAGCCAACATTTAAACAAAAGAACAAACGCGCCTTCCAAATTCAAATGCACAAGCATAACGCGATAAAATAATCAAAATGGCACCCAGGTACTTATTAATATGGGAAATAATGAAGAAATTATTGACGTGTGAAACGAATATGCGAAATAAATCCGAATGAATGGGAGCTGTCACAATAGGGGCCGCAAGGCTCGCTTTTAATTGAACTTGTGGGGCCAATATGGTAGGTGGTTTTTTTTATTTTTTCATTCAACCGCTGCTAGATACAGTATCGTAGTAGGGCTGTCGCGTGTTGATTGCTTTGATTGCAATGTTTTAATTATTTTTATGGCTAAAAGTAGTTTACATAATTACAGCTTTCCCGAAATTGATTTGGTCTGGACTGTTCAATTCATTTTCAATGAGATATCTAGGTACCTACAAAGTAGGTAGGAAGATGCAAAACAATGATGAAACTACCACATTTCAGTCGAATCTACGAAGCATACACTTCCACTCTGTGGGAAACAGAAAAATAAAATTGAAGAAAGTTGGTGAGTTGAGCTTCATTTGGAGAACCTCACCGAGAGTTTTCAATCATAAACGACAGTTCGATAGGGTACTGGACTAAGTAGGAAATTGGTAAATGAGATGACCAATTACCTATCTGTACTCATACCTACAGTATCTACCTACATATAAGAATTGGAAAATCTTTCAAATTAATGTTATTGGCAAGTAAATTCAAATATATATAATGCTGTGGCAGCCCTGTTGAACACCCACCACGCTTCCATAGCGCTATCACGGCTCTCAGCCCTGTCACCATTTTCCCATTTTTCCCGCACTCCTCTGCTAACACAAATAGACTATATCCATTTACATTCATACAAAAACCAACTTTATGGCCCGCAAAATGGACTAACTGATGTAAAAATCGTTTGAAGATGAAATGGGAGTTACGTTGTTTATAGCCAGTCATAGCTTAGCGATGCGGTTTTTCGAATGAAAACCTCTTTTGGGGGAATTGACAAGTGAATTTAATATCGGTTTTCAACGATGTATTAATAAATTCATTGAAATGTTACCGGTTCAGTTGACGATAGTTGTGGTTGCTGTGCAAATGAGATAATAATGATGATCATTATTTAATTGTTCTGTGTTTACGATGGGTGTAACGAAGGTGCGTTTTTGTAAGCCTTTTCAATTTCCTCTTCATTTTAACTTTAAGTAAATGATTTTCATAAGAGTTGGACGTGTAATTTTTTTAATTGACGTCTAGGTCGTCAATTTTCCTTACTTGATAGTGTCATAATTCTATTCTATTCTATTTTTCTCTATGGCAATGGTGCCGATGTCGACAATTCTGCCAATGTCAAATGTGTTATGAGAAAACGTGGGGAGACAAAATAATAAAAATTAAAACTGGAATACTACATCCAATACTATTTCCGTGGTAAATAATTGTATTTAATGTGAACTTGTTGACGAGTATTAGTAGGTTCACTGAAACAAACACAAAAATTTATTGTTAGTTATATTATTAAACATTATACATAAAACATAAACAAAAAAAAAAAAATAATAAAAAAAAAATTATAATTTGATGTCGTTGACGCGGATAAAAAACATCAAAGCTTCAAGGAGCTTTGGAGAAGAATATGTTAGTAGGGATGGAAAGTTAGTTGGGACAGGGATCTTTAGTTTAGGGAGATGGCTATACAAGTCATGGGCTGGGTTATTATTGGAGCAGTTAAAAAAGATGTGCTCCAAAGTACCTTCATCCAACCCACATTCGCAGAGAGATGTGTCTCTGACCCGTATTTTGTTAAGAAATACCGGTGAACAACAATGACCTATGCGGAGGCGGCAAATAATAGATATTACTTTCTTGGATATTTTTTTAAAAGGGTAAAACCAAGGCTTGGGTGTAATATTAGGTTGTATTGCGTGATAAAAAACACCTTTCCGTTTACTTGAATTTTGCCACTGTACCTGCCATGAGGATAGCAAGTTCTTTTTTGGAAGGTTCAGCAGATCATAGCCCTGACATCGAAAATGCTTAAGGTCAACAGCCTGGGACGTAACAGCATCCTTAGCAAGAGCGTCCACATATTCGTTTCCTCTTATGCCACAATGACTTGGAATCCAAACCAAGTGAACGGTTTTGTGATTCTTGGCACAAGAGAAAAGAGACTTTTTGATTTCTAATATAAGTGGACTGTGCAGTCTACTCTTGAAGGGATTCTGCTCCAAAGCTTGCAAGCAACTAAGTGAGTCTGTAAAGATGACACCAAAACTTATGCTATGGGCTTCTATGAATAAGCACGCCTCCAATATGGCCACGCACTCGCCCGTAAACACCGATGATTGTACGGGGCATTTGAATTTCAATACAATTTTGGAGTTTTGGTAGTATACCGCAGCACCAGTGCAACTTGCATCTGATAATTTAGAGGCGTCCGTGAAAAATCGTTCGAAATTTCTCCATCGCTCACCGACCGCCGCATTAAAAATAGAGTCCGCCGAAGGTGACCTTTTCGAAATACCAATATTGTAGAAAATGTCTGGTTTAAAACATATAATTTCATAATCAAAACTGAAAATAGGGAGTTTCGGAAGCTGAATGATGGGGGAATCTAAATTTTGATGACAACGGAAGGAATTTAAAATCAGAGGGACTTCTTTATGGATCCAATAATTGGAGGTTCGGCATGTGGTATCCAGGTCATTCACTATTTGGACAAGGGGGTGGGAGGATTTGGAGATGACTCTAGCCCAAAATCTCGACGCTAGATACTGTCTTCTCAAAGCCAACGGCGGTTCAGCGCACTCTACCTGCAATGCGTTAATTGGTGAGGACTTCATACAGCCCGATATGATCCGTAGGCACTTAGCCTGAATTCCGTCCAACCTAGCCAGAGCACCTTTGTTGCTGGGAATTAAAAGAAAAGATCCGTAGTCCAGAACACTTCGGATTAAGGCATTGTATACAAGTTTCATGGTGTAAGGATGTGCACCCCACCAGACACCGGCGAGCACCTTTAATATGGGAATAGTTTTCTCGCATCTATTAACTAAATAATTTAAATGATGTACCCCACTCAATTTCGAATCTAAAAAAACGCCTAAAAATTTTACTTTTGAAGAAACCGGTATGCAATGCCCTTGGATGCCCACTGAAATTTGAGGTATCAGCCGCCTGCGAGAAAACACAACTACGGCACTTTTAGGGGCAGACAAACTCAGACCGTGAGAATTTAGCCACTGGTTTAGAGAGTCCAGGGATACGCTGAGAGATGCTGCAGCGTCGCCAATAGAGTTATTGGTGACATATAGAGCCAAGTCGTCCGCATACTGAAGAATTTGACAGTTGCTATTAAGGCATGAACCGATGTCAGCTGTATATATGTTGTACAGTAAAGGACTTAGAACTGAGCCTTGTGGTAGGCCCTTCCATGACATCCTGACGTCAAATTCTTCACCCGGCACTCTCAAAACCAAAGACCTAGACATGAGTAAACTACATATGCACTGTACCATTCTGTCCGGTATCCTCAGCTGTTGCAATTTTTGCCTGAGAATGGGAAGAAGGACATTATCATATGCAGAGGACATGTCTAAAAAGGCAGCGACTACGGATTCATTTTTCGAAAACGATGAGCGTATATCTGACACCAAGACTCCTACACTATCCATGGTACTGAGTCCCTTTCTAAAACCGAATTGAGACCTAGGAAGTATGTCTCTGGATTCTACTAAATATTCTAGTCGATTCTTCACTAGGTGTTCTAATATTTTTGCAAGGACTGATGACAAAGCGATTGGTCTGAAGCTGTTTGGGTCATCAGAATGCTTGCCAGGTTTCAAAATAGGTATGATGATTTGAGTTTTCCACTGATCGGGTACCCAACCATTAGTGTAACAAAATTTTAAAATATCTAAAAAATAGGTTTTTGCTCTATGGCCTGCGTGTGTCAAAAAGGAATAGACAATGCCGTCTATACCGGGGGCAGAGTCATGAACATGTTTTAAAACTGAATTAAGCTCCTGCATAGAAAATGGTGCATCTAGAGGATCCTGTGAAGGAATGAAAGACGGCTGATTATATTCTGTTTCTGATGGTACATACGGAGGAGCCAGTTTATCAAAGAACTGCTCAGCGGTTTCTCGAGGAATGGGAGCAGAAATTGAAGGGGAACAACCAGATCTAAAACGGTTGATCTTCTTCCATACAACTGATAAAGGAGTGGAGGGGGAGAGAGAACCACAAAAGTCAGCCCAACCAGCGCGTTTCTTCCTTCGAAGTAATCTTTTAGATTTAGCAAGGGTCCTGTTGAATGTTATTAAGTTATGGCTATTCATCGCCTCATTGTACATCCTTTCAGCGTCATCCCTTTCCCTTATGGCTGATGTGCATTCCTGATCCCACCATGGAGGAGGGGGGATCCGTCCACGTGCTGAGTTTTTGACAGGAAAGCACGAGTCTGCACTAGCTGTTATGGCCGAAATGAGGTTATTATAACAGTTTGACACATGGAGGGGACCAAGGGAATCAAAATCACCAGAAACTAAATTAGGGAGTGAGACAATTTTATCCTCCAATAATGAGGAATACTCCGTCCAATCAGGATTAGACAAATTATACCTCAAGAGTGGAGGGCTTGATTTTTCTAAGTAAGTTTTATCGGCCAGAGATATTATAATTGGATAGTGGTCACTGCCATGCGACAAACTGGTACACTCCCAATGACACGACGCAGCAATATCCAGTGTGCAGAATGTGAGGTCAACGCAACTCTTATTCTGTCCAGGAAGAGACCTACGGGTTGGACAACCATTGTTTAGGATGCACAGGTTAAGGTCATCCAAGATTTCAACTAAACCTTCCCCAAAAGAGTCGCAACGTTCAGAACCCCACCTAAAGTGATGGCAATTGAAGTCCCCCATAACAAGTATAGGGCCTTCTATGTTTTCCAAGGTATGTTTTAAGATTGGAAGGAAACTTTGGTGAGGGTGAGCAATATAGACAGATAAGAGGGTTATACCCTCCACCCTTCCAGCCACAATGCTAATATCATCACCTAGAGAAGGCAAAGATATAGCCGCAAGTGGAACACGATTGTTCACGCAGAGAGCCGACCCGCCATAGCCATCAGATCGGTCACATCTGAGAAGATTAAAAGAAGGTACTCGGAAACTAAGACTCGGAACTAGCCAAGTCTCAGCGAGGGAACAAGCTATGGGTTTGTATTTGTTCAATAGGAGTGCAAGCTCATGCTTCTTATGAAACACGCTCCTCACATTCCACTGAAGGAAAACCAACCGAGGCATTATTATAGGATAAGAGTGAGTTGATAAGTGTAGTAGCAACGTTGGACGGTAATTGAGTTTTATTAGATGAAGACATTAAAGTTACCAAGAGTTTACTAAGAAGTTCAATTATTGAAGACAAGTTTTCAGGAGATTCTGCTAGTTGACTGTTGAGAGCACAGCCATTAGGCTGAGAAGATTGAGGAGTGTTAGTGAGCTGCTGATGAACTGTTTTATCATAAGAGGGAGAAAGGGGAGCATGGGTCTTTGGCTTTAGGAACACAGTTTTTCGGTATGATTGAGTCTGTGATTTAGCAATGTCTGCATAGCTACGAGTAGAAATGGGGACTGTTTTACTTGCCTCAGAATATGAAATAACTTTCTCAGCCATAATTGTTTTAATAGTCTTCTGCCTGCTGTACTCCGGACAAGCCCTGCTGTTTGCAAAGTGACTTCCAGAGCACAACACGCAGAAAGCTTCGCTCTCAGCAATGCTGCAACCATCACCAGGGTGATCATTGCCACACTTGCTGCAACGGGGATTGGAACGACAAAGGGATTCTACATGACCAAACCGGCAACACTTGCGGCATTGAATGGTGGGGTAGACATATTGTTCTACAGCAAGAGAAGTGTAAAAACAGAAAATTCGTTTTGGTAAAACTTGGCCATCAAACGTGATGACACAAGTTTCTGTGGGCCTGTATTCATTTAAACCGTCTTTGTGAACCTTTCTGTTTAATCGCCTAACTTTTATAATTGGACCACAGCCTGCTGGGACTTTTAAATATGATAACACTTCCTCTTCTGAAAAGTCGTTAGGAATTCCACTTACAACACCCATACGGGTTATATTAAAGGATGGGATGACAGCTTCATACAAGTTTGTCGCTAGGGTGTTATTAGATATAAAGGCGTTTGCATCCTGAGGGGATGAAAACTCAACTGAAACACGGTTTCTACCAACTCGCTTGACTGTAACAATATTTGAAATTTTCTGATTAGCCAAAAAGCGTCCAAATGTAACTGGGTGTAAGGTGGTACCAGAATTAGTTTGAGTTTCCTGACGGGAAACATGAACGATGAAAGGTCCTTTATCTGTAACTAAGTACCTAAGACGGCCTACATGGGTTCGAGGTTGTTTGGTAGGGCGATTTGGTATATCCTCTTCATTACCGGGGCGTTTGCGAATGTTAGTCTGGTATGGAAGGATTTGTGACTCCAGGTTACAGACTACATCTGCAAACTGGCTTAATGGGTTGGGAGTGGGACTTAGGTTAGATGAAGAAAATCCGGATGGGGGGGTAGAGGGTATATCATCAGGAGGGTCTGGGGGTTTATTTTTATCCATATTCATTTTGAATACGGATAATCGTGACCAATATCGTTAAAAAGCAAATAGTAAACAAACCTGATAGCAGGCAACTACGGGACAAAACACAAACAATCACAATAACAAGTCACAATAACACAATATCACAGAAAAACAGCAAAAATTCTAACACACGTGATACCCAAAAGCACACTATGGCGAGAAAATCACAGAGTCTAGTGTCATAATTATCAATCAATGAGGGTTTTCTGAAATGACGTTCGCCAGATGGCAGCACTGATACGTCAGGTCCAGACATCTGTCAAAGAGCCTATATTTTCTTTAGTCATGACTGAATGATGAACGAATGAATGAATCGAATGATGAACGTCATCATATATTTTATATTGGAAGACCTCTTGTCACAGTGGTGCCAACTGGTGTCGTAAATTTTCACGAAAACCCTCATTAGATTAAGCATACAGCTCTATTCTAACATTCCTAGTGGAAGTGACTGCGGATTGTATCTACCTATATAGGTATTGAAATACCTACACTTCTCAGTCGCATCATTGTCAGAACTACATTCAAAATATATTTGTCCATTGGCATCTATGTTATTCGTATTTAGATACATAATAGAAACCTCACCTTCTTGAACTAGCCTTCATTGCATTAGGCGCTTTCCTACGCGTCGCTGAATGTTTGTCGTGGAAAACGTCTTTCTGCGCGATTAGCGGTGGACATATAAGTACTACCTCCTTAAAGAACACACAGAACTCCGGGGTAATGCTCCGGGGTTTCTTACCTCCTTTTTATTTCTTCTTTTCTTTTTATTTCTTATTAGTTACCCTATAAAAGCATGGCAGTCACTCAAATTATATCTCTTTCTATTTCTACACAGTTGTCCCATGGGAGGGCACTGTGAAAGTGTGACAGGCCCAGTTATCGGCCGGTCCCACTGCCCACGTCTCATTTTTATGCTTTGTACCATGAAATTATTGTTCTGTACTTTTAAATGCGGCAAATAAAACTCCTGCATAAAGAAATAAATTATGGTAAAGATTTCTCACATTTTTCAGAAGAACTTTAAACTAATGTATCCTGAAAAATCATAATTCATTTAGCCTGATTACCATCACTAACCTATCCAGCCCATCTTCTAGGCTACCTGATGATTATACAATAAAAGTAAGCCGACTGAGAGTCATTCTGGAGTCTCAATGATGTTCACGTCATAAAATTTAGCCACTTAGTAACTCCCTTCCTTGTCCCAAGTTTATGCCAAATCTATATCTTATCTATGTATAGATACTAAACTCCTTAATTAATACCGATCCACTATTCCTCCTCACAATACCCTTAAACGTGACGCCTTCAAACGTACCTTAAACGTTCACAAACTTATCGTTACGTAACAGCGTACCCTTGATTATGTCCCACAAACTTGCTCTTACACCCCATAATTTGATAATAATCCTTATTTTGTTACTGCTAAGGTTGGGTTTCAAATAGCTGGGGTTGAAAATGTAGTATATGTATGGAAGCAAGATGTATAAGGGGAGGTTTTAAGTGGGGTGCGATAAAGTCACAGGTCGAGCTTAGCGGTTACTAGAGTCGCGCTTGACGGTACGCTTCAGAGGGATGGGGATTTAGACGTTATTGGCTCACAGGGTAGGGATGGCACAGATGAGAATTAGAAGAAATTCTAAAAGAATTTTCATTTGTTCTGGATATTAGTGGTTCGATTGATGAGAAATGGGAAAAGAGTGAGACATCGCTACAGTACAGTAATCATATTTAATGCCTTTCAAGTTAATTTTTATGATTCTATCTACTGCATGATTTGCTTGTTAGTATATCTCATAAACTCAAACTCAACTCAAACTCAAAGCATTTATTTCAATTAAACCTTGTACAGGCACTTTTGAATTGTCAAAATTAAAATAGTCCGTCAGTTAGTCAGAAAGTTGAAGCTAGTTGCCCATTCCAAAACGTAGATCTCTATGGAGAAGAACGGGCAAGAAACTCCATGGACACTCTTTTAAATCAAGATATTACAAATCGTGGGTACATAATTATTGTTGTTTCTATATGCGAGAACAATGTAAAAAAAAAACAAATGAAGAAACATTTCAAAATATAAGATTAAAAATAAGCCTTGGCAGTTAAGAAATGACCAGTCTCAACCGACGGCGCCCGTTCACGAACATGACGCGTGGATCAGCACCATCTAGCTCAACCATTTTGTAGGGAACCGAATAATCCAACACACGCGCCACCATCGATGAGACATTTAAGTGAGCATGACATGTTCTCAACCGCCATGCTCTTTCAAGTCAACATGAAAAAAATCATAGTAAACGAAAACATGGTTCTTACATTTACAAAATTTAAAAATGCTTCTAAATTATACAACACTATAGTTTGTAATTTATTTAAGAGATTAATAAAATTTTACTACCAAATAGGAAGAGATATTATTTAATAACGAAGTAGGTATTCAACAATTAAGACTTATTGAATAAAACAAAAAAAAAAAAATTACATATGTTCTTAATGTCAGAAACACAAAGAAAAAAGAAAAAGGGAAGCACCTCTTCCAATTATTGAAATTTTAACTAGTGAGCTCAAGTGCCTGTGGACCAGGACCAGCATTAAGCCAAGCATTTTTATCATCGATATAATCATCCAACTTATAATATGCTTGTCTACATAGTGTGCGTTTAATGCATGTTTTGAATTTCTTCTCATTTAGTTGAAGAATATCGAGTGGTATTTTATTATAACATTTTATACAATAACCCATAAAAGAAGTTTTTACTTTAGACAATCTGAAACGCGGTTGATCTAATTTGTCTCTATTTCTAGTGTTAAAATTATGCCTGTCACTTATCTTACTAAAAAGATGTAGATTTTTTCGAACGTACATAATGGTTTCATATATATATTGATGAGAAACCGTCATACTTTCACACATTATAATACAGTGAAAAAATGTACTGTTTATGTTTTTTATGAGACTAAAATTATGTAAAACGAATTCTTACCATAGAAAAGGACACTAGGTACTAAGGGATGAAAAGGGTTTACCCCCTTAGTACTGCCCTTTTGAAACAGGCTTTCCTTCCAATTATTTCACGGAACTTCTAGATTAGATTTCCCTTTTGTTTTCAATTGAAATAAAATCAAATAAATTAATTCATTAAGAATACTTTTTGAATTAATTTACTACTAATTTAGGCTTCAATTCACGTCCTCAGAGAGAAGAGCGTATAAACAAGATCGCGAACTTTCTTCGACTTATCCTCACCGATCTACTATAAAACTCCCACATTACGCATTTAAGTAACTTAAGATTCTCCGTCCATAATATCGAAGATGATATCCACGTATCACTAGATACGTAAGACTGTATTACTGTGTATTTAAAACTAAGGACTATCCGTTGATCGCGGCTCTACCTGCGTAAAATAAGCTTCTTGGATTCTGTGAGGTTTTGCGGCAGTGTGAAGGAATACGTCAGCTAGTTTACTGATTCTTCTGTGTTCGGCACCGTGGGTCTGGTGTTTGATGTCGGAGACGATGAATTGTGCCACAGTAGTACCTAATTAGGTAACTTGCTTATGAGATCCAGAATCTGACGATGTCATTCAAAAATTAATGTAGGGTCCGTTTCACGAAAGAAGCCTCGCAGGCGCGGCGTTACAAATAAATCATTATTTATCTGAACATCTTATTACGGGCACTGATTAATAAAACGCACAATCTGAAATATAGAAAGGTGTGTGAGGTAGGAGGGTTGTTGTAGGAATGTTGCTAATAAAATATAGTTCAACTTACTTCCGCGGAATTCTTTCGTGAGACGGACTCTAGTGATGTCACCAAAGGTGTTGCTATAAGGTGCAATGTAGATGTAATTCAAAATTTATAAGATGAAATTCCATCTAGATTCATTCAGCTATTACAGAGAGACTGAATACCAAACAAACATACATTCAAATCCAAATTCCTACATTACTAGAAACATGGCTATTTTATGTGATACTTAAAATAAAACCATCACGTTTGCATTGCGGTGTTCTGTTCACGTAACTTAATGACTGTCGTGCTATCTGTGGGAATTTACATGGCTATGTAAAATACTCTGATGTTTACATCGTCATTCTTTATAATTAAATAGGCGTAGGTAAATATGCCTGTAATCATGGTAGAAGCTCTCAAGGTATGTATTTATGAGACGCAATTTTGCTTACGTAGACTTTGAATATACTGTGAAAATTAGGTTAAACTCGATAAGGTTAGTAATATTAAAAAACGATATTTTGCGTCAGCTACTTCAGCTAGTAACCTTTAATTCAACCAATTCTTAAACATAAGAGTACCAAGTGTGCAAAAAAATAAACTTCAAAAGCCTTTCTCGTAAGAAAGGCATAATTCCTTACATATACAGAAAGTCTGTGTCGAAAGTTAGGGTAGACGTGTTCTTGAGTGGAGACCGCAAATCGACAAACGTAAGGTAGGAAGCCCTTAGGCTATGTGGAGAGACGATCTTCGCAAGATGGCTGGTAGCAGCTGGACAAGAGTTTCCGAAAATAGGAGAGGCCTTGTTCAGCAGTGGACTGCTATAGGCTGATGATGATGACAGACAGTTTTGTATCCCTAGATATCTTTGATGCTTTAGAGATGAGATTAGTTTACGATGTTACAATTTAGGCATGAAAACAGTTCAAGCTGATGTTGTGTTGATTATAAATATAATATTTTTTTTATAACAATCTAATAGATAATATTACAAGCGCAGTGAAAGGCCTTTGAGCACAATAATTAGTTCCTAAAACTTTCACAGATAGATCAGAATTACAAACAATGTTTAATTAAGGAAATTACAACCAACTGATCTCATAACTTTATTGTAAATGCATTTCTGCTTTACATTCTTCCCTACTCCAGTAAATTACTGTCCAAAAGAAAGTTAAAAGGGAGCAAACATACTGACATGTACCCTAATTACATACTATTTGAAGGATATTGCTATCCATTGTTGTTGATGATTCTCAGAGGCGGTAGAAATAAAATAGAGGACTGTAAATTTAAGTAGGTTGGTATATTAAGATATATAAGAACGCGCGCCTCTTGGCGTGTCGTATGTGTCAATGCTGGCAGCAGCGGCGGCTCTCGGCATCTCGTCCCCCGCTCTCCACAAACCGCTGTCGCCCGCCGGTCACAGTGGCTCCCAGCGCTACGTATTGTCGCCAACAATTGCTTCCATGTCCAAAAAAAATTGTCTGCTCAACAACCTAATTAACGCAATGAATGTTGTTGAACTGTCAAAAAGAAAGCCATTCCTACTGTTAGTGTGTTACGCAGTTACCCCACTGGTATTCGAAAGTGGGATTCCAGCTTAAGGTCTAAAGGCCTTAGTCGAAAGTCGAAGGTACAGACGTCAGCACATCAAGCTACCCGAAACTGTCAAATTTTCCCAATCAACTTAGAACCTTATGCTTTAGCGATAAAGTTGATAATCTATTAAAGAAATTTGACAGATTGTAGTAGCTTGATGTGCTGGCGTCTGTACAAACATGACTCGTTAAAACGAGTTATGTTTGTGCCATCGACTTTAAAACACACCTTTTTTTTTGTGGATGGGAAATCATCAAATTACTCCTCCCGCTCTGGGTGGAGCTGAAGGGAGTGTCAGACTCTTACTGACTAAAACCCACCCGTGTTCCTTCCTTCGCCCTTTATGTTCCGGGCCAGCGGTAACCCTTTCGGACAATCCCGCTGACCCGGCAGGCTTCGGCCCTGACGGGCCCCTTCAGTTGATCCTGACATCTCTTTGAGGCGCGCGTGGAACACGTACGCGCCGTCCAGCACGGGCCTGGTCCTGATCGGACGGTGAGTTACCCATTACTCACCGCCCGCAGGCCCGCACCTACGGTGGCCGGGAGTCGTCGCGCGGCTCCCGACGCCCGGAGCGTCTCCCGCGGCGGCTGGGACGGGAGGCTCTCTCCCTCAGCCGTCCCGCCGCCTCCTTCGCTAGCATGACTGCTTCGCAGAAGGAGGCGACTGCCCCGTGCCGTGTGAAAACACACCTTGACCCATTCTTGCTTTGCATCTTTCCTGGCATATCATCTCTCTTTTCCTAAGGCTCGATTTAGTGCTCTAGTGCGCGCTGATTATCGGTCGTGACTGAGCGTTTAGTGCTTAGCTAACGGCAAACTGAGTACTCACAAGAGAGGTTACAAGAGATATTGTGTACGCGCGTATGGTCGGTCGCTCGGTGTGCATCGCACTTAATACTCGCATAGACCGACGCACGCCCGACAGACGAGTTCGACCGACACGACGACGGTCTTTGTTAGCGCGACGCGACGTAGCTGTACGGGTTACCGCTGGCCCGGAACATATAAGGCGAAGGAAGGAACACGGGTGGGTTTTAGTCAGTAAGAGTCTGACACTCCCTTCCGCTCCACCCAGAGCGGGAGGAGTCATTTGATGATTTCCCATACATAAAAAAAAAGAAAACGTAGCTGGGTGAATATCCCAGCAGCAAATTTTACGCGTCCACGTTGAGAATCGAGGTGTTAAATGATAGGATGTTTCTTATTTTTTTTTATAGTAAGCTACGTAACTTGTTTCAATTAGGGCCACATTTTTTTTTATAACTGTGTATTTAAATAAATAGGGAAAAAATAAATCGCCTTAAAATTCAAGTTAGGTGGCTTGTCCCAGCTCCATTTTTTGATATAATTGCGTTCACCAAAGCAACAATTTGCTGTACAATAAAAAATAAATAAATTCGTTAGTATATGCTTAAGACACATTATCTAAAAACAATTAAACCATATTAGAAAATCTAATTTAAAAGCACAGGGTAGTCGATCAAAGTTTGTCCAAGTAAAAATCAAAATTTTGGTGGCACTTTTTCAACATACTATAAAATGAAGCTTCGTGTTCGTGCGTGTGCGATCAATCACATTTTATTATTTCACATCTCTCAGTTGTGCACTTGCGCGTAACAGGTGTGTGATTAGTGCTATGATTTTCCGCCAAAAACGTAAGTATCAACTTGGGTGGCACGGGGGACAAAAATTGTTCAATTTTTGGTGGATCGATTTGCTGTTAATTTTAAAGTGTTTTAATAGTAAGCTACACATTATAGATAGTGATTTGGGTTACGCATAAATCAGTGATATTAATTTAATTGTAACTAAAAACCCCTATTTTTAGAGATTTTTTTAATATCTGGTTTCAATTTTGGTGGCTCAATTTTGGTGGTTTTGGTGGCGTTTTCACGCCACCGATCCTTATTTTTCACGTAAACTGAAGAAAAAATTTCGCGACCAAAATTGAAAAAATATTCAGTTTGTTGATATTGACCCTTAACATTGTGTAAGACATCTGAAATCATTAAATGTTCAATACAAATATTGTTTGTTATTTTTGTATTAAGATACAAATTTCGCCACCAAAATTGAAAAAATATTCAGTTTGTTGATATTGACCCAGCTGCAAGTGCGTAGCGATTCATCAGCGCTGTAGTTCATGTTTTCATTGACATACCTAGTATAGTATAGCTACGTTCGATCGATGTCAGCGCTGACTGTCCAGCCTAAACCCTTTCAATTTATTTGGAACCAATGCACCATCTTCTTCTTCCATAGTTCTATAAATCTTCAAAATAATTCAAACCGTCGCAAGTCACAGCCCTGTTTCATCTCGTTACGTAGCAGGCCTCTCCACGGAGTAATCAGATAAGAGACGGGCGCTCAAGTTTAATTGAATTTCCTCGCAAAGTTTACGCTGCCACCCCTGGCCGGCGAGCGCCCTGATTGGAGCGGCGCGCGGCGTCGACCCGCTCAAAGACATTGTTCCCGAGCGCACAGCTAGGGCTGTGCTGTGTATAAACGATGTACATGAATGGTTGGCCTGTCTATTGTTTGGTTATGTAAAACTATGGCTATGTGTGGTTGGGTTTTAGTAAGAATAGTTTTTATTCATATAAGATTTTAATATGGATAGATATTGGATAAAATGTGAATGACGTTTTTTTGAGTTTTTCAGCTTGTTAAGTAGACAATTTTTCAAACAAATGAAACAACGGATTAGCAATATCCGTCTCTTGATTCTCATAAGAACAGGTTCTCATAAAGACAGAATCTCAAAAAGATAGATTCTCAAAAGGACAGATTCTCATAAGGACAGGAGTACACGTAAGTAGATAAAGAGAAAATGAAACGTTTCAAATTTTTTTTATTGGTTGCACCTCTCAGGGTCGCAAGACGTTGCAAGCACTCTAAAGTTGATATACCGCTCCGATAAAATGTTTTCAAATCAAATCAAAAGTCATTTATTCAAACTAGGCTGAGAATCAGCACTTTTCGAACGTCAAAATTACAAAAGACAGTCCCCCAAAACGCCCGCCCTTTACCACTTCCTAGTGATTTCGCTGGGGAGAAGAAGTGGTGCAACTTTCAATTTTACTATCGACTAAAATATCACTTTGCCTCCTTCTTTTCCCTGCACAATAATAGGCACCGCGGACTATTTTTATGACCGACAGTTTCGCTTCCTTCTTCAAAAGCATGATGAAATAAAGTAAGCATGGATGGTCTTTTAGGAATTATGGAATTGATTCTTTTATGCCACCCTTCGATTGCATTTGTTGTTCGAAATTTCGCGCCATAACAACTGTTTAAAAAAAAATATTTTGGAATTGTGTGCAAGTACCTACTCGGAGCTAATTTACATAATGATAGATATGCCTCCAGTATAAGCACATCTGGCAAGGCAGTGCAAACATGGTGTAGAGCCAAGTGTATTTACGGCCCTCTTTGGATGAACTGAATCCAATTTGTTTAGATTTTTTTCAAACCGCATTTGTAAAATGATAGTAGCAACCCTTTACTACTATATGGGGATATATTGATTTTATAGCTTGGATGATTGCCACTTCAACGTCGCATTTAAAAGTGCTAATATTCATGAAAAATTGATTATTAAAAATTTTTAAAAGTCTCTCGTACGTAGTTTGGCTTTTTTTGAGCAACAAAGCGAACAACAATGGCACAAAACACAGTTCATAATTCATGCGTAATGTCGGCCTGCACAGAAAATAACTGATAGAAAGGAACCGGTCTATATCTGAACGTTCCATCAACGTACCTACATAAAAATCAACTTTCTTCAATGTTTCTTTTGCCAGATGACTACCAAAAATTATATTCTTCTCTTCGACACCAACGTCAAATAAAAAAAAAATCCCACTAAACTGTCTGGCAACTGCACATCAAATTTGTTTTAACATTTATAAACAAACTATAATAACTGTAATTATAAAAATCTATATCAGTTATCCATAGTAGGTACAAGCTGGTAGGTTAGTTTAGGAAAGGTACTTATTTGTACTGTGGAAACAGTGTCCGAGATATTTCCTTCTATGAATTTGTGTGTGCATCTGTACTATTTTCGGTTTTTTGAGAATCTGTCCTTTTGAGAATCTGTCTTTTTGAGAAACTGTCCTTATGAGAATCTGTCCTTAAGAGAAAAAATGTGTCAGTCAAAAGTATTTAGATTGAGATTGATAGTGTGTTACGCAATCAAGGTGTTGGTTGTCTTGTTATTCAGTTTGGATAGAGCTACGAATGAGAATTGGACATCCTCCGTCCATTCATGGCAAAGTACACACCATGAAATTTTATCGTGGCGGATAATAATCCCCAGTGTGTGAACAATAACAATATACTTATAAGAGTCCGCGCAATGCGGTAAATAAATAATTGCTTGAAAAATTAACTATAGCGTTCTCAATTTTATTTCGCATGAACATAATGCGATAAAAAAATCGCATCGCAGTGCGCGCTTAACCTTACAGTTACGATAAAATGCACGACTAGTTTCCGAAAAAAGTGATTATTTTGCGATCCTAAATAGGTAGCTACTACAAGACGTTCATTTAGGTCCTATGAAGAAATAGGTACCTAATATACTTTTTCCAGTTAAAATATTTTCTGTAATAAAATAAAGATACATGCTCCAATTAAACAATGGGGTGCAAAATATGTGTTTTATTAATCATAATTATTTTAAGCAAACCGTCTTTGGACACTAATCATCACGCGTAACGAAAAATGCATTGCGTAATAACAAAATTACATTTGCTATTGGTAACCAACTCTTCATTGAATTATGACCTTTATTGAAAGAGTTATAAGGGGTGATACATATGTTTGGTGATAGAAAAACAATGGCCCAAGGCTGGCTATGATGCCAACCCGAGTTGGTTCCACTTTTGCTATGAACTAGGCCGACGGAAGTGGGCATTAGCAGTAATGTAACGCGCGTATGGCAAGATAATAAAACTATTTCAAATGGGCCTCTTTGGTAATTGGAAAGGGAAATGAAATGACATTGTTTCAAGAGTATTGTGACTGTCACGCGTTTGTGAGTGCGTAAAGAAGTTGTTTTGAGTTCTTGAATTAAGAACAACACATGTTTTTCTATTTACAGAGCTTATTTAAGGTTTTTTAAGGACTCAGACCAAAGAACCAGGACCAATTTTTTTAAACAAATGTAGGACCAACGAAAATCTTCATCTAAGAATAAGTTTAAAAGTTAAATGAGAAAATCGAGTCTTTTAACAATTGGGCTGAATACTCTAGGAGTAAGTGTGTTTAAAATAATTCATGAATATTCATTTCTTCAACAAACCCGGGTACCCACTATGTAAAATAAGCATACAAATATTTATGTAGATACCTAATGATGTATTTTTCGTAAGCAATTAGGTGGTAAAGCCGCCGTTTCATTTAATCCTTCGGAATGGTGCCAATACTGTCAATTGAAACAACAAAAACTCCGGCTCCATGCGTATTTCCGCACAATGTAAGTCAACCAACTTAACATTTAAACGGTCCGTCCCAATAGTTCCAATTGCGATGTTAATTACACCGGGATCAATTAAACACGTAACATGTAATAACATGTACGCGCCAATGAGTTTCATAACCCAATTATTTAAATATTGTTAAGTGATAATCCAGTGAAAGCTGAGCGGTTTACCGCTTGAGTATAGCACCATTGTTTTATTGACGCCCTTCTTTTTTAGTCTTGCTGTTAGAGTGCTTCAATCAACTCAGTCTATCGCTGTCCACTGCTGGACATAGGCCCAGTCTCAGCCAGGCCCAGGCTGCAACATAACGTCCTCCGCTTTCCGCATCCAGTCTGTCTCAGCTACCTTTTTGAGGTTCGGTCCATCTAACTGGGTGGCGTCCTGCACTGCGATATGCGGCAAACGTATTAGGGTGCCTAATAGCACAATAACGTCCTCGGTAAGGCACAAAACGATAACGTGTCTACATTAACTGAATTGCAGTTTTGAGTTTTGGAGTTTTGCATAAACAGTAATGAAAAGATGTATAACTTCATTCATTCATCGTCGTGGCATCATTCATCGCTTAGCTCTATAAAGAGTTCGTACCTTAGCTATTAAGAAAAGCATAAGTGTGGATAATAAATGCCTGTAGTGCATTCAGATAGCGCACTCTTACGCGTAACCACTCGGAATTTGTACTACAATTGTTGATAGTGATCATTATTATAACTAGACTGAAAATAATTACCTAGGTTAGATTCTTTTAACGGTCGCTTGCGTGCCCTGAATGATGGGAAAGACGCTAGCACATCAAGCTACTACAATCAGTCAAATTTCTTTAATAGATTTTCAACTTATGGCTAAAGCATAAGGTTCAAAGTTCATTGGGAAAGTTTGACAGTTTCGGGTAGCTTGATGTGCTGGCGTCTGTACCAAAGGACCAAATCTGCCTCACCGTCATCATTTCAGCCCGGAATCACCAACTGCTGGGTATAGACCTCCCTTTTCTTCTGCCATACTTCCCTGTTCTGTGCATCTCTCATCCAGGTATTTCCTGCGACTTTGACGATATCGTCAACCCAACGCGCTTTTGGATTGGCCCTGATTTCTTTGGCTTAACATTGGCCATCATTCGCCTACCTAAAAAAATTTTGAGTTTTCATATTCTTCAGTATAATTGCTGCAGATGGATATTATGTAAAATCATCGCGCTTTTGGATTGGCCCTGATTTCTTTGGCCTAACCTTGGCCACCTTTCGCCTACCTAAACAAAACTTGAGTCTTCATGTTGTTCTTATTGATATGTAAATATGTATAGAAATCTAAGAGGCATTCATTTCAATTTTATTAGAACTACAGAACCAAAACCGGATTGCGAACTTAAAATTCTGAATTGAACAAAGACTACAAAAAACAGTAAAAAAAAAACAGTGGCACTCCGAGAGTGCCGATAGAAGGGAAAACAAAACACAAAGATAATACTTTGCCATCACTCACTGACATATCGGATTTAAAACCGAGTATATCCCGAGGACAGCCGAACACATCCGAATGTAGCGCGGTGTCGGTAACAGTGTCGTGAGTTCAATGGTTTTTCCCATCTCAAAAAATGCCCAGAGCGCCTAAAGAAGTTTTTACTTTCAAAAATTATCCAGATCCTCAGAGCGAAACCCTGGAGCAGAGGGGTCTATCAGACTCTTACTGACAAAAACCACACGATGTATAGACGCCAGCACATCAAGCTACTCCCAATCAACTTTGAACCAACTTTAGACATAAAGTTGAAAATCAATTAAAGAAATTTGACAGATTGTAGTAGCTTGATGTGCTGGCGTCTGTACACATCACAGATTTGGCACAGAACAGTACCTTTGGTCAGTGGACGAGAGTCTTTTTTGCATTTATCCTCACCACACGCAGATATTGGCCCCCTAGATGAAGACAGAACCTACGACATCTACCTACTTACTTATTAAAGTAATTGAATAATCACTTAACTCGTCGCGCGTCTAATTAGCAGACACAATAGAAATTTTATTGTTATCGGTACACATGGTGTACACTCGACGTGCGAAGAGTTAAGGGCTGATTTATCAATCATGTGGTAACTTTATTCGTGGAACTTTGAAATTTTGGCAGTTATTTCATACAAAAACTGTCAATTTTATTCCTCGAATAAAAGTTATCTGGCGATGGAAAAATCAGCCCTAAGTAATGTTAATACAAAAGGATAAAAAATAACTTAGCAGTAATATATGTAAGTGTTATTAAATTGAACGGCGAATTAAGAGCGCGAATAAAAATACTTTTGTCTTGGAAACTTTCGATTTGGTAATAATTATTTTATAATTGTTGCAATAGGCTGTAAACATATTGCAAGAGGTTTTATAGTCTCGAGATAAACTCAAGGTTTTTTAAAAGCGAAATTTTTAAGGCTTTTGCCCGTTTTCACTAACACTAAGCGAAACAAAAGAGAGAAGACAGAGAGTAACAGAGTGAGAGAGAGTTAAGTGTATTCTATTCTTCTAAACATAAATGTAATTCTTGAATATTATTGTCTCTTGAAATTTTAAGTTTCGAGGTTGACCTTAGGGTTGAAAATTCAACAGAGCGCTTTCGTTTAGGTATTTCATGTCGCTCAGTGTTAGTGACAGCGGTTAGTTTGAAGCAATTTCGTCTTATACTGATTGAGGCCTGTAGCAAATTCATCTGATGGAGTCCTCCATCAATGTAAAGAAGCTCAACCAACGTTACAGTTATTCAGCACAATCTCATGCAGTTGGTGACAGAGTTGCTAAGAGTCACAACAACACTGTCACCAAATGCATGAGACTGCTTGAGAATTGTTTTTGTTTTGACCATTTAGTTGCAGTCGGGTTTTTGTTTTTATATTTTTTGCTAATGTTCCCTGAATCGATTACTTATTGCACTGAGTGATAGTATTGTTGATGATGAAAGATTGTTCATTGATTAGAGCTTTCAAGTTTTCAGGACCGCTGTTTACAAAACCCACCTTTTACCGGATTTTTTTCCACCAACCGCGGTAAGCGTGGCTTAACCTGATCGATTGACACGCGTGCGGCTGTTATTACTTTGCCACAAGCCCACGCTTGCTTTTGTATTCCACATTCAATAATTACATAACATCTCTTTCAAATTAAAGCATAAACAATGATAAGGTGATATACTCGTAAAACGTTCAAGAAGATCGCATCTATCAGTGTTAGTTCCGGCCTTCTCCGACTGCCGGAATCGACGCGTACGTACTTTCTACGCGCCTATAATTAAATGCAGTAAGCACGACTCTTGTAGGTGGGACCTTATTAGTACCTATTATTATCTATTACATAATATCTAGTATTTTAGTTCAGTAGTGAAAGTGCTTGAGGTGCCAGTGATATAAACATTTGGACCACGAGGGCGGGTCTCTAATAGGTCAAATGAGGTTTTTATGGCATGATCTAATGTAGACTAGTCGAGTAGAAAGAACAAAAAATGTACCTACTGATTCGGTTATTATAGTCAGAAAGTAGGCATGACTCGGTAAAACTCTACGCTGCCCCAAACAATAGAATGTCAAGAAGAATAACAGCAGTAGAGTCCAAGATCACCTTCTTGTCTTCTTTCGTACCTGAAGGAACTATTAAGCATATCATAACGAAACATAATCAGCCTATTAACGTTCCCACTGCTGGGACACAGGCCTCCTCTACGACAATAATACCTAGCCAGTCGGCAAGGTGGTAAAGTGGGCTGGCTGCCCCTACGCCGGACGTAATACTCTAAAATCACCACTTGTGGAACTAACTACAATGATATAAGTGCTTGGGATAATATCATGATTATTATTATTTAAATGGCTTACGGATATGATTTTGAGTGGATGGAAACAAAAGACGAAGGACGTTCTGCTGTAGAGTTATTTAGGTCACCAAGGTCTTTGAGCCATCAGCTCCTAATAGTATTCTGCTGAACATAGGTACGTCTGAGCGTACTAAACTGTGAAAAGTGAGATACAGGGTGGCAGGAACATCGGCGCGCAAACTGAAGCCAAGAATTCAGCACATGATTCTAGACTCCCTAGCGTTAAAATTTTTCCTCGCTTATAAAAAAAAACAGTGGCACTCCGGGAGTGCCGACAGAAGTGATAAGAAAACACAAACAGAATACTTTGCCATCATTCACTGACATCCCGAGGACAGCAGAACACATCCAAAGCGGGTATTTTTTTAATCGTCTTATAAACAAAACACGCGCAGTGTCGTTTACGGTAACAGTGGCGTGAGTTCAATGGTTTTTTCCCTATTTCAAAAAATGCCCAATGCGCCTGAAGAAGTTTTCACTTCTAAAACAGCAGTTTCATAGAAAACCAAACGCGGTCAAAATGTAGGGCAAAGATTTTTTTTAATAACTGATGAAAAATTCAACGCAGGGTGTTGCAGAATCATTTACTGAATTCAAAGTAACAGGTTGTGCGTCGATGCCACCCTGAAATTTGCCTGTAAATATGTAGTACACCGATCCCTTCGTCCTGAAGGTGTTCTTCAAACCGACACACAGCAATACTGCTTAGCGGCAGACTTGGTACGGTGGTAGTCTTCTCGGACAAGCTTCTTCACAAAGAAGCCTTTTAATATCTACTACATAACTGTAAGTCTAAATAATTATTAGGTAACACAAACTTCTTGAGACAACAATTTCTGCAGGAAGGTGGGCCGGTTGGAATAAACGCATTTTGCTTTGTTTTTTCTTTCTTTCGCCGATGGCCGCCATGGCCCACGCACAATGGTCCACCTGAAGGACTAAATGCGGAAACCAAACACTCCCAGGGTTTGGTTTCCGAACTTAGTCTTTCAGGTGGGAACCTAGAATTAATAGGTACTACCACATTATTACTTCTCTTCTACAGGGTGTTCTGTAATTAATGGATAACCTAGATTAAAGGATCATAGTACACATCGTTATGAACAACTATTACTATGGGACCAAGCCTGAAATCGCGAAAAAAGAATCAGCTTTTTCCTACATTTTGACTAGTTATGCGAATATAAATGTAGGGAACAGCCGATTTTTATTTGCGATTTTATGTTTGCTCTCGTAGTAAAAGTTGTTTATAATGATAAGTACAATGACCCCTTAAGAGGTTATCCGTTAATTACGGGACACCCTGTACAGTGTCTTCTTTCTTTTTGTAAAACTGTGATATCTACTTAACTGCACCGTTGTTTAGTGCACGAACAATACAGCTACCGTATTAGGTATTCAGATTACAGGCAGCCGATAATTTAGGTTTAGCTAGGTAAGAGTTACGGATAACAACATCTTTTCTGCAGTTCTAGAACTGCAGAATGATTTTTGTATTGTAAAATGTTATCTATACCTAGTTCCAGTGCTTCTCTAGTTTGCAGGATATATAAAGTTGCAGTTACTTGTAGCCATGTGATTCCCATGAAATGAAATGTTTATTTCTGTAAGTCGATCTTTTAAGACACTTTTACTCGTCAATATTTTGTTGGTGAATATTATATTAAAACTAGATGCCGCCGGAATTTCCTAGCAGCTAGGAAACCGCCAGCGCCAGCAGTTAGTTAGCTCCTAGTTGACTGATCCTTGAAAAGAAATGACGAAAAAAAATCAGAGATCATGGTTTCTTTTAAAGTACAGACAGCCATATCAAGCTACTACAATCTGTCAAATTTCTTTAATAGATTTTCAACTTTCTCGCTTAGCATAAGGTTCAAAGTTGACTGGGATGTATGTCACTTGTTAATGTAGTTTGATGACTGTTGTTCTGTCTGTGACTGTCATTTGTTTCATTCAGCACTGCTGCCTTTTAGAAATAACTAATTTCAAGCTAGCCGTTACATAAGCTATTGTCCTACAGACAATCTACCTACCTGAAAGATCTAGAAGTGTATAAAATCAATTATAAATGATTACAAGCCGGCGAGTGCATAATGATAAACTTGTGTTGTTAATATACGTTACGTTATAGATTCTGCTGCTCGTAACTATTACGGAGCAGCACCATCTGTGCAGTTACTTAATATTTTATATTTCACGACGCGAGACGATAGTAAACGTTTGTCTTATTCCTTATTGTGGGTGTTGATTGACAGCTGTTACTTTTGCAGTGCATGTCTTAATTGAGCTCCTTTAGTTCTGAGTTGAACTGCTCAATTAATGACAAATGCGTTCACTGACTGGACGGTCAACTCAATCTGTGTGGACCTTTCCTCAAAAGATCATTTGGCGTAATGTAAACAAACAAATAAAACAAATAATTATTGAATTAAATCAAAGTCATTTAAAGTTACAAAACAAGCTGTGTATGTACCCAGCAGGCTAATTGCGTAACACAGTATCAGTAGCAATGGGTTTCATTTTGACAGATCAAACACATACATTGCGTTGTTTACGTTGTTCGGTAGATACATTTTTCGAACAAAGGAAGAAATGGATTAGCAATATCCTTCAAAATGATTCAGATTTAGATTAATGGAGTGTTACGCAATTAGGTTGCTGGTCTGTCCACTTTAGGAAACAGTGAGTGGATAACATCACGCCTGCATTCCCCGAAGGTTTAGGCAGAGGTGCACCTATAGTACCTACAGACGCCAGCACATCAAGCTACTACAATCTGTCAAATTTCTTTATTAGATTTTCAACTTTATCGCTAAAGCATAAGGTTCAAAGTTGATTGGGAAAATTTGACAGTTTCGGGTAGCTTGATGTGCTGGCGTCTGTACACCCACATTTCACCAGTTATGTATAAGTCCCATGTAATAGGGGGCGAGTCTTATGCCATCAATCGGGCACTAATCCAAACTTCGGGCTTCTAGTGAGAAACTCCAGATGGAAATCCGGAAATCGAACCCTTATGCTCAGCAGTAGCGCTTGCGACCACTAGACCAACGAGGCACCCGAGGTAAATATTTTTTCATTCATTTATTCATTCAGCCAAAAGACGTCCACTGCTGGACATAGGTATGCCTCCTCCAAGCACCGCCACTTCAACCTATGCTTCCCGCATCCAGCGGATTCTTGCGGCCTTCACAAGATCATCGGTTCACCTTGTGGGAGGCCTTCTAATGCTACGTTTTCCGGTACGAGGCAAATATAGAATTCCAAAATAAAAGACGATGCTTCTAAATTATCCATTACATTAAATTATTCTTGTGAGAGTAGTAAAGCTGTGTATAGGTTCATCTGAAATTCAACCGTGATCAAAGATATACGACCCATGCAGACTGCGAAGTAAAGACAAAGGTAAGGAGACGGACGGATAATTGAGAATAGACTACCAACCAAACCAGGATCATTTCGATACATTAATGAAAATAAACATGGCATATACAGGGAAAACTCGCGTGCGTAAAACTAGTAATGCATCAGATGATTCTGCTATGACTTTTATCCGCCCGGAGCTTTGCAAACTAGTGGATATCCCACGTATAATCAGGTTATAATGTTCCCACAGCCAGGATACAGGCCTGTTCTCTGTGAGAGGGAGTGGACCGTAATCCGCCACGCGGGCCCAGTGCGGGTTGATATCCCACGCATAGTATAATGTAGTAGGTATAGTAATAGCAATTAGCTGACCCACCATTGCATAAATGGTTGAGATTTTTTAGAATACGAATCGATAGAATTTACGAAAAATTTTTTTGTCGATCGAAAAATATAAAAAAATTATAAAATTCTATCAATCGTATTCTAGAAAATATCAACCATTTGTGCAAAGGTGGGTCAGCTCATTGCTATAACTGACTGTACCAGATTTACTTCCATCTTACGTCATTTCATTTGTATATGTCTCAACAACGGACATAGCGGCTTTAAAACCTAATTAGTGTTTACAATATGGTCATATCAGATACCAAGACAAAATTTCAACGAGAAAAAGACCTGATTAACATTATATGCATAACAACAGTCATATAAAACAACGAATTAATGAGAATATTAACTGAAACACTTTCTTGACGGAAATAAGATTAAATTGGACTGTGTAAAAAGTGAGACTATATTAAAATTGTGAATGTATAGTGCCAGCAAAAATATACAGATATTTTTGCTGGCCAATACATTTATGGGAAAAGATTTGAGGACTGGTCAAAATGTGGGATCAGGTGCTTATATTAAATTTGGTAAGGTATATTTTGTCAACAAATATTTCTGTATGTGCATTTATGGCAACAGAGTTAAGGTCGTTAGCGGAACTTTTTTTTAAGGAATGATATCTCTTAGGCTGGTCAACTAATGGTTGGTTAACAGATGTTTAGCTGCGGACTTTCCTGTGGCTTAATAGATTAAGACCAGCAGGGCTGACATAGTCATCTGCAAGGTGGAACCATTTATTGTAAGGCTAGCAGGAAAACTGCATTTCTACAAACAAGCAGCGTCAAGAGCAAAGTGAGGAGGAACTCCTTTCCGAACTGTCTGAAACTTCCTACAACAGGTAGCAATAGCCTGGTAGTCTTTTCTGTTAAAATCTCACCATAATGATAATTTAGGTGAAGTGAGCTTGAAGAGAGCTGGCAATAGTGCCAATCCCTAGCATCACGTGAAATGACGGCTCATTTCACGTAAGTTTTCACTATGTTATTTTTACAGAATAGACAGGCAAGTCTCGAATGAATAGGTTACTGTTACAGTAACCTTGCCTAGTTTGCCTTGCCAAGCGAGCACAATCTCTTCGCTTACCATTAGGCTCATCTGATGACTAGATCAATAAACTACCAATGGAAAGAGACGTACCTACGGTTTTTAATTTTATCATGTTGATATAAAAGTACCACAATAAATCTATAATAACTGAGAATAATTCATTTAAAATAGTATGTTAATTGAGTACTTATGTTGTGAATTAATGTTAATACTTCATTAAAAGGTTACTTACACTCTTAAGTAGACTTAATCAGTTTTCTTTATGCGTTCTTATGTCATCGAAATCGTTAATAAAAAGACGTAGTAGTTTAACAAATATAGTGGGTTTTAACTTTTTAACTTCCTGTATACTGTGAATCATGATGTAAGCCTAGTTCTAGGTCCCAGGATTTGTAATATCTTGATTTAAAACAGTGTCCTTGGAGTTTCTTGCCCGTTCTTCTCCATAGACATCTACGTTTTGGAATGGGCAACTAGCTTCAACTTTCTGAATAACTGACTGACTCATTGACAGTTTAAAAGTACCTGTAAATGGAATCATTGCAACCAATGTTTTGAGTTTGAGTTTTGAGAATTGTACGCTCCAAATTTTCTCTGGACGATAGGATTTACTCATTCATTATGGTGGGTTTTAACTTCCTGTTTGCTTTGAAATGAGATGTAAAGCCAAGTTCTAAATACTTGTAAGTCAATCAATTTTTTTCTCTGGGCGATATGATTGGTCCATTCGTTGATCATTGAACCATATCTAATGCAGTAAGTAGTTTCTGTCAATAGTAATTAAGGTTACAGATGGTAACTAATGTGAAATGGTTTGTGGGTAATAAAATAAAATCTCGTTATTTCATAGATGAAGAAATAAAAAAGGTCGAAGGTGTTGCTAAATATTTTAGAGCAATAAGAATTCAGACGATTTATCAATATACCTTGGATATCGATATTAAAAAGCACGTCCACCAGCATGATTATAATACTTTCGCACACCGAGAAGCTTTAAGTAGGTTACAGTCTTGTCACTTGTCACTGGCACTACCTATGCTAATTATAGTCCAAAATGTAATGACTGCATATAAAATGACGGAAGCATCTAGCAAAACTATTCATTATACGTTATTATTTAACACTTTAATTAGCCGTCATAGTTGCTTCAACGCAAATTAACTCACAGGTAGCAACGTCGCTACTTGTAAAGAAAAAAGATTTTGTTATGGTCATCTTCACTTTCAAGTAGAGCATTGTGTTGATAAAAATTTTCTTTGTTCTCTTTCAGATTGTTGTAAGTTCATACTGATCGTTGGTTCTTCATTTCCAATTTTCAATAAACTTTGTATACTAATGGTGGGATTGGCTGATTGATTTTATAGGCTAGTTGTTGGGGATTTCAGGAATAGTATAAAAGAAGACAGAATCATCCTTATCATTTATGTAGTCAATGAAATCAAGTCTTAACACCTAATTAAGTAAATTAGATACCAAAGTCCAATTAGACAGAAGATAAATTAAAACACATTCATAGCACAGTATTGCATTAAATGATTGATTTTAAACTGGTGAATGAAAGGCGTTGTCAGACCTTGGAATTATGTTGTTGCACAAGATGAACTTGCCCGACTAGCTTAGCGATTAAAATATCTATACATATATACTAATGTCATGTAGGTATTTATGTAACTGATCAACGCAGCGAACAGAGTATTAATTTGTTTGATCGAGGTGATTGATATCTTGACGCAAATTGGGTTCTTAACAAATAAATAGGGGTTCCAAAGTAAAGTATGGAAGTTAGAATTGGTAAAACGTGAACATTATAAGCGCTATTCTAATTCATCAAGTTCGTTTGACAAATGGAGATTACGTGTGGGGTTTTACAGGGGTCGGTTTTAGAACTCCTTTTGTAGAACCTCGCATACGACTCGGTCCTACGTGTCGAACTCCCCGTCCGTCGCGTTAAAGTTGTTTGTTACGCAGACGACACTCTTGTTGGCCGGCCTGCCCAGCTCGGGGTAGCGAGAGTCGTGTCATCAACTCGCGTGGTGGGTCCACAGATAGCACCTCAAAACCTGAAGCAATGTGAAGCTATAAAATGCCGAGAAGCAGATACTCCGGATGAGCCGATACATAATAATCTATACTGGACGAGTGGTGGGGCTTCGAAGAGCACTTTGTGCGCCTACTCCCACGGATGACGATGATGATACACAGTTATGCTTAGATCAGAGATTAAAATCTTCTCTAAGACTTGCCAGGTTTGCTAATAAAATCGATAAGGTTACCTACTGCTTACCTACACAAACGCCCCTAATTCCGTAATATCGTTACAATCTCTATCATTACATACGAAAGAAATATAATTTAAAAACACCGATACCAAGTTCTACTTACCAATGGTATATTTATGATATATGTGCGAGTTATATAAATCAGAGTTACATAAACGTAATTAGGAGTGGGTTGCTATAAGAAAAAGATAAAACTATGCAGTATGTAATGATAATCATGTTGAGAAATTGATTGCAATTAATGTGGGCACAGGTAGTGTTATTATTTTTTTTGTGGCTCTAGTAACCTACAGTAAATAAATGAGGTTTGTAATGTATGAATGCTTGATGAGTTGTTAGGTGAAGATTGTAGAGAATATGATAGGCATATATGTAGAAATAGACGAATGAGCTAACTATGTGAGTATAGGTGCAAAGTATAATGATGAAGAAGAATTAAATGCAAAATTAGAAATTAACCAACATGACAGAGCTGCTGAAGAGCCTCATAAAAACGCTTGAATATTTAAGTGTTAGTTTTTCATGCAAATGACGATAAGCTGTAAGATAAGTGGAAGACGCAGTGAGTCAACTATGATTCCCAAAGGACCAATGGCCATCCATAATGGTCCTTTGAGTAATATCGCAAACAGCACGGGGCACACCAGTCTTGGAGTGGAGACGGGGAATCAGTAAAAAAACACAGACTGAGACGCTCTTTTACATAGACTAAATGCTGCAGTGGATCGTAAAACTTGACAAAGGCCTAAGACGGCGTACAGCTGAGATATGTGATGATGAATGAATTGCATCTCTATGCACAGCTACTTAAAATTCATTTCTTCTTGTAACACTTCTCAGATTCCATAATACTTCTTATAAACATGCGTTAACCTGTAAACAAGTCCGGTCACTTTTTAATAAGTACTTCCTCCTTGCTAAAGAAACGATAACAGCAAACAATTAAAATTAATTAAAAGTGGAATTCGAGATTATAATCAGAAATACAAAATGAATTAATTGAATATTGAATCTGTAGTATATCTGTCTGTATGTTTTGTTATACCATTGTTTTCTTCAGACTTTTAAATTAGATTGTTTAAATGATCTTGATGATGTTTGATGATCTTAATAACACGTAGGTACTACATTAAGTGATCATATTTGATGCATTTTTTTTTGTTTTAGCTAACGAAACATTTATGAACTGTTTTGCTTGCAACTGTTATTACTATTTCACAGACGGTCTCTCAGTTTTAGTCGATAGACCTAGAAAATATATGTGGCATTGAAATCTTATCTGCGTTTGAATCTTTTTCAACTCTTTTTTTTACAATTCGTTCTAGGTTTGTTATGCAAAAAGAATTGTGTCGTGTGCAATCATAACTTGCAGAGCTTTTATAACTGTTACTACACACAGTACACACATCTGATACATACTACTGACAGATTGAATAACAGCCGGTCGATTCTGTAAAAATCTCACCGTGAAAACTTAGGTGATGTGAGTTTGTTTTTGCTAGGAATTGTCACTATTGACAGCTCACTCCAAGTTCACTTCACCTAAGTTTTCACGGTGAGATGGTTACAGAATCGCACTGCTGTACTAACAGAGCAGTTATTTAAGCTGTCAGTCTGTTGTGAAAAGCTACAGTAGCTGTATATTTTATTTACAAAAAAAAAAAATGTAGGAGCTTATTTCTGATGGCGTGTGATTTGTGATGGCGTCATATTATATGGAGGTCTTTCTCTTCGGACGAATTCTTTCGTCGTTAGCTCTTCTAATCATGAATGGTTTCAAATATAAACTCGCAGCATTTATTGTGCCTGTGGGTCCGCTACACGCAGAAGGCTTTCAATGCCCTGCAGGTCCTCTACAATAATGGGTTTAGGATGCTAATGGGGTTGCCGCGATACTATAGTGCGTCAGGGATGTTTGCGGAGGCCAACACCGACTGCTGTAGGGCTATTGTGCGCAAAAGAGTGGCCTCCCTGATGTGTTGTGTGCGGGGCAGCCCTAATGGGCTTCTAAACAACATAACAGAAAAGGTGGAGTGTCCTATTGTGAGGCACTGGAATAAGGTGCTCAGTTCTGGTGCTGTCCTATTTAATGTCAGATAAATTTATTAATAAGTACTTTTAAGGTATTATTCCAATTACAGGTACTTTTGAATTGTCAAGGAGATAGTCAGTCAGAAAAAAATTGCTAGTTGCCCATTCTAAAGCGTAGTAGGTTCATAAAGAGAAGTATGGGCGAAGCTCCATGGACACTCTTTGAAATCAAAATATTTTCTTCAGATCATCCTATATTATGTGCCATTTTATCTAGCGGCTGACGGATACTACAAACTACAACTGAATGATCCTTGCTCTAATAAGATCATATTCACGACCAAAGTCGCGAGTACACTCAAGTACAATACAGTATTATCACCTCTAAAGTTACGTCTTAAAGTGAATGGTTCCTTTGAACATTTCGCAATGGGAACTTGACTTAAAATCTGCCATCGGCATCGATTGTACAAAAAACTGGTTCAAATGAACCTACTTACTGATGACGTCTGAGCTACATCATATTGAATGACATATAGCGGATGAAAATTAATCAAAATATTGATATTTTTTAGCTGTATTGTGGATAGGTCCTTTGGTACTCCACCTACAAGGTGAACCTTTGACCTGTTAAACGTCGCGAGAATCCACTAGATGCGGGCAGTGGAAGACCAATTAGTGTTGTTACTGGGCTTTATTTGAGATCCAGCAGTGGCCGTCTTTCTGTTGAAATGACGACGATGACATCATTTTAATCAGATGCATGAATTTTAGATAGCATGTTTGATAATTTGTGTATTATAATATAATAATATTTTTATTGTATGGTCCTTTTGCCAAATGTCAGGGATTTTAGTCATATAAGGAGTGCCATCGATAGATAATTTAATTTGACCTAGACTTTAGGTCCGTGACATTTTGACATAACATTATTTAGGGTAATAATGATGACAGATTTATTAGTATAACATGCATTCAGGGGCATTATCGTCTCCCTAGATATAGCGATTGCCACCTGGCCTGCGATTCTGTGGAAAGTAGGTAAAAGTGAAATCTGGAGCATCATGTTATTTAGTGTTATACAAAGTTATAAGACTTATTAACAAAAAAACTTCTATGCCACACCTTCTTCTTGTCTTGGGTCAAACTTTTACAGTTACTTAATTTTCTTTTCTTCTATATACTCCCTTAGTCACGTTCTTCTGCTCTAATCTAATCTAACTAGCCTATATCGTCCTACTACAAGGCAAAGGCCTCCCTTTACATTTCCCACACAATTCTGTCTTTGGCTAGTGCTAGCCAGCAATCTATAATCTTCTACATATGTATGTATATTCATAATATAATTATTCTATATTCTCTAATCTTCTACTTAATGTTCTAAAATACAGATGACTATTCTCTAGGCTGTTTAATAGCTTCTTTTAAGACATCCCCTCCACCCCGTTCTCCGCTTCATCGTTTCTCAGTAACCTTACCTTAACAATTACATAAACAACATTGTATATATCAATTATGCTACAGGTGAAGCTGCTACCATAAAACAAGTATCGAATGTGGAGCGGAGGTTTAAAAACTAGATGTGGTCGGCGTTACCTATCTGACTACTCTGAGAAGAAAGGTCTCTTTTAAAGTTCATACATAATCTTGGTCAGATTATGTGAAGACTATGTAGATTGGTGTCTGAAATGGAATTTTCAAGAAAGAACAACACAGATTGATTAAGTGAACCTGTCCAGGTGGACGCATTTGTCAGTAATCATGCAGCTCAACTCAGAACTTAAGGAGCTCAACGATTCGATGAATAATACCAAAGACAGGATATTTGGGTAGGCCGCATTCCTGAGGGCCTATAGACAAGTGGCAATCGCTTTTACAGCGTTTCATATCTATTTCTAGAACAACTTTCAACAGGATTGACATAGGCTTTTCGTTAGCTTAATCGTGTCAGTCCCATAAATTTTAGGCTTTTCAATCAACGTTATCACTCATAGAATTTCACTCTGTCTGGGTCCTCAGAGAGTCTATTTGGATCCTCTTTGTTTTGACCCATTATCGAGAATTAGGCAGTCGTTTCGTTTATTTGAGAAATTCTGGTAGATATCTAGGTACAAAGGGTTATGTGGGTCTCTTCCGTTAATACCTGACGGCTTTCCTTTAACCACCGAACTGTGGGGATCGGAATTCATTCTGGAGATCAGCACTTCTCTTCCATCAAAGGAACGAGCTTCGATCACCACATTGATTTGAAATATAACTATAAATTCTTTCTAAAAAATCTAAGCTAGTGCTGACTGAAGATTAACAAAATCTGTTGCTTAGATTTTTAAAAAATTATTTGTCTAATTTTTTACCACTGCAAGTTCGGTTATTTCCGTATGTACAGTTTTCGTCCTACCTATTGAGTTCATTTATCCCATGGTGTCGTACCTCGTTTCTTATATCTAAATCGAGCCTACTATACTACCGCTAAGTATAAACTTATCGAACAATTTTATCAGTGACAGTTCTCAGATAATCCGCTTATTTAAGCAAATCTCTTCTGAGTTCACAATTTATTTCACAAGACGGAAAGAGTATTGTTTTACTGCTTACATACATTACATAAATATATCGTATTACATTAGGTCATCGCCTATGTGTTTACCAGTCTAACTCGTTTACTGCAACAGAGGTTTCAAGTTGAGCTAATGAAAGTAAAATCTCGTTGGTACTGAGAGTACTAAACTAAATTATGATCTGAGAATTCATAATTTAGTTACTATAGATTTATTAGAAGATGGCGTATTTTTCTACCACTTGGATATGATTGGTGGAGATAATAGGGTGTAATACCTCCAGCAAAAGAATTAGGATCATGATTAAAGAACCAAATAGGACATTAAGGATTTAGGGAAACCCAGGTCAAGTTTCTTGCAAGCAGAAGAAAACACAAGACGTTTTGATTGCGTAAGTGTTTTAAGGACTTGGAGAGGAGGCCTTTGCCCAGGGTGCGCCAAAGTTCACCTAAATTTTTAACTCCGATAATTGGAAATCCGAAAATGTTCTTCCTAACATTTTTCATCCTAACAATCACAATTCCTAACTACTCCGTCTCTAATGTTCATAATTCCGAAGCATTCAACTTCATAATGTCAGTAGCAATAAACATCTATTATACTTTTATTTGTTTTCCTATATTTTCTCAACATAGGTAACCATCTTTTACACTATTATTCAAAGTCATATCTTTTTTGTTTAGATTTCTTTTTATTCATAATAATCAGTATTATATACATTAATTTTGCGTAACTTTATTTTCACATAACATGTATAACATATAAGAATAATGGGATCCCTTCTTTTCGCATAATATTCTTTTTCCTAATATACTTTGGCATAACGATTTTGGCATAATTAGTTTTGCCATAATAATACTTTGCCATATTTTTTTTTGGCATACAGTTTATGTTGGCATAATTATCTTGAAGGCTAATTTGTTTTAGCATAAATTTAATTCGCATAACGTTACTAGGCCTAATGATTATTAGCATTATAATATTTAGGCATACAGTTAATAGAAATAACGGAAACAAATTAGAGTTATTTTTACGTATTTATTTTGGATTTCCACGTTAATGATTTATTATACAAAACATTATGTAACTTAACTATGTATTTTTATTTTAGGTGTATATTTTTAGCAAGAGCGAGCGAAGCGAGCTCGGGAATTGGGGCACCCCGACTCGGACAGGTTAGGTTCGAAGGGTATGACGGGGGCTCGTTCGCTCGCTCCGCTCGCTCACTTGAGCCCCCGTCATCCCCTTCGTGTTAGGTTCCTTTAAACCCTGCAGACAGAAATAGGGGCCCCGCGAAGCGGGGCTTCGTCGACTACGCCTTATTATTATTGTTATGCTTAATAAACTTATGCTTTAGAATGTTATGCTTAAAAAATATATGCTTTAGAATGTTATGTTTAATCATTATTATGATTAGAGAAATTATGCGTAAAAAATTATGCGTAAATAATTTCACCCTCAAATTAAAACTATATGGACCCCTTTGCCCAGCATATATACCAAGGGATAGAGAAATAAAATGTTTATACACCATCTGCAGTGCGATTCTGTAACCATCTCACCGTGAAAACTTAGGTGAAGTGAGTTTGTTTTTGCTAGGAATTGACACTATTGACAGCTCACTCCACGCTCACTTCACCTAAGTTTTCACGGTGAGATTTTTACAGAATAGCACCGCTGGTTTATAAACATTTTTTTTATAAGCGCTAAAATTAACTGATTTGCGGGATCTCCTCCAAATCAGTTAATTTTAGCGGCTATACCTGGGACTCTCATAAATTCTTTAACAATACTAAAATTATAGATAAAAACATAGCCAATAAGCTCAATAATAAAACTGCAGCTTTCTTAATAAATATAGCATTTAAACATAAACAAAATCACTACTTTCATGCAGTTTTACGGCTGTCATAACCAACACCATACTTAGACTTGCAACTCTACTAGTTTCTCCGTCGTGGGAAGTTCGATGACATTGCGAACATTTTTCCACCAACAATTAGGATTTCCCGTTAGGCATGGAACTCGGAAGTCCTATATGACCACTATTGAAACGCCATCGCCATGTTATTCGTAGCGCCATGACACAAAGACAACTGATGATTTAAGCAATTTCTTAAACAAAAGTTAGACTTTTGACAGTTGCGTTGATGTGTGACATAGAATGAGGAAAAAATTAATTTGTTTTCCAAATATGGTTCTGAAGACCAAACATGTATTATTCAAATATATTTTATTAATTGTTGATAGATATATAACCTAGAATTATCAAAAATTATAAGAAGCAAGGTCCCATACAATCAATCTCCTTTTAGTAAAATACTGTGTTGATTTAAAACAAATTGCGACACTGCTGTCTCCTGTTAGTCTGTGTCGCAACTTGTCTAGTCTAGATGCAACTTTATACTGTAACTGGTGGGTAAACAGGCTTCTGTCATCATTTAGTGGTAGTTAGTGAACTACTATCAACTTGATATAATAACCTCTTTCC
The DNA here is from genome assembly GCA_963855955.1 of Luperina nickerlii. Classification (NCBI taxonomy): domain Eukaryota; kingdom Metazoa; phylum Arthropoda; class Insecta; order Lepidoptera; family Noctuidae; genus Luperina; species Luperina nickerlii. The sequence continues at coordinate 9,080,629 of OY979686.1, forward strand.
TCTCAACTGAAGTGGGCGTTATGTATGCGAGCATCGTCTTGCATTATTTTTTCTGCATTATGTGTGCCATAGACAGATTTCTTACTTTCAAAATTTTCAATTATTGTGAAAGATTCAAAATTATCCTTGCAAGATTAGTGATCAAGTCGTGGTATTTTTCACAGTTTAAAAAGTTTACTTTCATAGCAAGCGATTAGTCTCCACTTTGTGTTGCATAAGAGGTTGCATTCTTTATCCAATTCAAGATCATCCTTTTTTCGTTAAAAACTAGGTAGGTACAAGTTTTTTCTTTTGTCGCTTTAACTATTTCCTTTGCTTTGACAATTTTTTTAAAAGATTAATTTCGAAAATATAGGTACGCGATGATGTATGTAGGTGCTTTGTTCAAATATCCAAATATATGTCCAAATGTATGATTTACTTACTACTTACTCAGGCGATTGCAAAATGATCGATAAGTCGGCTTGATTAATTACTGAACAGCTGTTGACCTCTACAATTTCAGTTTACATTTACTCTTTAATCTTAAATAAACTGGATTTTAAGTGGGACTAGAGACATTTAAACCAACAAGTAACAATCAACTATTTTTCAAACCTGCATGCGTGTATTACGCAACGTCAAATTCAAAATTCAAATTCAAAACATCAGTGCATCCATCATAGCCGCCCATATTTTTTTTAAATCTATACGCAAGACAGTGTTGCCTCATAGTACTCACACTTGATATTTTATTCTTTTTAAAATGTAACTGGCCATTTTCAAGGTTCTTGCTCGCATCGCACTTAAATGGACGCGTGTAAAAACAATTTCATTATTATATTCTCTGATTGATTTCGTAATTCGCAGTCGTAGGATGCAACGGAACGTTCATTCCTGAGGAGTTAGTCATAGTTTAAGTGAAATCGGTGCATATACATTATCAAAGGATTTGTCAAAATCTGAAGAAGAATCTGCAATTTCAATTAATGTAATGCAATCTGCTGCTTTAAGTGAAGTTTATACCTTTTCTAAAAAGTATAGCCTGATTCTCTCAATGCATACATCTGGAGGGCAGTGCATGGCTGCCAACATCGCAATCAAAGAACATTGCTCGCTGCTATTCCTCATTGTATGTTTCCGATTTCCAACCATTAAGTTCAGGGTTTCGCACGTGTTTAGATTAATTTAGAAAGTTATATTACGACAGATTATACAGTTAAAAACAATAAAAACTTCAATTTCAATGTCTTTTAGAACTGTCATTTCATTATTTTATCCCACAAGCTGGTTCTTTTTAAGTGGGAAGCTTTCTTCAAGATAATTTCTATAAATGTTATATTAATTATACACATTATAGTGATGTAAGTAAAACTGCTAAATGGAATAATAATGTACGCCAAGTGTCAAGGCTGTTGCGGTTGTTAATAATTACTTCAGTGAAGAGACAGGAGAATGTTTACAATCTCTCTAATAGGTAGGTACAGATGCACCGAATTTAGTTGTAAGGAGGTCAACATTGTATGGAATTGACTTATACCAAAATATTTTTTTTTTCAGACACTACAGTCCATATTTTCACAATAAATAAGATAAAATTACAGCACTAATTAACTGTAATTAATAGTTGCATTACGAATAGGTAGGTACATTACATTAATGAAAATGGTTTCCTATTTGAGTATGGCACTATTGTAAGCCAAGAATTGTTTGCTACGGTGGGGCACAATCAATAAATTCCTAAGAAATCAGTAGATAATTCACTGTAATCTTGGGATGGGCTAGGCCTGTATCATGTTGTGGCCAGTATCATCTTGACGTATTGATATAATTAAAACAGTGGTATAATAGTCCACTCAACGAATGACCCAAAAAGAGGTGTAGAGTGCGTGAGTTGGCCCTAGGTTTCCTATGGCAATATTGGAATAAAAACTATTCTATATCCTTTCCCGAGACTCAAACTATCTCTATACCAAGTTTCATCTAAATCGGTTCAGCGGTTTGAGCGTAAAAAAGAGGTTACAGACACACAGACACCAGCGGAGCTTTTCAGAGCGTGATGCTCGAAAACTGATTAGAATTTAGAAAAGAGTAACGAAAAAACAGACAGCAGACGTGACTTTAATGAAGTAAAAAAATCGAAACGAAAATAGTTAAAAAGGATCGGGCACCGATCCTGCGAAACCGACATTGGAACCGAAACCGATAGACGTCCACGTCTTTCGGTTAAATGATGATGATGATGAAAAGAGAAAATCAATAGAACGATTGATTGAGAACGTTACTCAATGTAAGATTGTATCATAAGTGATTATCGGATGCATAATATCATGCATAATTAATTTTTTTTTAAATGCTCTCTACTCTACGTAACTTATTACGGTTAGTATCTGACCACTTCTGCATACCCTGTCATTATTGGCAGAACTAGGATTCATAAATTTAAAAATATAATCCGTAACTATTGTCGATTTTAATTGATCAACTTATCAAACGTCAATTAGGTATGTAGGGACTGTGTCTTACGTACCCATCCCTTGCATAGTTTTAAGAATGTAATATTTTTATAGAGGAACTTATTGTAATTATTTTTAGAAAGTTTCATTTTTGTGTGTTTTTCCCACGTTGAACATCTGCAAGCGATTTAAGTTATAGGTACTATTGTCTTTCATGATTCTTTACTTTTAGTTAAGGTTCTTCATTGTTCTATTATGTTTAGCTATCTTGTATTGTACCTATTTGCTATTTATAGTTAAGGTTCATTGTTCTGTTATTTTCAGTTGTCTTTTATTGTACCCATTTGTATTTCTCGTGTTTTATTTTATACTTTTAAAGGCAGATGTGGATTTGCCGCGTCCTTTGTTTAGTGAACGGCAGATTTGGGAGAGTTTTGGTTCGGAGCTTCAGTCTGTGCTGAACTACGATCGTGCGAGGTCCTCTCTGACCCCCGATCATATTTTACTCGCCGAAGCTCGCCGTAATAGTTTACGGCGAGCTTCGTGTTTCTAGTAGTTTTACCATTCATGTAACCTTATTTAATTTTACTTTTTCGTGTCAAGTGTAACTGCTAGCTTTAGTTACTTGATATCGTAATAAATTAATCGTTACTTATTTACAACTTATTTCTGTGTATCACTCGCCCACGCGGTCACGAATACCCCACAGTGGTGACCCCGACGTGATCAAAACTATCATATAGCGTGAGTTCGTGACAGTGCGGAAAGAGTTTCGCGAGTGCTAAATCAAAGTACGTGTTAAAATGGCGAGCGATCCAGCGGGAGTCACTAGCGGCGGATGACGCGCATTCCCAGCCAGCCAGCTCCCACGGCTTCAACGGGTATCCTGACCACCAGCATGCAGCGACCGCGCATACCTGGTCATCACCCTCAGCCTCATCAGCAACCTCGGCACAGCACACTGCACTTTCGGCCGGTCAACAAGCAGAGCTCAATTCCTCTCCTGGTCGACGCAGCATCCAGCCTCAACCCGGCGCTGTACCCCATCCGACGCACTGGAGCATAACGCAGCGCCCGCGCCACCCCGACTCACTGGGGACATCTCCGCAGACAGTTCCGACTCACCGTGAACTATGCGGCAACCGGTTCCGACTCACTGGAACCATAACGCAGCGCCCGCGCCACCCCGACTCACTGGGGACATCTTCGCAGACAGTTCCGACTCACCGTGAACTATGCGGCAACCGGTTCCGACTCACTGGAACCATAACGCAGCGCCCGCGCCACCCCGACTCACTGGGGACATCTCCGCAGACAGTTCCGACTCACCGTGAACTATGCGGCAACCGGTTCCGACTCACTGGAACCATAACGCAGCGCCCGCGCCACCCCGACTCACTGGGGACATCTTCGCAGACAGTTCCGACTCACCGTGAACTATGCGGCAACCGGTTCCGACTCACTGGAACCATAACGCAGCGCCCGCGCCACCCCGACTCACTGGGGACATCTTCGCAGACAGTTCCGACTCACCGTGAACTATGCGGCAACCGGTTCCGACTCACTGGAACCTAAGTTGGCCTGGCAAGCATATTCCTCGCCGTTCTGGTAGGCGAGTTAAATTTCCTGATTACTATCAGGCAGGTGTTTCGTGATCTTTATCACTGGTAGGGGGGTACTGTAGGGACTGTGTCTTACGTACCCATCCCTTGCATAGTTTTAAGAATGTAATATTTTTATAGAGGAACTTATTGTAATTATTTTTAGAAAGTTTCATTTTTGTGTGTTTTTCCCACGTTGAACATCTGCAAGCGATTTAAGTTATAGGTACTATTGTCTTTCATGATTCTTTACTTTTAGTTAAGGTTCTTCATTGTTCTATTATGTTTAGCTATCTTGTATTGTACCTATTTGCTATTTATAGTTAAGGTTCATTGTTCTGTTATTTTCAGTTGTCTTTTATTGTACCCATTTGTATTTCTCGTGTTTTATTTTATACTTTTAAAGGCAGATGTGGATTTGCCGCGTCCTTTGTTTAGTGAACGGCAGATTTGGGAGAGTTTTGGTTCGGAGCTTCAGTCTGTGCTGAACTACGATCGTGCGAGGTCCTCTCTGACCCCCGATCATATTTTACTCGCCGAAGCTCGCCGTAATAGTTTACGGCGAGCTTCGTGTTTCTAGTAGTTTTACCATTCATGTAACCTTATTTAATTTTACTTTTTCGTGTCAAGTGTAACTGCTAGCTTTAGTTACTTGATATCGTAATAAATTAATCGTTACTTATTTACAACTTATTTCTGTGTATCACTCGCCCACGCGGTCACGAATTCCCCACAGGTATATCGATTTCGTAATCGGCTAATGGAAACAAAACGTTTAGTGGATTTATAAAATGTAACCGATTATTAGATTCATTAACAAGTTTTTAACTCAGTTTTTATCCAAAATAATACCTACTTGTAATAAAATGGCATTGCGTCTATTAAGTTAAGTATGCATGAATTTTAATGTTCTTTTCATATTTCAAATTGACCTGCATTTATAAATTCCTTAAAGACGTGGAAACATAAAATTGCATTTTTTTAAAATTTCAAATAGTTACACATGACAGCGTAAGCAATTGAATGTGTTTCAAGATTACAAAATTGTCACAACACCAGAAAATATTTCATATTTACATCATTTTTACGTGAAACTCCGAATGTGTTACGCCAGACTACCTAAAGATACATAGAGCATTCAAGTTTTGTTGGTTTGCCTGTTCTGTTATTATCATACGCATTGGAATTCACCTGATTTCTGAAAGCTAGCTAACTAAGAGATCTCGCAAATTAGATCCTTGGATAGGTTACCAGCCTATTATGTTACCCATTGCAAAGAGTTTCTGGGGAGTTTCTTGCCCGTTCTTCTCTATAAGAACCTACTACGCTTTGGAATGGGCCAACTAGTTTAATTTTTTGACTGACCGACCCATTGTCAATAGTGCCTGTAGGTAGTTAAATAAATGCTTTGAGTTTTTTGGTGGATTGAAGCAGTCTGGTCTTTGCTGAGAACCAATACCAAATTGCCAATACTCGCTGTGAATTTAACCTTAAACAACCTCGCTTAGGAGGTGATTTAAGTTGGTCATTATTTTTTAGCCTTCGAAGTTCAAAGCAAAATCCTTGTGACTGTTTGAAAGCTTGCGAATTTGAATGTTTGTTACTCAAATTAACATTAAATACACTTTTCAGAATATAATAAAAATCATATATTTTCAGAAAATAAAGGTGTTACCATTTGTAAAGGTGTTAATATAGGTACTACCGGTCGATTCTGTAAAAATATCACCGTGAAAACTTAGGTGAAGTGAGTTTGTTTTTGCCAAAAATTGACACTATTCTCTCACTCACTCCACGCCCACGTCACCTAAGTTTTCACGGTGAGATTTTTACAGAATAGCACGGCAGTTCCTATTTTGCCAGTTTATAGCATTCAAATAAATTTTACGTGAATATCTATATTATAGGTGATTATTTTAGTAAAATATACGGAATATACAAATACAAATACGTTTTAATAGTCCGAATACATGTAGTTCACCTAAGATACGAGTGAATCCACGGACAATAGCAAGTGACATAATAATTTGATTCAATTTACAAGCAATGTCACCTGCAAAACCAACTACAAAATAAAACTCAAAGTAAGCATAACATGTAATTCAATAGTATGATACTAACACAAAACAATGTTGGGGCGTAATTTGCCAATAAGAGCAATTTTTCGCAATCTCCCACAAATGTAAGATTAACGTAATATGTGAGTACAGAGCATTTTGTTATTGTACGATGTTAATTGGTAATCTCACAGTATAATAATTTTATATTTTGATATTACAAATGCTGTGGTTAAACATGTGACTTTTTTTGTTTTGAACTTTGATAACTAAAATGGTAATTAATTATTTGTAATAATTAATACTTAACCATTTTGGTTAAATGTAGTTTGGTAATGTGAACTGGCTTTGTTTATCTCAATAGGGAATATGCATGAATTTTTTTCATGGCATTTATTAACAAAATATGAAAATACCGTAGTAGAGATGACAAAAAGTGAAATTAAAATTAAAATCGGCCAAGAAACACGGCCGATATGAGCATTTAAAACTATTGATTACACACCAATTAGACAGAGAGATCCGACATAGACTGTGACGTCACATGTCACTACGGCCATATAAACTCCGTGTTAAATTTCGTTTTGCGAGAAAGAGATAGAAACAAATCTTCGATGGCTCATATCTTTTTTAATTTCATAGTTATCCGAAAAACAGTTTTACTAAACTGTTTATTAAATGAATGAGGATTAATTTTTTAAATAAAAAAAAATCATGCATATTCCCTATTGTTAGCTGGTATTAATGTTACGCAAATGAAGTAGGTATGTAGTTTACTCTGCCAGGGACAACAGCGGCCTTATTGCGAATCATTTTGAAAGATATTGCTAATCCATTGCTTCATATGTTAGAAAAATTTGTCGTATGAACAACGTAAATAACGCAATCTATGTTGTTGAGCTGTCAAAATGCAATGCAGCTACTGTTAATGTGCTACGCAATTACCCCGCTGTTTCATGAGAAAATCGATCCTAAAGTCAGAAAACGTAACAGACAGCGAAATTAAAGCCGAGACCTATACACGTTACTTAGCACGAATGAATTTATGATCTGTTTGGTTCAAAATGGCTTTTGTTGCACTATCAACGAACTCGTCCAATTAATCACAGTTTAATAAAACAATATTTTAGTCGATTTATAAGATTAGCTTACTGGTTAGATAAAATGTATTAAGGCGAAAGCGCCAGGGTAGCCCGCGAAATTCATTTTTTTTTAGGTTTTTTGGAATTTGCTGGTCAGTATTAAGTTGTACGTTGATTAATATATGAATCGCGGCCGTAAGAAATATGTGTTTACAGAATTATGATCATTAAAGTCATCAACACAACTCTCTAAGACCACGTAAGTCCAAAGAATGATGATTTCATGAAACAGTTATTCTTTGGACTTACGTGGTCTTAGAGAGTTGTGTTGATGACTTTAATGATTATAATTCTGTAAACACATATTTCTTACGGCCGCGATTCATATATTAATCAACGTACAACTTAATACTGACCAGCAAATTCCAAAAAACCTAAAAAAAAATGAATTTCGCGGGCTACCCTGGCGCTTTCGCCTTAAAGATGCATATTTAAAATGCAAATGCACCTGAAACGTCATGGATTTAATGTAACTGTGCCATAGAAGTAATGTTAACTTATTTTTGAAGAGGTGGAAAGCAGAAAAATGTGGCAACATTTTTAATGCTAACATTGCTGCATTGCTGCATTGCTTGCTTGCATTGCTGCATTTTTTATGCTATTTTTTTTTAGCTTTTTAAGCTGGCCACCTAATTTATGGTTATTGGTCCCCATCGCCTATCTGCAAACCAGCGGGGTAATTGCATACTACACTATCAGTAGTAATGGCTTTCATTTTGACAATTCAACAGCATTCACAATATCTTTGAAAATGAAAAATATTGAGATTGTTAATGTGTTACGCAATTAGGGTGCTGAGACATTGCAGGTGCGTTGCCAATTTGCTATTCCAGAGACAAAGCACGTACCTGTATTTAAACCGGCACCCACTTTCCAGAACACAGCAACGGTGCTCGGTGGCAGAAATGTACTATGTAAATGTAGTCAACGCACATCAGTAGTAACACTTGCACTACGAAAGTCGCCTTTACTGCTACGACATAATAGCCTTGTCAATCTCAAATTGTGTGACTGTACTTCCCCGGGCGAGCTCATTCACAAGGAGCTGTACTACTACTAAACTAGAAACAAATAATTTTAAAACGGTTGATGAGAATGATGTGTGATGAAAGTGATGACTTTAGGCCAATGCGTGGCGCTAACGTAAAAAAGCATTATTGCAATCAATTAAGTCACCCGACTGTGACCTAAAGGAAAGGAAATGTTCTGGAGTGGCGACCGCGTACCGAAAGACGTAGCGTGGGAAAGCTTCCCACAAGGTGGACGGACGACCTTGTGAAGGCCACAGGAATCTGCTGGATGCAGGAAGCCGGTCGAAGTGGAGGTGCTTGGATGAGGCCTATGATCAGCAGTGGACGTTTTTCGGCTGAAATGATGACTGTGATCTAATATGAGTTTGGGTCTTCCTCAAGTTGTGCTGTCATATCCTTCACTCTCTCTATTCAATCTAACGAAACTGACTTTATAATGTAGTATGCAGACAAAGTCACAACCTTTGTTTCCATGGGATAACATGGAAATGTCCCACGCATGACTGTGATAATTTTCGGAGCTCATATTAATATCCGGATTCCTGCAATACTGTTTACGGCAGTATTAGGCATAATGGCGGAACTTATAGGTAATTAGATACTTGCTTTTTCTCAAGGGACGCCTTTACTTTTGAATACTCTTTGTTATAATCATCGCCACCATTTTCATCTTCGTGCCCTTGTCCTAATTACGCGGGATGACTGTTACTTCCATTTTATGTTTCACAAGTCGTGACTTCGAACCTAGACAGGCACCTTTGTGTATTTAATTTCATCACCATTGCTCTCAAAACTAAAAATTCAAAGACGTGGGATATCCACCAACCCACACTGGGCCCGCGTGGTGGATTATGGCCCACTCCTTCTCGCATAGAGGAGGCCTGTATCCCATCAGTGGGAACAATGAGGCTGATTATGCATGTTTCCATAACTCATCCTTTCTTTGGTCTGCATTTATTTATCACCTACGTTGAGGGGAGTTCTCCGATTATAACCATCTCAATGTTTTATGCATACAATTTTCACATAGTAAACAGATTTAATGCACAATCTAAATTCTCGCGAATTCTAATCGAGGGCATTACTCAAATCGTGTAACTTAAAAAGCAGTAAACAAAATAATTTAGTTAAACGGTTTTCATGAGGATGCAGTACCTTGGAAATATTATTTTGTCCATCATTAAAATGTTCTTCAAGGACGTATCCTTGACTTGACTATCGTAATAGTCGCAATCAATCAATCCAAAGCTCTGTTCTATCTTAGTTCATTGCTTGACACATCTCATCAGATTCTTCGACTTCCACATCCAATATGTCCCCGTCCCCCAGTTTACGTTGGTCATCTAACTCGGGAGCGTATAGTAGGTACATTTGCCTCTGATTTGCGATCACTACTGTTGAGTTGAGAATTTGTCTGTTCCAACGACTATTGGTCCTTCGTGTCCTATTGTCAAAACAACTAAGTGTTTGTGAGCGGTTTAAAAAAATTGGAATGGACTTTTACGGGTTAATTAGTGTGTTGATATTGCCTTTTTGATTTTTCATTACATTATGCATCCTACTGTATGTTACTCAATCAATCTGCCTAGCCTTTTCCCTATGTCGGGGTTGGCTTCTAGTCCAACCGGATGCAGCTGGATATCAGTATTTTACATGGAGCGACTGCTTATCTGACCTCCACAGCCCAGTTACTGGGTAACACGGTACTCCTTGGTAAGACTGGTTGTGAGACTTTTTGGGCTTCTGACTACCTGTAACGATTGTCAAAGGTGTACAAATGACGACCGGGACCAATGGTTTCACAAGCTTGTCGAGGCACGGAGGGTTCTTGATATGTAATGGATAGTCACCCATCCACGAACCCATCACGGAAATCTTAGCTTAACCTCTGATCGGCCCTTGCGGCTGTTATTTTCCTACTGTAACTATTACGTTGAATAAGTAGGTTAGTAGCAAAAGAATTTAACAATATTATAAGTAACTGTTAAAATAACTGGCGAAACTTTAGCTTCGCATTACAGTTAAGTACATTAATTCTAATATTACTGTAAATACCAAAAATGTTATTAATGGCTGGCTTACAGATGAAACGACCGGTCCTAGTGTGCACTTGAACGGCACACTTTTGAATATCCTTGGATACCTATACTACTTGAATCGACTATATTGATATTTTCAGCTTTCATAATATCTTACTTGAAGGTCTCATGTTTATCATGTAAGTTAAACGAAGTGGAACATCTCTCATCGAATTTGTATAATATGCAAATCTTAATGTACAAATCTTTCTTTTATTACTTACTTCAAACTAGTTTTTATCATTTAGTTCAATGTTAAATAAAACATTTAGTAGCAAATATTCGACTTATTCGAATCGATTGTCTATGATCTCGATTATATTTTTAGCAGAATATCCGACTGCTCTAGTTTGGAACTTTGAATGTGAGATTATAAGTGCAAGTTACAATTTTATTAATACATGCCATTATCGGGCCCAAGCGTTCACCCTTCTTTGGCAGTATCTTAGCCGTTCCAAAAGTGGGAGGGACGCTATATAACAAGATGGTAACATGGTCGCAACACACAACCAGTCTTCGGCGAACGAGCGAAGACACACGGCAACATGAAGTTATTGGTGAGTTGATACAAAATAGTGCAGTGCAAGTGTTTGTGCCAAAAGTGAAAAAAAAAACATTTTAGAATTCGAGTTTTGATAATAGAAAGTATGTAAGACAAGTGCGGGTTTTTGAGTTCTTTTTTATCGCGGTCTTTAGTTTTTGCGTATTAATGCTTAGGGGTGGTAATCGACTAAATGCGTTATTTTTTTTTTACATAAACGTTGATTCTGTCACATGAATACCTACAGGGTTCTTATGTAAATAATCCTAATATTTTTTTACTTATTTAAAATTGCAGTTAAATATGCAAACATTTAAGATTTTTCAGGAATAATAGCTTTATAAGCTTGCGGTTGTCACAACTTATTAACAATAGCTTAGCGGTTACAGTAGTTAACGCTTGATTGTCGGTTAGAAAATCTGATACAACAACAATAGACGTTAATTTATATAAAAACGTTTTCTTTAAGTAAACTAGCAATTAGTACGAAGGTTGTATATTTTATCGAAGCTATATCATTCACAGTTTCTCACAGAATAATTTAATATAAAAACCATTGCTTTTTCTAGACAAGTTCAATTATTAAGAAAGAATTAAATGCAAACCGAATAAAAGGCATAAAAAAAGTTACGTAAGAAAAAAAAACAAAATCCTAACGGAGCTTAATTCTATCTAAAATACAAAGAGAACGCATTACAAATAAAAGTAAAACAATGCACAATTCACTTGCCAAAGGTTAGCTCGTGTATAAGAAAAAAAATAAATCCCACCACTATAGGTACTAGAAATAAGAAGGAAATCTTAGTAGCACTGTAAAAAAATATGAGAATCCCACCACTTGAACTAAGAAATAAATATCAACACTCAGTTCATTGAACTTCCTCATCTAATAACGAACAAGACCATAATATAATACCACTCTATAATGCTATACTTTACTATCATATAGCAGTTTTCTTCCTCAAAGAACCGGCTCTGCTATAATTTTCATTTCACTTTCCTGCTAAGACTAGAAAGTATCGAAAATTGTACGCTCCGAGATACGGTCTTTAGATACAAATTGCTTACTTACATGTATAATCATTATAGCTTAAGTGCGGATATTAGGACCAGTTATGGTTTTAACTTGGAATGATACAGAAATCTGTTCTTTTGTCAGGAGCATATCTATGTAGTTTAAGCTAAGTCATTTAGCAAATTACGTATAGATTATTTTTTGTTCCCTAACTGAAACATCCCTAGTCATCACATAATCAGCCTACAATGTAATGTTCTCATTGCTAGGACACACGTCTCCTCTCTTCGAGATGAAGTCATCATCATCATGCCCTAAAATATGCCTAGGAAAGTATCTAAATACTTTTAAACAAAACACGGTGCTAGACATGTTCACATATTCCAGGAAAAGAATAATCATCTGTCTAGTGGTAGTCGAAACTTGCTCTATTTCGTAAAGCCAGTGTATGAGTCCGAAGCTCTTCAGTAAAGCCAAAACGGTAGGTATATACATCCACCAACTGCAGAAAAGCTTTTAAAATTTGACGTAATATGACTACATGACTTTAAATTTTTAAAATTTAACGTAAAGTCATGAGACTTTACGTAGAGATAGAGTGGCGCGTGACCAAATCTACTACAACTTGTCGGTTATTATCAATTTCTTAATCCTTATTCGTCGTGTTTCTCGTTGCAGTTCTAGCGCAGACATGCAAATTGTAGTAATATTATCATTTTCTAAATAATTTCAGCTTGTTAACCGTTTTGAAAGTAGGACATCGTCGAGAGGTATAGTTTTCGGTATTGGATTGAGTGCAGTATTGGAAAAGCATTTAGTTTTTTTTTATGATTGTATATACTCTAACTAGAACTTTTACAATTAAAATCCTGTGTTGCGGTATAAAAAATAAGAGAACAAGTAAAAGAATGATTTTAGAGAGTAAAGAGAAGACCGATGTTGCTTGGTGTTCTCCTGAAACTATAGGACCCATGTTCCCATTCAGTCAGGAAACATTAAACCTCGTTATTCCAACGACGTTGCAATAGTTATTTGTTATACAAGAGTGCAAAGTTGCTTTTTAACCGCGTGCTCAATTTTGATGACCGAGCAAGCGAAGGATTCTAAAATTGAATCACGAGCGCAGCGAGTGATTCAAAATTTAGAATCCTGAGCGTTAGCGAGGGAATCAAAAGAGCACGAGGTGAAAAATCTTTGCACTCGAGTGCAACACGTAATTTTTCATCCCACCTCAGCGAGGAAATGAGTAAATGCAAAAAAAAGAAACATTTACAATCACAAGATACTTTTATTTCAGTTTAGGTATTAATTACATTATGATAGGTAAGTTTTACAGAATAATCTTTAAATTACAACAAATAATACCTAAGTATAATTAAGAAAAATTGAAAGTAACGTTGCTACAGTTACTTATGTTGAGTGTAATATTTTTGTTAGGTACTGTAATGTTGGTGTTAGTGACTTGTGTACTGTTTTTCGGTAAACTATCTGTCATACTTAATAGTTGTACCGATTCTTCGGATTCCCTTGGTGTAAATGTTGGCGAGAGAGGGCGATTGATAGGTGTTTCGTAACGGCTCATTTTTGATGTAGAAGGGCCAGTCCAAGGATCTGACTGAGGCTCTTTCAGTTTAATGGCTCCTACGATGCCTTTACATATTTTAGACTTATTTTGGATGGAATCCTCTATGTATCCCTCTACGACCGCATTGGACTTCCAGCCTCCATGGCGCTTAAGGGACAGGAGATCAGCTCCTGAATCGGCCAAAAGTGTGGCTGAAGTTCGTCGGAAACAATGACCCGTGTACAACAGGGGTTCTGGAAGTTCAAGAAATGTTGCTATTTCTCGTGGGATACTGCCAATTTTATTAGCACCCATAGGCTGTCTAACACACTTTCCGTTGCGATATTGTAGAAAAAATCGATTGATTGGAGTGTTAGGCGGGCGTAAGGCTTCATATTTCTCAACAATTGTTAGGTATTCCTTGCGAATGACGAAGTTGCGGTCTCTTTTTGTCTTTGTATTGGGTAAATTAATTAATAGTAAGTCATCTGAATGTTTCTCAATGTTTTTGACATTAAGTTGTGTTAGTTCATTAGTTCGACAAGCTCCGTTTATACCAATAATAAGAACAACCTGTAACGTAAAGAGTATTGTAGTAGATAAATTAATAAAATTGATATGCATGCATAATTATGCCTATCAACACTAACTAAGTACGTATTGGATTATGTTAAGTACCTAGTTAATTAATAGTAGATACTGAATGTGCAACTGACTTACTTTTGCCGCCAAATATACGGAATCAGGTGCTTCGTTAAGAAACTTTTCAATTTCAGATGCTGTGAAAACCTTCGATTTTTTTGGTTGATGACCAGATGAGGCTCTTTTTAAAAACGCCACTAATTTAGGATAGGTGTCTATATGTATGTTTTTTTTCATCTTTATTGTTGCTTTTAGCATTGAATACGTACTCCATAGAGTGCTTGATTTCTTGGTCTCGGATAATTCAATAAAATATGCCAGCAAAACGTTTTCTGATAAAGTTTTGGCTCCTTTAGCTAGTCGCCACGTGTTAAACATATCGTACTGTTTCAAATACTTCTCGCGTGATTGTTGAGGGAGAAAGCTCATTTGCGCATTTTTTACAGTTTCAGTCAATTCTGTTGGCGTCAAATAAACTTCGTCGTCGCTAGATTCACTCATTTTAGATTTTTCACTTGTTTGCAAGTTTCTTGTTTTTATTTTTAACCTAAGGTTTTAACAATATGACGTGAAAAGAAAATTGCGCGCGCAAAGCAAATTAAAAAAAAAGTACACCAAGAAGGTTCCGAGTCTGAGTTTTTAAAAAATTAAAAAAAAGTTGTATGATAAATTCGGCACCATGGAGGTAGAAGTAAATAGGTTTAATGATGTTTTGAATTCACAAACTTAGTGCACACGATGTTCTAAATTCAATTTACTTTATCCTCTAGCGGATAAAAACAGCTTTTGCACTCAGATATCGAAGAGCAAAAATACTCTTTCCGAGATGGGGGGATGAAAAAACCATTTGTCATGTTTGAAGAATATCGCAGTCGATAAATAATTGCAACTATAATATCGAAAGACTAGGTATATAAATTGATTGGGAATAATGAAAGCTCTGCGTACGAGTGTAAGAAATTGAATATAGATTAAAAGTCAACATCAACATTGATTCACGTTTATTACTTTTATAGTCGTAAAATTAGTAAAAAGCTACTAATAACACTTAATAAATGTCTAAAGATAATTCAAACACATAATTTACATAGTTGTTTTCAAAAGAATATCATTCATCAATTTTAGTCACGGAATTATTATTCCACACTATCATAAAGTCTATTTTGTATGCAGATCAAATATTATGCTTAAGTTTAACATCTTTGGAACAATCATTAAAGTTTGGAGACAAAAATATAGGACATCAGATTTAGTCCTACTAAAGCGAAAACGCAATACTTATGATCACATACAAAAAGCTGTATTTGCTTGTAAAACTTAACAGTTAAGATACAAAGAAAATGATGAAGGTATTCCTAAAAACTTAAAAATTTATTTTGTAGTCTATTAATCCTAGAAGACATAAAAGTATCTGGCAGACAAGAGTTTGCTAAATACCATAGTTAGTCATTGCCTATTCAACTCGACCAAGCCAAGTCTAGCCAGCACAGCCAACCAGTTGCACCACGAAACTCAATGGCCATCCTTCCGCATGGAATACCTCTTCAGGTCATCGGTCCATTGCTGTATTGTGCACTAGAGCTGAAATTAATGCAATGAGATTGTCTAATGTATGAACCTTACATTCCGGGTGGGCCCTGACTTGAAATGAAATTCTTCTGAAGGTTTAATCGTGCCTTTAATTCTGATAATACGCGGGTTCGTTTTATAATCTGAATGATTAATTGATGTGACTGATACAATAAACACTACTTTCCACCTTGATAAGAGTAGGTTTAACACATAATTACAATTTATTCACAATTTTCTGAAGTAATGGCGTCTCATAGTTTTTAGAGTCCAAACCGGAAGCGCCTTTTTTAACATAGATTATATAAAACAATACTAGAACATTCTGACAAGTGTTGCCATACACAATTTTGAATTTGGCTGATATTTTAATACAATGATATCAAATAAAAAACAAAACATGTTAATTTTCGATTAACAGAGATGCATCGATGACAATAGTGCATAACACAGATAATCGGCTAGTTAGGTGCTGACGCAAAAGTCACGCATCGTGAGCAACGTATTATGACACAGGCGGATGCATCCGATTCATAATCGCTCAGCTTAATTAGGAACGCAACTTTAATTGAGTAAATTTGATGGCTTAATGTAATATTTGTGGATTCATTCGAGTAAATAATCGTTATATCATCGGAATTTTATAGTATCATGCAGATGTTAATTTTGATCAATGACTCTAAGATTTGAATTATAGTATATAAATATTGCTGTTGATTTTTTTTAACTAGTGAAAATTAATTGCAATGCTAGGCAAGAGATTTATGCGAATTTAAAAGTTGTAAAAAATCTCACCAGAAACTAAAGATTTCTTTATAGAAAAAAAAAAATATTCGAGAAACGATTTAGAAACGGAATAATTTAGACACAATTTCGGATTCTCTACTTTCAAATAGGACCGCGAAATTTTACTATCGTGTTTTGTTTACATGGCCGCACATAATTTGTATGGATGATTGTACGCCGCAGTTGTTTTTGCTGTTTCGCGGCAAATCTCACGCATACGTGAATTCTGATCACACAAACAGGTTTAGCGAGAGCATTGACACTGGATATCCGATCCGTATGAGCCACGGATACGGTACTAGTGATACTCGCTGTGATTTCGCTTGGAAAGTTAAGTTTGTAGGAAGTAATTGGAGCGAAAGTGTGAGTTAATTATTTATTTACTTGAGGCTGCAACAAGTTTATTTATCTGACTTGTGCATAAACTCAGCTGGAGTAATGAGTTGTTAATGATATAGGTTACCTGTTTGCCAGTGTAAGTAAAGAAATAAATTATTAACTCTTAGTCACACAACAAGATAACCTGATATATCAGCTTATCCAAAACAAGCTAAAGAAGAAGAATATTGAAGTTATTTGTTCTTATTTCGACAGCGCACAGTTTATCCAAGATGACAACGACTAAAAATTGGTTAGGCAATTCAATTTTCATCTTAGTCTTGTCAAAGGACTACAACAAAGTTCCCATATTACAACCCAAGGGCAAAAGCTCACTCAAACCACGATTCTTTCTACCAAAACTACAACTCATGGTAGTAGTAGCACGTCACGTGCAAATCCCCCATACAACTTTCACTAGAGGTGTGTGTTGTAATTAATATAGAGCGGTGCACAACAAGAACGTATTTGCCTTGATGATACATTGTTGCTGTAATGGCGAGTTAACTGGGTCACATGCTCGTTATACAATCATAATGTTGAGTAAGTAAACTAATTACTAGCTGTCCGGCTGAAGATTTATTTTGAAATATAGATAGGGTATATAATATAGATGTGGAGGGATTAGAATATCTGTACTTCAAGATTAATTAGGTGGAAGATAGGGACTTGGCATGTATTAATACATTATTTAGAAAGACAACCAAAATAAGAATGTAAGCCCAAAAACTAATAAAACTTATATATCACATGTTAAGGATTAAAGGTTAGGCAAATGAAGATATAGGTATAGAAAAACATAATAATAACACAACACAGTAAAAAATTAATTGGAGAGCGAAAGTTTTATATTCCAAGTAAAATGCAACATCACATCAGTAATATCTAAACAGTGTGGGGCTTGTTAGTAGCAATAGATAAATTGAGTGATAGGCAAATAAAATAGATAAAAACTACAATTAAAACTGTAAATAGAGGAAATTAAGCAACTCTAGCATTAACGTAAATGCTTCGTAATCTTTCGTTGCGCCAGTAATTCACTTGTATGACAAGTGGCGCCACCTACCTGCTTTCGATCATTCATAACAACATAATCGTTTCCTGCTAGTTATAGCAATTTAAACATGCATTTCTACCTCGTAATGTTAAAACAGCCTACTAATAATGAATTCAATACTCACTCGCTTTCCGTTTCATAATAAGTTACTATCCATCTCTGTTACGGTAATTGGTTTGTATAAAATGCATTTAAATGGGTTTACTTATGTAAATAGTAATGAAGTCATAAAATATATTAGTAAGTTTACTTTTAGCTTCATTCCTAAGTCCTCGTCATATCTCTGTGATGTCTTAAAGTAATATTAAATGCTTTGTATAATTAACGCATGCTTATCTTTGTTGACTTAGGTCAGTTCGGTAGCTTCTGATTACGACTTCATATTTTGTGGAACGTTAATGCCTTGAATATCTGGGTCAGAATGTGAAAAACAAAAACACTCTAAACCAGTTTCATTTTGAAGGTCGTTTGAAAGTTTTGCTGTTGTTAATTTTACGTTGTTTTTATCGTCGTTTAGTGCGAAACATTTTGTATCAACTATCTCCCCTGATCTTTTCATGATCTAGATATTCAACAAAAGATAAAAATTAATCAATGCTCTTTATATTTTCATTAAAGAATATGGAACTGAATCACTGCTCCTATTATAACAAAAGTTATGAAATTAAAGTCAGAGATATACAGATAGTGCCAGCCAAACAAAACACAATCGACCTACAGTTTTACTGATCATATCTCTTAATTGTTGAGCATTGCACAACTTGCTACAGTTTCTTACTACATATTAGGAAGGCAACGCATTACCCATATCTTTAGGCCGTTAATTATGAATATATATAATTATAAACATGTAGAAAGTTTAGTTAAATAGTTTGTACACGTAATTAAAACGCCCTTATACGTTTGGAAACTAAATTGGTCTCTGATTTAAATACGCTATAGGAATGATTACTGTCTGCAGTAGATTGTTACTTAATTGTCGTATGAATCATTTAGAAATTGTATTTTGTCTTATATGGTTTCCTTAGCTGCCGATAGAACATAAGCATATATTTAATTGTTTCCGAGTTGTATAAATCAAAACTGTTTCACTCTTGCTTCGGTAACATCAATACAATGTAAAATTCATTGAACACGTTTCTAATTAACATGACTTATATCAGGCGTAATAAAACAATTCATGCCTAATTGATACGAAGACAGATAGCCGAGGAAATGAAACAAACTATTAAACTTTTTATTAACTTAGTTTAACAATGCAGCTGTTGGGAATCATGAATCGAGATTATATCGAGAGAAAGTGTGAATTTTGTATTCTGCGTCGACATGAGTTTAACTGGTTCGATGCAACTTTTACTTTGTTGCGTATTCGAGGGTTGCAGCTTAGGATTTTAATCCAATTATATCATTGTTATTTAACGTTTAAGGAAGTTTCACGTCATTTATTGTTACGAAGTCGACTTGGTATTTATTTTGAACTGTATTTAAATTCTGCTGCATAATCACTTTTGGCACACAAACTTCGAACACAATTTCAATAACCCACTTTGATGGTAAACTTAACAATTACTTAACTCTTCTTTCCTTGTCTCCAGGTTGTATTGGTCGCATCGCTGGCCGTGGTGGCCTTTGCCAGTGAGGAGAAAGGTGCACCAAAACAGGCGGCAGCATCCGAAGACAAGAAACAAGAGAAGAGAGGCATCTATGACATCGGACATTACGGAGGCGGCGGCGGTGGTGGCGGTGAAGGTGGCTACGGAGGACAAAGCTTTGGACACGGTGGCGGAGAAAGCATAAGCTTTGGCCACGGTGGTGGTCAGAGCTTCGGCCACGGAGGTGGCCAGAGCTTCGGTGGCGGCGAAAGCTACGGAAATGGCGGCGGTGACTATGGAGGTTCAAGCGGCGGATGGAAACCCATCGCCTCGGAAGAACACGGCCACCAGCACCAACACCACGAACACGTTAAGACCATCGAAGTCATCAAGAAGGTCCCTGTCCCATACACCGTTGAGAAGCACGTTCCTTACACCGTAGAGAGGAAAGTACCTTATGAAGTCAAGGTCCATGTTCCCCAGCCCTACACTGTTGAAAAGAAAGTCCCCGTGACCGTTAAGGAGTACGTCAAATACCCCGTGTACGTCCCTGAACCCTACACTGTGGAGAAGAAAGTACCTTATGAAGTCAAGGTGCCCGTCGACAAACCTTACGAAGTGAAAGTCAAAGTACCCACCCCTTACACCGTTGAAAAGAAGGTGCCCTATGAAGTCAAGGTTCACGTGCCCCAGCCCTACACTGTTGAAAAGAAGTACCCCGTCCCCGTGAAATACGAAGTCAAAGTGCCCCAGCCGTACGAAGTCATCAAGAAGGTGCCTTATGAAGTGAAAGTTCCCGTCGACAAACCCTACAATGTCTACGTGCCCAAACCTTACCCAGTCACAGTTGAGAAGCCTTACCCCGTCACTGTTAACAAGCCTGTACCCTACGAAGTCAAGGTCCCTGTTGACAAACCCTACAAGGTGGAAGTTGAGAAGCCCTACCCAGTGCACATCAAGGTCCCAGTGCCCCAGCCTTATGACGTGTACAAAAAGGTCCCCTACACCGTTGAGAAGAAGGTTCCTTATGAAGTGAAAGTTCCCATTGACAAACCTTACCCCGTCTACAAGGACGTGCAATTCCCATTGGTGAAGGAGGTGCCTTACCCCGTGAAGGTCCATGTTCCTTTCTACATTAAGAAGGAGGTGGAACACCACCAGCATCATCAGCCACAACAACAGTACGGTTGGCATTGAGTGACGTTAGGCTAGGTCTCACCTTGTACCTTGTAGGTTAAGTTCAGAAATGTGATCAATTAGTATTTTTAGTGTATATATATTTTTGCTAAATTTTATGAATGTTGGTGCTGTTCGCTCCCAGTGTTAATCTGATGATGCAACAGTAGTCGCGATGCGATGAACGCGATTGCTGAACGAATATACGAATTTTGCTCTAACTTAAACAGTCGAGTCACATTGATTCCTTTATTGTTACCATTTTGAACGAGAACTGACCAAAAAATTAAAGAAAAATAAAATATTTCGTAGTTTTGCAGTTGACAAATATTAGGATGACCGCATAGCATTTTATTTGATGCGCGGTTCAGATGTAGATAATTACCTGTTATTAATTGTTTAGCTTATATGCTTTGTTATAATGTAACTTGACAAAGTACATGTACTTTAAGTTGAGGCTGATTTAATAAAAATGTGTGGAATGTTTATATTATTTTTACTTTAACAGCTCGCATTGTTTAATGCAATTTCCAAAATTAACCCTACTAATGATTCACTATCGTTAGGACCTAAGATCTACACGAATAAAAAAATTAGAATCACGACTTTTGGCAGAGCATAGGAGTCAGCATAAGTCATATAAAGAATAATTTAAATAACGAACATTTACACACTGGACGTGTATATGTTATGTTTGAAACAGGAAAACCACCTGATTTAGTAGCAATCACTGAATTGAAAGAGAAAAGATACAAAACTACTTATACACACAGATTTCATTCTTACGAAACAAACAAACAGAAACACAATAACATCATTAGCTAATTATATTATATTTTACAACTCACTATATATCTTGGAACGATATAATTGATCAAATTAGAACTAGAACAGTACTGATTCAAAGAAATTGGTACGAATCCACTTGTTTCTCATATTATTTATTTATTTATTTAACACAATACTTCTATCATTACAGGATATCCTAAAGCGATAGGGTGGTACTTTGCTTATACTTATTTTACAAATTGTAACACAAATGGTATGCAGTTATTCTTGCGAATTCATTCAATGAACAGGAAAAAATGTCAATCCTTTCAGCGATTTCATTGAGTGTACGTAATGTGCGAGTAACTGGCGCTTTTAAAAGCAAGTTAGTCCTGCTGCGCGGCACAGCCAGCAGCTGCGGCCGTCTCCGCCTCAGCACGTAGTTGTCGGGCACACACAGATTCAGCTCCTTTAACACGCCCTGATTTTTTATTTTACCATTGATTAATTTAAAAACATAAATGGCGAGAGCCATATCCCTTCTTAATTTTAACTTGTTGTACCCAACCACGCCTAGAACAAACAAGGTTGGGGATACATCAATGGATAATTATATTTCCAAATAATAACACTTTACATTAAAGAAAGTTAGATGAAAGTGGTCTACGAAACAATATCAATGATTTCAAACCAAATGATATAAAAGCAATGATATGTGATTGTGAACTGAATATACTAGAAAATGACCAAGGTCAGTAATTGAGAGTGATGTCGTAATCATCATTTTAGATAAAAACAAATCTAGATACAGATATACAGAAACACTCAAAAGTGGCTTCAGTCCAACAGTCACATAAAATATTAACCAGGTTGATGGTTTTATCAAACCATGACTCATGTGCCTAATATTTTTTGAAATTGAAGTCTCCACGGTAGAACATAAAACCTACCTCAGAAGATAATTCAGACGAAGCAGGTATTTGAAAAGACTCAAAGTCTATATCCAAGATCTTCTAAGATTAGATTGTCTAGTAAATTACAACTTGCAGTTTACAGCTAATTGTAAACCTGATATTTTGATTACAACATCATATACACGCGTGGGTTTCCACGTATATTATCCGGCTTAGCTTTCTCGTTTAACAAGAGACTCTAAGTCTGCAATAGTTTACTGCAGTGACTGGTCTAGGCATAGTTTCATCATCGACGAGCTTAGAAATGTAATTGACGATTTGCGATGTGTTAGTTAAGTTGTATCCAGTTACAATCATTTACGTACATATCTTAGTGGTGACTAATTGTAAGTCTTGTGACAAAAGTATGTCAACATTGAGATAGCTGAAAATGTTTTGATTTGCCTTATACCGAGAGCTTCATTGAGATAACAATGCCGTAATTTAATTTACAGGGATCTAACCGAATTGATCTCGATGAATCAATCAAATCAAAAAAAAAGCTAAAGAAAATTATACATCGGCTAAACGGTTGTAAAGATGGTTAATTTTATCGAAGCAGCTAACCAATTTAGCTGATCTAGCAACAGTTTCTTTGATGGTACAAATATAGAATTTACTTATAATTGACCACAAAAACATTAACAAAATTATAAGTACCCCAACGCATTTAGTTCTCTATAAAGCCAACCAAAAACTCCAATCAAAAACAATAATTTTACTTATAGTTTATTTTATTCACAATAAAAATTCTGTTGAACATGGACAGGATTGCAAAGAACCTTGCGAAGTACTCTTATGGTAATTGGTGCATTACAAGATCTGATATGGATTTCTGCACCGATGCTTCGATTGACGTAACGTTAGACTAAGCGAAGTTAAGTGAAGATTACTGGAACAATTGGGTTAATAGATGAAGATTAGTGTTGCAGGTAGATTGATTGAATGCTTCGGTTAATGTATGGGTTCTAGGCTTTCTGTTTGTTCAGTCAATTGCCGCGGTGGATAAAATTGTGTTATTGGCTTTGGTTCGTTCATTTAAATCTAGATCCGTACTAGTAGTTGATCTATCTAGTTGTGGGGCATTCCACGCTTTGTGCACCGGGTAGCACCGGGTAGACTTCATTCAAGGAAATCCAGTGATCTTTTGAATTATCTTGTGTATTAAAATTGCCCCAATTGTTTGCTAGAGTGAGTAATTGAACAAATTCCTGTTATAAGACATGGTTAAAAACAGAGACAATCAAGAATGACAGATTATTCAGTGTATTATTATTACAAAACTGTATATTTCTTCATTATCCAGCGGTGTCTTCAAAGTTATTACTTCGCTAACCTTTTTAGTTTCATCGATTTTCTCAGTCATTTATAACTAATAGATCTTTATTTAAGTCAATATTACCTACATAGTCCGAAGGCTTACAGCCAGTCCGTCTCCTTTCACGCATAGCTCTGACATTATATGACTTAGCTTTACAAACTATAATTAGCATTGAACAGTTCTAGAATCTTCATACTTAGTATATTATATACACGATAGTTTTGAATTTCGTTGTTATTGTGTCGAGAACATAGATCAGCTGGCGTGCTTTTAATGTTTCTATCGATATGCATATTTAACGGTTTGAGCGGTTTCGGATACGGATATTAACATTGTCTGAATTTACAGACATATAACGCAGTGTAATCACATCCGATGATTTAGTTGACCGGTTAGGTGTAAGGAATGTTTTGAAGAGAGGTTTTGTAATTCATTCGATAACTCTTTCACATTGAGATTTCACGGTTCCTGTCCTCAAATTACTGCAATTAACCTGCAGGACCCTGTTACTTGTCATTTTATTCTTTAGTCACTATTCAAGAGGTGTGTTACGCATTGGCGGTTCCAAACTTCGGTTTATAGGTAATCGAGTCAGTATCAAAGATGCGAGGAGTCGGTTAACTCGTGAGCTATATAGCTTAAGCAGTGTTCGTGTTCATATCTTGGGACCATCCCATGGGATATCTAGTTCACATTTCGTACTGTTTGAAGTTTTACGTTAAAATGTAGCTGTTGCACCAACGTATATCAATATTGAACTCCATTGCATCGTGTAAGCAATGCTGAATGTTAAAACATACTCCACAATATTGACTAATGCAAGCGAACGAATTGCGGCAGTCTTGCTCAATTAATTTATTGTATAGTAAAAGGTTGTAATGACGCCTCGGTTTATTAAGTTTTAATGTGTGATTGTGAAATCATTTTTACTGGTGATTGCGTTTGCGTTGACGATGGCAATAAATGAAGACATGCATATCAATAAATCAAATGACAGTACAGAGACAAATCAAGTAGCAGTTATGACCATCATAGCAGACACAATGATTTTAGTAACGGCGGTTGGTGGCTTTACGAAGTGGCTCGATCTTCTTTCTTATATCTATGGGCTCGAAGCTCAATTGTTTTGCCGCAAAGAGTTGCCAGTACGTAATGCAGCAGTGATGCAGTCTGAAATGATGCAGTCTGCTATGGCCCTTAGTTTTAGTAGTAGTCGATTAGAAACCAATGAAATTAATATCTGAAAATATATTCAAATCTACATATAATGTGTGATAATTTGTGTTGAAAATTTAAAATATAATAAGATTTACCTACTGAGTACCACGAGCAAATTACTTTCAATTCTAAATGTTATATTCGACTCATCATCTTTATTATTTTATCTCTAGTTTTTAAGTGACCATTAACCATTAGCTGTGTGCTATCTATGGATAGCACACAGCTATCAACGGTTGGACGAGTCTAGTCATGGAGTATAATTAAAGTACCTACCTATATCTTTTAACGCGCTTATTTCAACATTGTTCTAAGATCGAAGATAAGAGTTACATACTATCCATCCTACTTGCTCTGCATTGCAAAACTTAGCATAGCACAATAAATATATTTATTACTAGCTTGCATTATTGGTAAGTAAGTATTCTTATGACTAGAAAGGTGATGGTTATTAAATAATGGAACTGGTGTTATTAGTGTGTTCCTCTTTTCATGAATATGTTTAAGAATCTTACGGTTACCTATTATGTTCTATCAATTAAATTAAGTGATGGGTAAGTTAAAATTGATTTAGTATCTACATAAATTATATTTCGTCGCTTCATTCTTCAGATACAAATAACCATGTAGTGCCTTTATTCTACAAGGCTCTATTCGCACGTTTAAAGAATCGACTATTAGTCGATATTTTTTTTTTTTTTGTCTACCTCACTAACGTGGCGTGATGTTCGTGCTGTGAACTTCATTCCTTTTTCTTGCGAGGCATCGTTCGCACGTGCCTTAGTGAATATTTCGTGCTCAGCAATCGCCATTATAATGCCGAAAAGAAGAAATCAGGATAAAATTGAACGTTATCTACGTAAAATTCAAAAACTGGAAAATCAACAAAGAAAATATAAAAGAATTATTTATTCGTCATCGGAAGATTCCGATGAAAATTCAGGTTAGTAAATCGTTATTTAATAACTATTAAGTGCGTTGGTGAAAACATTTATGAGAAATATTATCTCGATCACTTATAATGCCTGGAGGTTGACCGTGTGTCATCACGAAGGTAACTTACTCTACCTAGAGGTTAACCGTGTGTTAACACGAAGGTAATCCGTAATTGTTAAAAGGACGATTACGTTAAAACAAATAAAATGCCTGGAGGTGGATCGTGTATCCTCACGACGGTTATTAATTATAGTACCGCCTTAGCATTGTAATATTACCTGAGAGATTAACCGAGTGTTAATACAAAGTAAAAGATAAAAATTACGTCTACCCTCAAAATTTTAATTTCTTCTTTATTGTTGTAGACGACACACGTCGTAATGACGCCGATCCAGACCCCATTGGGTTAATAGATCAGAATGGCATGAATGACATGTCACCCGATGAGGAGACCAAACCTGATGGCGAACAGGAACCAACTCCAGTACCGGAATTGGACCCTAATATTCTCTCCGCCTTAGGTGAGACCACGGAAGAGACGCCAAAGTTTGGACCTAAAATTCATGAAAACCTATCGCGGCTTTGGCTACCTATTCTCCGAAAAGGGATGAATAAGGAGACAAAGGAGAGGCTTCACAAAGAGTACCCAATTCCAGAGAATTGCCCATTATTACAAGCGCCTAAATTAAACCCAGAAATTTCGGCCGCAGTAAATGAAGGTACCCGGGTTCGTGACAAAAGAGTAGAAGGAGTACAGCAGCAATTAGGTCACGGAATAGCCGCTCTTAATAAAGGTTTAGACTTGCTTCTTGACGATGGCAAAGACAAAGTTCAGGCCATTAAATTTTTAAGCGACAGCTGTCGCTTGCTGTGCGACTTGCACTTCGAAGAAACGGAGGCGAGAAAGAAGTTCGTTACTCCGGGCCTAGATAAATCCTTTTTAAATATCATGCAAGATATCGATCGCGATGAAATGCTTTTTGGAAGCAGACTTTCGGAAAAGATAAAGGCCACGAAAGTAATTGAAAAACAGGGCTTGCAAATCAAGAAGCCCGCACCGATTCCCAAAACGCCTTCTACTTCATCCTATCAACCAACGAACCGTCCGCGCTCCCAGGGAAACTGGGGAGGCCCTCCTCGCTTTCCGTCGAACAGGGGAGGGAGGGGAGGGCCAAGGAGGACTGCCTCAGCACACCGCAAGCCCCAGACAGGCGCAACTCAACAGAAGTCATCTGTCCAGAGCAAACTGCGTGCGGCAGCTCAACAATAGAGGTACACGCTGGGAGAATCCAGCATTTTTATAATTGTTGGCTTAAGATTACTAGTAATCCATTAATTCTTAAGTGGATATCTGAAGGATATTCCATTCCATTTAAAAAAGAAGTGAAGCAAGTGGCAGCCATACGTAATTCTGTATCCTCGAGCGACCAACCACATATGTTAGAAGCTATCAAAAAATTATTAGAGTTAGGAGCTATATCTCCCTGTCATAGATCCAAAAATGATTTCGTTTCCAAAATATTTTTAACTCCTAAACGTAATGGAGGCAAAAGGTTTATTTTAAATTTAAAAGCTTTAAATAAGTTTGTTTCCACTGCACACTTTAAAATGGAGGACCATAGGACTGCAGCTAGACTTGTACCTAAAGATGGTTTCATGGCAAGTATTGACCTAAAGGAAGCATACCTTTTAGTCCCTATTTGCAAAGAACATCGTAAATACTTACGTTTCTATTTTGATCAAACATACGAGTTCAACGCTATGCCCTATGGTTTATCTGTTGCTCCTAGGGTTTTCACGAAGTTAATGAAGGAGGTTATTAACCATCTAAGACACAGGGGTTATAGGTCGGTAATTTTTCTCGATGACATTTTTTGCATCGGTAGTACTTTCGATGAATGTCGTAACAATGTTAATGAAACACTAACATTGCTCAAATGCTTAGGTTTTGTCATTAATTACGAAAAAAGTTGTCTTGAACCTCGACAAATTTGTAAGTTTTTAGGTTTTATATTTAATAGCGTCGATATGTCACTAGGCCTGCCAGATGACAAACGAACAGGGATTATGCAATTGGTCATTAAGTTCTCTTCCCTTCCTAAATGTTCCATTAGGGAACTATCACAGTTGATCGGAGTACTTACTGCAGCCTGCCCTGCAGTTAGATATGGTTGGTTATACACCAAAACTCTCGAACGTCAGAAATATTTAGCCCTTCAAAAGTATGGCGACTTTGAAGCAAAAATAAGACTGTCGGAAGTCATCTTACCTGACCTAGAATGGTGGAGACGAAACATCAACTTAACATACAACGCGTTGAGAAGACATGAACAGTTCGATTTAGAAATCTACACGGACGCGTCTAGGACTGGCTGGGGGGCAGTCTGTAACGGTAATCGGGCAAACGGTGGTTGGAAAAATCAGGAATTATCTTTCCACATCAATTACCTCGAATTGCTAGCGATTTTTCTAGGTTTGAAGTGCTTTGCAAGCTTGCATTCTAACTGTTCTATATTGCTGCGCGTGGATAATACAACTGCTATCAGCTATATTAACCGTATGGGAGGAGTTAAATTCCCACATTTAAATGATCTAACCAAAACAATTTGGCAATGGTGTGAGAAGCGAAATATATTTCTATTTGCGTCGTACATTAATACACATGACAATATAGAAGCCGATGAAGAATCTCGGAAAATTAATGTAGATACAGAATGGGAACTATCTGATAGGGCTTTCCAAACGATAGTTCAGACGTTAGGTAAACCAAAAATCGATCTATTCGCTTCCCGCACTAATGCCAAATGTAGACAGTACATTTCATGGAGACCGGACCCTGATTCTATAACGGTTGACGCTTTTACAGTTAGTTGGCAATCAACTTTTTCTACGCTTTTCCACCGTTTGCTTTAATCCTAAAATGTTTGAGAAAAATCATTGACGATTCGGCCACCGGTATCCTAGTCTTTCCTTATTGGCCTGGCCAACCTTGGTTTCCATTGCTGAAAAGAATGCTCATGTCAGATATTGTTTTCTTTAATCCAAATGGGGACCTTTTGCATTCAAATTACAGATCTCGTCACCCGCTTCACAGCAGCCTTACACTGGGGGCCGCGACGCTCTCAGGGCAGCATTTACGAGACTGAATACCCCGGACGTAGCGCTAGACTTAATGCTAGGCTCCATCTCGGATAATACTATAAAACAATATTCCGTCACTTACAAATATTGGTGGCAATTTTGTCTTGAAAACAAGCTTAATACCTTTGAAGCTTCGCTATCATCAGTCATAACCTTTTTGGTGGATCTCTTTCATAAGGGAGCATCATACGGTGCTATGAATAGCCATCGATCTGCCCTTTCATTACTCCTCGGGAATAACATTGGAGCAGACGAGAGAATAAAACGCCTACTCAAAGGTATTTACAGGCAAAAGCCATCTCGTCCCAAATATAATACCACTTGGGACCCAAAAGTAATACTGGACTACATTTCCCAATGGTACCCCAATACCAATCTTGACCTAACCAAACTAACAAAAAAATTATCAATTTTATTAGCGTTATGTACTTCCCATCGAGTACAAACCTTCTCCCTTATTAGAGTTCAAAATATCAATAGATCCCCCAATGGTATAAAGATAAACATAACCGACATAATTAAGACTTCAGCAGCAAATCGAGAACAACCTGTTTTATATTTACCGTATTTCGTAGAAAACCCGAGGATATGCCCTGCAAAGACTCTTGATGATTACCTCGAGGTAACATCTGCCACACGACCCGAAGGAAACGATAGTCTTTTGCTAACCGTTAAAAGACCATATAAAAAAGCATCGTCACAAACTATCAGTAGATGGATCAAACAGACCCTAGCGGAGGGCGGCGTCGACGTCACAGTATTCAGTGCGCACAGCACGCGCCACGCCTCCACCTCGGCGGCGGCCTCCGCTGGAGTCTGTGTTGACACCATCAGGAAGACGGCTGGCTGGGCTTGCTCGTCTCAGACGTTTGCTCGGTTTTATAACCGACCATTAATCGATGATGGAATTTTTGCTCGATCTGTCTGCGCCATTAGTAACTTAGATTTAGAGTAATTTAGATCTAGAATAATAAATTACTATATTATATAAGTTTAAAACTAATCAAAATACATTTAAGTTCTTTTCTGTTGTTCTAATAGATAATGATTATTTAATTTATAATTATCTAAAAATAAGAATACATTTCTGTTATTAAAATTAAAGTTTTCTACTGATAGTAAAGTTTTATTTACTAATCTGAGAATCTATCTCTAAACATCTACATGGTTATTTGTATCTGAAGAATGAAGCGACGAAATATAATATAAGATCAAACGAACTTCTTGAAGTGAAGTTCGATCATTATTATATGAGTCGCTTCATTCGAAGATACAAAGTCCTCACCCACCCAAACCCATCGTAGAAAACTGATCTCTAAACAAGAATGAAGTTCACAGCACGAACATCACGCCACGTTAGTGAGGTAGACAAAAAAAAAAAAAAATATCGACTAATAGTCGATTCTTTAAACGTGCGAATAGAGCCTTGTAGAATAAAGGCACTACATGGTTATTTGTATCTTCGAATGAAGCGACTCATATAATAATGATCGAACTTCACTTCAAGAAGTTCGTTTGATCTTATATTATTGATTATTTTATGCGGCAAGATGGACAGATTTTATTCTAATTGTGCTTCATTTGTATCTGTAATTTTTATGGTAAAATCAATAAACGTATTTTATTTTTTCACCTATCTATTATTTGAAAGAGAAATGTTTTGCTTAGGCATAGGTCGTTGATAATGTTTTATCTGGGTAACAATCATTTTGTGCGTACGAAAATATTTAATTCAGCGATAACATTAATTACAATAATATACATAGGGTTTGGATCGAGAGGTAGAAGTATGTACCGGATGGACTGAAAGCTGACCCCAACGTAAGTTCCCACCTATGTTGGGGTCGACTTCCAGTCTTCCGGCTTTTTCCCAAAGGCCAGGCAGGTGATGATGAGGTAGAAGTACATATACTGACAGAGTGAGTGAGTGTAGAACTTGAAACAGATTAAGATAGGATCAAAGCCAAAGGACAGAATGCCAAGATAGGTGCTACGTAACTGAGTAGTTAGGACTTATTAATAAGAAGAATAGAACTTATTAATATTAACTCTTGAATTCAGGTAAGGTGCAGACAAGAAGACATTTCGAGATTCGTCTTCACAATACAACAGTTTCATCAGACGATGAATCTTAAATTCTGACAGTCTATCGAGGTCGCATATCCGAATGGTCGCCAATGAACACTTGATCGATTTGCTATTAGGAAACAATATTACACATTGTACGGTGACTTGCAATACACTTTAAAGTTCACGCTTACCAGCTTAATAGCTGCGGTTTCATAGCACGAAGGTAGGTACTTTGTTGATGACATTTGAAACTTCTTCAACTGTCTCATCACGGCATAAACTATCTCACCGAGTTCAGAAGGGCAGTTCTTGTAATTTTAACAACTTAACTGTCCATAAAATAGACACAGTTAAACAATCAACATGAATCATGGGACAGGGAAACTGTTAAGAACGTTCACAGGCTGATCTCAGTCTCAATCAGTCAAAAATACCACTAACTTCTATGTTTGACTACAACTACATGTTTGACAAGTTTTTGCCTTTGATTATCACTGAGGTGAGATTGCGACTAGATTTTGAAAGTTTTTAATTACGGGAATTGACTTTCAGGTCTTAGCTCATTTAAAATATTGGAATCATCGAAACGACGAAGCAGAAGAAGGCACGAACCATAATGTAAAAATTGTGACGGACAACTTACGAACAGTGCAAGCTAAATAAAAGCTTGTAAAAATAGAAGCCAGTCAGAAAGGTAGCATCTGGAAGACTGCCCAGGATACGACGAATGGTAATGCCGATGATGAATTCGATATACTTGCAGATCCTTCAAGACAATTTCACGAGAGGAGCTCGTGAATCATCACCATGGTCACCCCCAGTTAAAAGGGCAATTGGGATAGACTCAATGCGGAAGGCGGGGCGGGGCACGTACCCTCGTCTATATCCAGTATTGAACCGCGCTAGGCGTTGACTGATATGTTGAAATACCTATGTTATCATCATCATCAGCCTGCAGCAGTCCACTGCTGGATAAAGGCCTCTCCAATTTCATGACATTTTGCTAGATTTTTGACAACTCTCATCCAGCTGCTACCGCTACCCTGCGAAGATCGTCGTTCCACCTAGCTAGAGGGCGTCCTACCTTACATTTGCCTATTCGCGGTCTCCACTCAAGATCACGTCTACCCCAACAGTCATCGATTCTACGGCCAATATAGCCGGCCCGTTGCCACTCCAGCTTGCTTATTCTGTGAGCTATGTCGACAGCTTTTGTACTCGGCCGGATCACCACATTCCGGATCTATCCCTCAGATAAGCTCCTATGTGTCGGCCATATATTAGTAGCTTTTCCTAATTTTAGCTTTCGCATTGGTCGGTGTTGGTTTTTTTAAAAGAAAGCCAGCTCATATTTTTGATTATTTAATAGACAATCCTTATTAACGCTTTGTAATAAATAAAAATACTTCGATATTAATTGTCTTTAATTCTAATTACATTACATATCATCAATGCAATAATCATTAGAGTTTTACCCAGTTATAGAAAGCTGCAAAGATCAACCATTTTCTTTTCTCTTTAGATAATAATCATTAGTATTGAATAGTTGTCTTTATTGTATTTTCTTATATTACATGGCTCAGATGCTAAGTTACCGAATGGAGCGTCTTTTCGGTGCAGTAACTGTAGAGTCAGTCGCTTCATATAAAATACTGGTATTCGGCTGTATCCTGTTAGGCTAGAACTGGTAGCCATCCCCAACATAGTTGGTAGCAGATGATGATCATGATCATAGTGACACACTTCTGGCCTTACCATAGACAATGATTTCAAACTTTTACGGAATACAAAATGTAGTGAAAACGAGAGTAGGCATACAAAATATGATAATTTTACAATTTATGTGCACATTATTTATATACGTTCAAAACTCTGAGTTTTAGTTTGAACTCTTTGTTATTCGTATTAAAAATAATTAAGCATGTGTTTAAGAGGTGAAAACTGTGGTAATTGTAGACAAGTTAATTGTTGTTTTGACTTATAAAATGTTTCGTAGTTGTTATGTAACTCTAATATTTTATGCTGAAGCGTGCTGTTGAAGTAATTTGCTGGCGAATAGGAAATTATACTGCCAATAATATAATATAATAATATTTATTATAATTGTAATTTAGCAGCATATCGACGCCTTAGAGTGAAAACTCCGTAAGTGTAAAAGAAGTAACGTTTCAGGAGGAAGAAAGAACTGCGTGCTGTAAAATTTTTGTACGGCGTCTTCTGTTTTTTTTACCGACTTCAAAAAAGGAGGTTCTGTATTCTTATTAATTAATATGGATATTTAACCCGCTTTTATATCCAGAACTGTTCGATACTATAAGATTCTCCGAAATGCATAAAATGCTACTTACATTCCCGAGGTTTTCACTCTAAGGCGACGATATATACCCATATATATCCTGCTATATTACAATTAGGTAGGCCTAATGAGCAGTGGTGGCCCAGTGGTAACGGCCCCGACGTACGCGTCGTAGGTTCGAACCCAGGCAGGCACATTACTTTGTGTAATTTAGTTCATCACCACTGCCCTATAGTCTTTACCAGAAGTAGTTATCGTATTAGTGGTTCAGCAGCTTTAATATCATCATGATTGTGCCGGAATATGCGGTTCCTCGTGGACGTGGTACGACGAGGCTCATCATCTCTTATCAGAAGACAGCTGCCATGCAACCATCATCGATGCGACGCTCTGCTTGAGTGATTGTCATCAGCCAGCGTTACTCTTATCCGACCTTGTCGGTGATTTCGCCGACAATTTATGTAGGAGTTGGGCTTTTTTTTTTCTTTTTTTTTTTTTTTCAGGATGGGAAATCATCAAATGACTCCTCCCGCTCTGGGTGGAGCGGAAGGGAGTGTCAGACTCTTACTGACTAAAACCCACCCGTGTTCCTTCCTTCGCACTGTATGTTCCGGGCCAGCGGTAACCCTTTCGGACAATCCCGCTGACCCGGCAGGCTTCGGCCCTAACGGGCCCCTTCGGTTGATGCTGACATCTCTTTGAGGCGCGCGTGGAACACGTACGCGCCGTTCGGCACGGGCCTGGTCCTGATCGGACGGTGGCCGGGAGTCGTTGCGCGGCTCCCGACGCCCGGAGCGTCTCCCGCGGCGGCTGGGACGGGAGGCTCTCTCCCTCAGCCGTCCCGCCGCCTCCTTCGCTAGCATGACTGCTTCGCAGAAGGAGGCGACTGCCCCCCACTCCCTCTCGCCCCGGACCATGGCTCAGGCCCGGCCGCGAGAGGTCGCCGCCGCTGCCGATCGCCTCAATAGGAGTTGGGCTTGACCAGAGAAACACTTTTTCAGGATTTCTTCGTTTATTTTAGCTCGTTAAACAAAAATCTTAATATTCTTAATCTTCGTAACGTCTTGTTCGTTTTTTCATCATTTTCATTCTCTGCTCTCATTCACACACTCCCACCACTCATTCAGTCATCTTACGTTCCATTCCACCAATGAATTTAATGTTTCATTTCATTTCACGGTTAACTTTAATTAATTTAATTTCGAAGAAAATAGGCCCTCATTTATAAGTTTTTTTTGAACCTAGGTTTTTTCGTAATTCAAGACGAGGCTCACAGCCGCCATCTTTCGCCTCGAACCGGCACGAACGAAAATAATCTATGAGATGGCTCAAAGCCAGTCAGTAAGGTGGTACTGGTGGTAGCGAAACTGCACTGTGTTTGCCGAACAGCATTCAAGTATATCGTCTTTCGTTGAGGTTAAAACTTTGAAGGCCAAAAATAAATGCATGTGACATCCCAACCCACAATGTGTTCAGTTATTGGATGACGTCCCATTCCCTCTCACAGAGAGGAGGCCTGATTTTCAGCAGTGGGAAACATTTTATGCTGATTATGTTTGTCTCTAGAGGTTATTTTAATACAGCCTAGCAATTTAAAAGCTGCCATAAAAATGCTCAACTTTTAAAATCTGTATTAAATGTTGTTCTTATTTCTCAACAGTAAAGTGCAGTGTCGAAACTGTTTCAAGTTCACCGTGTGGTAAACGCACAGAGTGTATGTTATCTTTACGCACTAGTTATGTGTGTAAATAAACCATTTGTAACTGTGGTGGTGGAACAAATATTTTAAAATAATACATTTAGCTGGTTGTAGAGGTTCTAGCAAAAGACTCGTCCAGGGACCTATGTATGTGTTTAAAAGAGGTACATTTATGAGAATTGTTTTTCTGAAATGCTTCCTAAATATATCTTTAGTTTATTAACTCCTAGATAGGTGCTACTCTACAGACCGACATTTTGAGCCACTTTTCATCACAAAGAGAGCGTAGCTCTGTTCTAAATATGAAACAAAAGAAAATTACTCATCACGTAAGCAATAAACAATATTATTCTATTTTATTGTACAGTCAACGTGAACAATAAACTAGTTTACTGTACAGTGAGGAACAGAATACTTTGTGAAAGAATTCGTAATTACTTAAATGGAAAATCGCAATTTGTAGGTATAACCTCCGATTTTCACTACTTAGGAGGTACGTAGTTTAGATATCTTCTTACTTGTTAGTCTTCTAAACTTACGTGTGAGATTTAAATAACGAGTGATTATAATTAAAAAAATCATAAATAACCCCACAAACAAGATTCAGTTTCAAACATAAAAAACAATTTAACGACACACAGCATTGCAATAAGATAATAATAAATACTAGAAAGTAAGTCAACGCCAACGACAACTGAGGCGATGTGCAGTAACACGGAGAACGCGGACATTCAATGAGGCCCACTCGTTAACGTAAAGTTTAGATACCTACTTCATCTTTTATCGGTACGAGTTATGCGACAGCAGCTCAGCTGTGAGTCTGTGACAAAAGATGTAGCTCATGTTATGGTGAAAAGACTTGCCGGTCAGCGATGTTGAAATCGGTTGAATGTCTAGTGCACAGGATGTGCTCAAGTAATTGTCTGAGTTACTTCAGTGATTGAAGCACATGACAACATTTTAATATAATGAATGTTGAAATAAGTGAGCAGTTGGTGTTTCATGAAATATAAGATTCATTGGCAACATACAAAATGGAGAGCCCTGTGGTAGCCCAGTGGCAATGGCACTGACTTACGACTTGTAGGTTGTCGGTTTGAACCCTGACAGGAGCTTTACTTTGATTAAATAACTTCATCACCACTACTCTCAAAACGGTGAAGGAAAACATCGTGAGGAAACCGGCATGGCTTAGAACCAAAAATTCGAAGACATGTGACATCTACCAATCCGCGCAGTGGGAACATTATAGGCTAGTTTGAGTTATTGAAGCAAATGACTTTATCTACTTACTTTAATAGATTGAATGTTGAAATAAGTGCCTTCGGGAAGAGAGTAGCTGGGGTTTCATGAATATTAGATTAATTGGCTACATACAAAATTGTCGTTATATCTGTATCAAGAGGGCAGATGCTTCTTCTCATACCTACAAAGGATTAAGTATGGATCACTACACCAGTTCACTGTTTCGGTTTCACCTTTAGGTTTGGTGCAGCGGTGATTTTCGGAAGACAGCTGGTACCTAATGGGTGTCATTCATCAGACTGGCGGAGGTTTGGTCATATTATTATTATTATTTTTTATTGCAGAATGGGCACGCCCTTGACCCTCAATCACGCCTGATGGAAAGCGATGGATGGGGTCTATGATGGAACGAGCGTGCCCAGAAGATGCCTAAGGCACTGGAACTCCCACGCATCGGCGAAACACAGTTGGCTGCTTGACGCCGGACTCCGGTGGGAGGGTGGCATTATCGTGTATTTATACCTACAGACTTAAGTTCAGCAGTGGACTGCTCTAGCCTTGTAATAAACTGACCGTGTTAAGCATGTCCAAATATTTAACACTGGTTTGACAAATTTTCACACTACATAGTTAAAATCGCAAGCAACATCCATTTCCAGGTATTACGCGAGCATTGTGTAAGTTTAACAAATCGCTGCTAAACAGTGTGTGATTGAGTACGTTAGGCATCATGCTCATAATCAAGTGAGCTGATTAATTTTATGATTTACTGGTACTACCTTCCGTTTTGTTTGCTCATTACCTACCTACTTGAAATAGATAGTTCTTACTCTTTTTCCGGATGCTACAGAGCGTGAATTTGAAGTTATGTATTGGTAGATATTTATTCTGTAAAATCTCACCGTGAAAGCTTAAGTGAAGTTAGCTGTCAATAGTGTCAGTCCCTAGCATCAGGTCGAATGACAGCTCACTTCAAGCCCGCTTCACATAAGTATTCATTGTGACATTTTTACAGAATAGATCGACAGATATAACTTTGCAGGAAATAAAAAGAAAAAACTGGCACTCCGGAAGTGCCGAGAGAAGTGAAAAACAAAACACAAACAGAATACTTTGCCATCACTCACTGACATATAATCGGAACCAAGAACATCCCGAGGACAGCCGAACACATGCGAATGTAGCGCGGTGTCGGTTACCATTGAACTCGTGACACTGTTACCTGTCGCGAGTTCAATGGTTTTTTCCCATCTCAAGAAATTCCCTACGCGCCTAAAGAAGTTTTCACTTCAATAATGATGCGACCGCCAATTCGATGGATGGCTCTGACAGTCTAAATTATCTAGTCTTTATCTCCTTTGTCTTGAGTTAACCTTTCTATCTTGGGTAAAATAGAAGGTCTGAATGCCTGCGGTGGGAATGCTGTACTTTTAGGCTGATTATTCTGTACAGCCTAAAAGTAGTCTTACGTAATTTTCTTCAGCTAATTACATTTACTTATAGACTGGATGCGGATGGCGGAGGACAGGGTGTTGTGGCGCAGTCTGGGAGAGGCCTGTGTCCAGCAGTGGACTGCGAAAGGCTGGGTTGATTTATTGCATTACATTTAGATTTTGTACAGACGCCAGCACATCAAACTACCCGAAACTGTCAAATTATCCCAATCAACTTTGAACCTTATGCTTTAGGCGATAAAGTTGAAAATCTATCAAAGATATTTGACAGATTGTAGCTTGATGTGCTGGCGTCTGTACTTTGCGTTTTTGCGTTTAAGAAAAAGCAATTCAGTCTTTCGTAGACTATACCAGTCGTTTGCATTTGCTATCCATAATATGCGGAACTTGCTTAAGACTAATAGAGATACATGCATGTCATGCAAATAGAGTTACCTACTTATTGCGTAAGTTCTACCTTACTTTTAAGTTTTGTTTAGAAAACAAAAGACACACGTCTCCTTTGAAATTAAGGTTAACCAAGATGAGTACGACGTTAAAACCAACCTTCTCTTTATGAAATAAGGTTTATTTTTGCGTGACATATATATATTTATTTTTTATATTTGATGGTATTGGAAATGAGACTTTAGATTTTACATGTTAAAGTTTGGTTTTGATTGTAACAGTTGATTGGATGAATTGTAACGAGACCACACGTGAAAAAAAGTTTAATCACTGGAAAAAAGCAAATTGATAGGAAAGGAAGTAAAAGTAGGTAACATACAGTATATATTTTATTATGTGTTCGCCATGTTTTAGACGGTTTATGTAATGTTTAAGTAGCTAAGTACCTACTTAGTTATTCTAAGATCTTCGCACTGGTCTTGCGTGACAGAACTTCTAATGGTTTACTCTAGAAATGAGGTGAACTTTTGGTTGAATAATAAATATCTGTGCCTATTTGAAATTCCTATTGGCACGTAGGGTTCATTGCATAACCAGCCAGTTCCCACTGCTGGGACACAGCCCTCCTCTCTTTGAGAGGGTTCGTAGGGTTCATTAATGTTCGTAGGATTAATTAATCGACTGCTGCGCTGCGTGTCGTGGGTTCGATTCCCGCACGGAACAAATTATTGTATTGCCTACATGTAGTTGTTCCGGGTCTGGCTGTTTGTGTATGTGAATTTAAATGTTTGTAAACGCATCCACAATACAGGAGTAATTCCAAGTGTGGGGGGGGGCAACGATTTAAAAAAAAATGTTTTCGGTTTCGGTTTAAAGAAACTTTATTCCCAAAAAAGACATAAGTCACTTACTTGAAAACAATACTAAAAATATAGATTACAATTATGTTCGCCATCAGTATTACAATAATAGTTACCCATCCAATGCATTCATTTCTCCAGAAGTGATCGATCCGCAATTATGTGCTGGCTAAGTTTAGTTTTGAATGCATTGTAAGAGTGTACATTTCTTATACAGGACGGTAATTTGTTATAAAACTGTGCTCCTTCAAAAGTTAGCATTTTTTTGCCATAGTTAGTTCTTGTTTTTGGTAAAACTAACAAGCTTGCTCGCCGTGTACTGCGTTGACTAACGTGTTTATATTGAGTGAGTGTTATGTTTGAGTGAACGCTTTTGTTAAGAATATTTCTGATGAAGATGCATGTGTTGTAAATATAAAGTTGTTTTATGTTCATTATTTTTGTGTCTTGATAAATTTTACTGGTAGATGTTAGATATGGGTAGTTGAATATAATTTTTATGATTTTATTTTGGGTAGTTTGAAGTTCTGATAATTTTGTTTTAGCAGCACTGCCCCAAATTTCGATTAAATTAAGTAGATGTGGCTTTACTAGGGAGTTATAAAAGGACCATATGTTTATTGTAATAAGGTTGTATTTGGTTTATTAGGACTTTTAGAAAAAATAGACGTGTGTTTGTCGCGAAGATTTATTTTCAACTAACTTGACAAATCGTTTCAGTGGACTGTATGTGTGATCATCTACATATCGATAGCTAGCTATAGATACGAACGCAACATTTATAAGTATGTAAGTACTTGCTTAAACATTCCGCCCCCCAAAGAACGCAGTTCTTTAATATGAATTTATAAACTAATAGGTGTACAACTACAATTTTAAAGTATCAATTAATTATGACATATTAGTTGTTAAGTTAAACAACACTATCTTTAATTAGTACTTAAGTAATATCCACAACACTACAACATAATAATATCACTAGATCACTACAAAGGTAAGGCTTACAAGTTACTATATATACCTACCTGAACCTACATCTAGGAGAGGGTCGGAATCATACTTTACACAGCTGTAAGCTAACGCTTTTAAAACTAGTCAATCAAGTATTTATTAGTAAAAGGTAAGTACTTAGTTCACATAACATTTACGTTTAAGTACATAAAATTTTGTAAACATAGTTTATAAACATCGTTTAAAATAGGTAATGGACACAAGTTTTACGGTAAGTTATAAGTTTTATCTTTCTTAGCTATAAGTAGTTAGATTTAATATGTATATACTATATTAGTTTCCATTAGTTAGTTTTAATCCTAAGTTTATTTAGTTAAGATACATATTTTATTCACAGGACGTTTTAAGACATTGTTCTTACATCTAATTGATACAACTCGAGTAAGATTATCGGGACCAACATGTTTTTGAATTACTCTTCCTAATATCCACTTACTAGGTGGAATATTATCATCTTTTAGGATAACTATGTCATCGATTTCTGGCTCAAGCTGTTTTGTGTTCCATTTATATATTTTATTAATATCTGCCGTAATACAAATTCTGTGTGTCCTCCACCGCATCAGTATGTGGCGCAAGTCCTGTTGCAGCTTAGGACCCACAAGTAAATTGTCGTTCAAGGAAACATGGTTGATACCCTTACACGAAGCATCAAAAACCACCCGAAGTTTCGTCGTATCCTTATCTTCTCTTACTACGCCATGGTGAGGTAAATACATTGCTTTAGAGTTATTAATATCTGCAGACTCCACTTCAATCATGTGATTGAGATTAATATATTCCTTCATAACCTTACTGTATTCTTCATGAAATTTAACATTTTTTGCGAATTTCTTTTCTAGGAACTCAAACCTTTTAGCAGCTATTTCCCTCAATCCATTAAATTGACCTTCTAAGATATTGTTTCAACAATTTAACCACAAAGATGGTGAAAGTCTCTTAATTATTAGGATTGCTTAATTTTTAGATTCATGTACTTAGTGTATCGCTGTCAAATAAGATTTTTTTTGTGAAAATTTAAATATTATGTTAAAATTCAGCCATGCGAATTCCGTCCGCTGACGCAGTCATATGATCCTCAAGATATTGATTTTATTCTTTTTTAATAAAAATATTATAATTTTATTCCTTGAAATGCATCAACGATGAAACATAGAGAAGAGCATGAAGAATTCGTAATAAAATAAATGATATCGATAGACGTTTCATTTGGTGCGTTTCAAAATTGGTGCGTTTCGAGAGCAAATGAAAATGGGATTTCCCCTGCACATACTTAGCCTCTGTAGCCTCATGTTTCATGGTGCTAAAGCGACCATTGCATATCAAGGAGTAGACCGGGGGGCGCGGTAATGGTAGGGAAGACGTGCCCGTAGGATAGGGAAGGATTTAAGAGCCATACCGGATATGCATCCTAGGGTAAGCACTGGACTAGTGGAGAGACGGGTGATAATTATCTTTAGTTGGGCAAAGGTTACGGATTTCCATACAAACTTTTGTAATATTCACAAAATCCTTTCTTAGTGGTTACTTTCGCTATATAAGGAAAACATGTGCAAAAAAGTAATAAATAAATTAGAGCTTGCAGCGTTTAGGATTTGCGTTGTCTGTCAGAGAATGAATGAATTTAATAGTTTTATTATGTAGATTTATTCACAAATTAACAAGGATAAGCAGTCCAATTCAGTTTTGAAGGGCAATCATGACTATTTATGACCAACTTATTTTAACAATATAAAAGCGAAATCTATCTTCCTTAAAATGTATTACACTTTTATTTAGATAGTTACACAATCTAACGAAAATCAACAATACAATAAATATTTCAAGCCTTATCTACCATATTTAATCAGACAGATTATCCAAGGGTTGATACGTCAAACGAGGTATTTAAAAGCGGGAAGGGGATGTAAAAATAAAAGGTTTACGACCTCTTTAGCTTCACCTGGACGAAAACAAGATTGAGTTATTTCTGAACGATTATTTGGATTAGTAATTTTGTAAATGATTGGTTAATTTGTAATTTTTAACCCTTTTTAGCGGGAGGATCAATTGAAGGATATCAGCTGCTTAGGCTCCCACAATTAGTAAGGGTTAAGTAAATATATAAGGGAAGTAGTTAAGTGATTAGGTTCATTATGAAACTGGGGTTTTTAAGAAGGGCTTGTTTAGCCACAAGCCCTTCTTAAACTCCGGGCGTCGGGAGCCGCGCGACGACTCCCGGCTATCGTATAAGGCGCGGGCCTGCGAGCGGAGAGTAATGGGTAGCTCACCGTCCGATCAGGACCAGGCCCGTGCCGGACGGCGCGTACGTGTTCCACGCGCGCCTCAAAGAGATGTCAGCATCATTCCAAGGGGCCCGTCTGGGCCGAAGCCTGCCGGGTCAGCGGGATTTACCGCTGGCCCGGAACATAAAGGGCTAAGGAAGGAACACGGGTGGGTTTTAGTCAGTAAGAGTCTGACACTCCCTTCCGCTCCACCCCAGAGCGGGAGGGGTGACTTGATGATTTCCCATCCAGAAAAAAATAAAGAAAAAAAAACAAAAAGAAAAAAAGACTTATTAAAACCCCGCAAATAACAGCCGCACGGGTCGATCGATCAGGTTAAGCTGGGCTTGCCGCGGTTGATCCGTGGATGGGTGACCATCTTCACATACCAAAACCCCTCCATGCCTCGGAAAGCACGTTAAGCCGCTCTTCCCGGCTGTCATTCGTGGATCCTTGACAGTCATTATGGGTCGTCAGTAGCTCGAAAGTCTGACAACCAGTCTTGCCAAGGGGTATCGTATTACCCAGTAACGTGTGTAACGTTGCGTAGATCAGATAGGTAGTCGCTCCATGTAAAATACAGGTATTCAGCTGCATCCGGTTAGACTGGAAACCGACTCCAACATAGTTGGGAAAA
The DNA here is from genome assembly GCA_963855955.1 of Luperina nickerlii. Classification (NCBI taxonomy): domain Eukaryota; kingdom Metazoa; phylum Arthropoda; class Insecta; order Lepidoptera; family Noctuidae; genus Luperina; species Luperina nickerlii. The sequence goes on from OY979686.1 coordinate 9,123,553, forward strand.
GGCTAGGCAGATGTTGATGATGATCATAGATTATGCCTGCTACCTGGATGCTAATGAGGAGCTATTAAACAAGCTTGAGCGCTTGCAAAACCTGTGAATTCGCTTTGTTTTCGATCTTCGTAAGTATGATCATGTTTCTCACCTTCGCAAGGAACTCAAGTGGCTCCCAATCCGCCTTCGCAAGAATACTCGGATTTATGTCTCCTCTTCAACATCTTGTGAGCGTTTTTCTAACGCTCGCCCTAGCGACGCACCGTGTAGATCACACCTAAGATCCCTCCTTAAATCTCATCCTCATAAAACAAGATACTATTCTTATTCCTTCTCTGTCCATGCTGTAAGATTGTGGAACTCACTTCCGCCTAGCATTCGTTATTTAAAAACTATTTCTCTATTTAAATGTCGATTAAAAGAGCATTTCAGCACCTTTCCTTTATACTGTGAGTATATATATATATATATGTTTATATTTTTTTGCATTATAGGTATGTGTAGGTTTCTCTCACACAAATACATTGTCTACATTTGTTTTTTACTTCTCCTTTCGCAGGTCTGCTGGAAGAAATTTCTTAAGAAATAAGCAGTACCTTTGGACTCAAATTATAATTATGTCATATCCCTATGTATTTTACTGTGTGTATGTACATAAATATAAAATAAATAAATGATGGGTCTTTAAGATGCGGTGAGAGGAACTCTTTAACCTTCTCCTGACTATTTAAACTGCGGTAGATTCCGCTTGGCTAATGTTCGAGTCCCGAGTGATAAGTGATAACGAACCATGTATGTCGAATGACCGCTGGCCGTTGAGCGCAAGTACCTATTTGAGCAGTGGTGGCCCAGTGGTAACAGCCGCGACTTACGAGTTGTAGGTCGTAGGTTCGAACCCAGACAGGCGCTTTACTTTGTGTAAATTATTCAATCACCACTGCTCTCAAAACGGTGAAGGAAAACATCGTGAGGAAACCGTCATGTCCAAGAACAAAAATTCGAAGACATGTGACTTCTACCAACCCGCACTGGGCCCGCGTGGTGGATTACAGCCCACTCCCTCTCACTGAGAGGAGGCCTGTGTCCCAGCAGTGGGCTGATTACGTTAAGTTACGTACGTAACTATTTGTGTAAGTAAAGACTTCCTTACCCTTGGCTATTTGGACCGACCTTCAAAAGACGGCTGGGAAGGACTGGACGCAGAAGGCGGAGAACTGGATATTGTTGCGTGTCTTGGGAGTAGCCGATAAAATCAGCAGTAGGAATATTATAGACTGATCGTGTATGTATATATGTAGCTATGTAGGCCGTAAACCACTTACCGGCTATAGATATTTGCCAATAACATAGAAGAATGTTTACTAAACATCTAATTGCGCCTCAACACCCAAATACTTGCGCGATAATTGCACGATTATCGCCGAATCATCGCGATTACAAGTTATGTAACGACCGCGATGTGACGTGCAGTGCCACCTACGGCCGCATAAAGAACTAATGTTGATGTTGTTGATAAACAACACCTGTTGTGGTTCACTTGGGGTTCGAAATGGTTAGAGGTGGCAAAGTGGCTTTATCATCAATTTCGGTTTGAATTATTTACCCACACACACTGTAATGGTTGAAGGGTTTTGGATTAAACGTATCCTGGGTCGGTCATAAGAGCAGTAGGTTCTCATGGATACCTAGGTATCTTGCGTTGGAGCCATTTAAATCTATGAACATTCATCGTTCCATTCTTTCATTTATAGTTGGTGCATTCTTTAAGACATCCAGTCTTTATAGAAGGCTGGATAAATCTGCCTGACGTCATGATCGGTGGCAAAATAAAGTACTATCTACTTTTTATTTTAGAGTTAGTATTAATCGAATAGCAATCAATAATGCGCACACAAACGTTTGCTTGTTGGTTTTTTAAACAGACCATTTTAAATTTTGTAGATAATACTATTCCCTTTCTAACTCTGCAACAATCATGAATGTTTCACATGACCACATTTCTGTATATCCAAACGAATTAGACGGAATTGTATCGAGATCTTATCAAAACCCACAGCTCAAAGAATTCCCGACTCATATTAATTCATTACTCTGTCCCTATTAGTTTATATTGCTCATAAACAATGCATAAAACTTTCAATTATGCTGTAAATCATTTGTAAATTAGTTTCGATGTGTTTTTGGCGTGTTGTTTTGAGGTACCTATTCGTAATTTGGTAAACGAGAAACTGGCCACGACCGCCTGGTGCAATTACTGCTGCAATATTTTTGTTGCCTTTTGTTGCTTTTATTAATTTTGTAGGCGGTGATATGGTGTTGCTTTCTTTCAGGCGGATTTTATTATGCCAATAAGCGTGTATTATAATGGTCATAGGTAACTAAATTCATGGAGAGCCATGAAATTAGTTTCATAAGTGTTTGTTTATAGTCAAAGGACTATAAACAAACACTTATGAAACTTTCGGGTGCTACTACAAGAGTTAAAAATGTAACTTTCATGTTCTGTGTTATCTATGTATTAAAATAAAGTGTTTAGGTACCTAAACACTTTATTTTAATACACAGATAACGAAACGAAACGAACGAACGAAACGTGTTTGGTAATAGTAGTTAAAGTACTTTAACTACTATTACCAAACACGTTTATAGGTGCACATCACAACATACTCGCTCACTCTCACACCATAACAAGTTAGCTGAGGCCATATAAAAAAGTTTAGTATAAAAATGTCACCCTTTTACTTCTAATTAGCGATCAATAAACGTCCTAACTGGCCACATTTTTACTTCATTCACGCTTGAACTGTCCAGTTAAAGACGTCGATAAAATCTGGTCGTCAGTAGGTATTTTAAGAATGTTTCGGTCCCATAACTTTGTGATGGTCGATTTAGTATTTTTTTAGCTACTGTTTTGATTATTATCACCTGATTTTGTGAGTGGGAATAACTTGAAGTCGATTTGAATGTTGTGGACCGCGTTTTGGGTTTTTAAAGTTTATGGCGTTTAACGGATGCTTCATTTCAATGATTGCGCAATATATTAAGTTGAAAAAACAAACTATTTGATCATCTGGAAGATGCTTGAACTAAATGATTAATCGTATTCCTTGATCTTCTGGCGTCTTGATTGCCAGATCAAGTTAGAGAGGACTAAATGTTTTTTACCTTATGGTCCCCTCCCTGAGAAGAAAGAAATGCTTAGATTAGTTACTTTAAGGTTGTATAATGGTATGTGTTGATTAACACTATCTTTCTGGATAATCAGGATTTGGCAACTTTTAACTTTTTCTCTCTTGGATCACAAACACAAACATCACACACAAGCCATCTGAACTATCTGTTAAACTATAGGTAGATTGACTATACTGGGCTACGATGGGAACGTTGAAATAAGTACTGGACAGTATCAATAAATCTATCAGCATTTATAACTCACAAAAGGCCACAAAAAAAAATACATTCGCGACGCAACCTTTTGTTTTCTTTATCAATTTTGTATTTTTTTGCAAATTAAATGGTGCGTAAATCTTTATGGTCATATAACCTGTCGTCGGTACCTTTCAATTTAAACGTGTTGATATGGAATAGATAACGTTTGGCGACCTATTTTTTTTTCCTGAGACACTGCCGCGGCCGTTGTGCCCGGCCGGCCCTTTGCTTCACCGGACGACACATTTTTTTCGAGTCGGAAATGTTAGATGTTAGTAATCTCTTAGATTATGAGACAATTCTTCGGTTTGTCAGTTTTTCTATTAAATTGGCTCAGTTTGCCTTTATCTTTAGCCGATAAATTAGTTTTTTGAAGGGATGAAATTTTATTGTCCTTATTTTCTATCTTTTATTATCTGTCATGGATATTCAAGAATAAAATAATAGATTAAAGCTATTAAAAATTCTTGAAAAGTAAAAAAATAGTATCGAAATGTTATATGACGCAATGGTTGCATGTGAAACTTATTGCAAATAATGTTTTATAAGGCGTTAGCTTATCACAAGCATTTGGTTTTATTCTAACTGGCCGTTCTTTCGAAGTTTTCCTTGAATTCCCATCGTAATTTCTATTATATTCTCACAAAAAGTGTGTTGGTAAAGTTAATAACTCATTATTTATTATGAAATATTTACGTAAACGCCATATAATTGGCGCCTACAGGGAATTCTCATTCAAAGTATTGCATGCTAACATACTTTTAACTAAAAACCAGACACAATAAAACATTCAAACAGAACAACTCTTTATAGAACACACTAAGTAGCCAATAGAGTCATCAAAATTAACATAACAAAATATCGATGATTGTCCCTACTGTTGCCGACTATACCCCGCTGTGCACCTCTAGTTATCAACCACCCTAGTAGCTAGGGTCGACCAGTATAACGTGACATTTCGTAGTGGCGCTGCACGTCAAGGCAAACCTCAACCAAACGTCAAAGTGCAGTACATTTTTTAAATTAGTTCCATAATTCGCCAAATGTCAAGTTCTATTCTTTTTTATTTTATGGCAGATACTTGCCGTTTTATAGTTTGGGTCAGACGATAAAAAAATATATTAGTAAGGTGATCATTGGTGATGTTGCTGATTGCTTTGGTGTTTGAGTGCCGAAGGTTATTTAGATACGTTATCTAGATTGACTGATGGTGGTGGGTGGCGATTGAACCCCGGTTGAGAAAAGGCAGGGCATGGATGTTGGTATTGTTGGCAAAGAATTGCGTCAGGTGAATAATCCAATAGTGTAGGTACCGATTTGTAGTTTAGATTATACACACTGATTTAAGCATAATCACGAAAACGGGATACCTATAGGTATCCCTAAAGATTGACTTCGTAAACTCGCTTTTAGTTTCAGCGCCTGCGCGTAAAACATTAACAAGATTGGCACAAAAGCAATTTGATGACTCTTATAGTGACGAATGAAAACAATCAAAAGGTCAAAACATGACAGTGATGGTGGAATAGAAATGAAAGGAAAAAGAGTATGAAAATTCAACCGGTTCTAAACATTAACCTTTAAAAACTTTGTCCACTTAGTGACAATATTAGTCTATTTTAGTTATTATTATTAAAGTTTTTTTTACTCTTGTCATCATCTGCCTTTTCATTTTCCTAACTATGGTAGAATTTTTGTTTTATTTTATTGTTGTGTTTAAGAGCTATAACATTTTACTGTATTCTTTAAATAATATTTTTATTCTTAAATATTATAAAATATCTATACTCCAAGCAAAAATAAAACGTCAAATTAAATACAGATCTAAACTGTTTGAAAAGCTAAAAAAAAACAGAACTTACCCTCTCACCAGGGGGCGCTACTGCTAAGATAACGACCAAATAATTTAGTTACACGCTCATCTAAACGTCTCAGTTTAGTGAGGCTTTTGTTTTTCTTAGATTTATGGCACTTCTACATTATGTCGAACGGTAAAACAATGAACGGGAATGAGGAAAGAAACAGTGTGTTCTTTTTTTGGTTTTTGAATTGAGAACGCAGTAGGATACGTGTCATAAAATCATCGAAGGAAATCTGAAGGCCAATAATTATTCTCGTAATTTAAAACGTTCAAAATCTAGTCGCAGTCTCATCTCGGTGACAAACAAATTTTAATGTCCAAAACTTGTCAAAAATTTAATTTTTCACAGATTGAGACTGAGATCAGACTGCGAACGTTTTTAAAATTCTTAGTTCGTTTCAGCCTTTCTTCTCAGAGTAGTCAGATAGGAAACGCTGACCTCATCAAGTTTTCAAAAATATGATTGACGTGTAAAAGTGTTACCTATTACAAACTACTTACAGAAATAAAATAATTTTTCGAATCGAGAATTGCCCCTCTGTTCTATGGTTTGGCTAAGTTTAACTAGGAATACGGCGGACGGCAGTCTTCCTAAAGTCTGGGATAATTCTGATAAACCTAAATTGTAATAAAATTTTGCTGTTTTGTACAAAACCCAATAAAAATGTCTGAAAAAGGCGTGATCCCATAGTACAAGTTGTTCTTACAAGTAGGTACAGACGCCAGCACATCAAACTACCCGAAACTGTCAACGTTTCCCAATCAACTTTGAACCGTTACGCTTTAGCGATAAATTTGCAAATCTATTAAAGAAAGGACATGTTATGAAATGGGCTTAAAATAATTTTTTTTTTGAACAGCTATCATGTATGGTTTTTCTGATAATGAAACTTATTCAGGATTGCCTGACAAAAACAGAACAAATATTAAAAGCACCGTTATTGAATAAATACATATTTTAAATCCAGATATTTTTGGTGTCATAATATTATTTTTGCACATTGAAACAAAGAAAAAATGGTTAAATATCATTTTTTAAAGCAAATTATACACCCTATTGTTATTTAAAATATTCTAAAATAATATTAGATGGCTTAAAATAAAACCAACTCCATGATTTGTATGTATGGCATTAATTCCTTTGCCTTCTAATGGAATCTATGAAAATATTACCTGTGCCAGTAAGGTTGTCATACTTGTCAGCTGTCAGTACACAGGTCAACTTCAACTTCAACTCTTGATTAATGGCTTCTGTGGAACAAACACCACAATTTTGCCAATTTCACGTACTAAAATCCACTAAATGAAAAAATTAAATCCCTCTGACACGTGAGACAGCTCGCTACTGCGGCTGATGTGTCTCCAAAAAATATGGTGATGTGATGATGATGTGATGATGGTGATGACCAGTACACAGGTCAAAATTGAATTGAATTTGACACTTGATTGACGTTAATGACAATAATGACATCTAACCGAAAAGTGTTGCCAAAATCAATAATTACTGTGGGTTGCAATTTATTTTTTAAATAATGATTATTAAAATGTATAATAATTAAAGCAAGGGTGCTTTCAAAAAAAAATTTAAAAAATATACAAAGTCTCCTTAATTTATGTACTTTCATAAAAATATGATCTCTTCCCTGTTCACAGTAGCTTCGAATAAAAGCCCAGCCTCCATACAAAAACCTAACATGTCCTTTGACAGATTGTAGTAGCTTGATATGCTGGCGTCTGTACATACTTTCACGGCCTGAAAGATAGCCAGTGAATAATTCATAGACAGCCTGTATACCTTAGGGATGGCCACTTTAGATAGCAGAAGAAGAAAAGGTTGGGTTTTTGTCTCTGCGACACCCAAGGGTTGACTGGTAGAAAAAGTTTATGGCATTAAATCTGCCTCATTAAGGCTCATTAGTTGTATACATTTGTTTGCACTTAAAGTAGGTATTATATAATTAATAATAAAAGGTTGTCGTTACTACTTCTATTAATTTATTTCATAATACATACTTAATCTACAAAATAATCAGCTAGTTTACACGACCAAAAATAGCAGCTACATATGCTCGAAGATCCCTATTGTAACCGTGACCCCAAATATTTACAATAAGGGTGTCCACAAACCACATTGTCATTGAACTCCCAATTACGTGATTATTTATGTGTGACAACCCTGTTCGGTTTCAACACTTGAAATGCGACTGGTCTTTTTGACCCCTCAACTTTGATGCCCAGTTCACAGTTGCGATTTTTTTTGAGAACATTTGAAAGGGAGTTAGGGGTCTTCTTTCACTGGTTGTGGTTATTCTGTGGTAACAGATGTGGTGACAAGTAGATGCACTGTTTTCTATTGTTGTTAATGTGTTTATCTGTTTACGAGTTTCGCAAATGTGCGGATAATGAGCTGACGGTGTGTTAGATGACCGTGATTTATTTTGTTATAGTTGTGGTAGACCATGTGGTAGTTTTGTGGTTATAATTTTTTTTCTATAAATCGAAGTGCTATCTGACAAATATAACTCATATTTTTATGATTTATTTTTAGATGCTAAATGGGCCGGTAGTGTGTATTTATTCCGATTGGATTACAGAATATCTAGATTCCCAAATATATATTTTGAATGGATGCTGATTTTTTTCTGATTTCGAGTTGTGAGAAAAATAAATTTTCTATAGAAATTTGAAATTCCTTATATCTGCGGTTCGGTGCAGATTGATCAGGGATGGAAAGTACGATTTATAAAAATTACCTTGACCTACCTTTAAAGTACGTTCTGAAAGCTTATTTCGCAAGCAGGAGTTTCCGTGAAAACTAGCCAAAAATTCAAGGAGTTTTCATAAATTGTACTTTCCCATCAGATTAGCACTGAACCATTGGGCAGCAACTAAAATAACAATAAAAGATAAAGTCACCATAGTCAAACAAAAGAATTAAGCGATGTTCCCAAAAAACTGCATTTCCCATCTGCCTAAACAAAAATTCTTCCGCTCAACCAAACCCTGATTGACAACGTCGTTCATACACAGAAACGCAGCAGATCAGGGTTGAAATCCGCCACGCGACCAAATTAACTCAGTGTAATCCCTATCATGGATAGTTACCGTTATCTACGGACGCATTCGCTAACGAATCAACGTTTTTATAATAGTTTAATTCGGATTAGATAATGTCCCAGTCCGGGTCCCTTGGGTGGTCGAAACGACCCGCGCGGTGGCGGAGGGTTGCACCCCATTGCGCCGATGACAGGTTGAAGGGATGTTTTAGGGTCACCGCTATCGAGTTTAGATTTAATGTTGGCGCAATGATAATATTTGTATAATTCTTTTATGAGTGGTAGATTGATTTTAAGGATTTGTTTAGGAGTATGGATTATTTTGCTGGTTCTCACGGCTATTTTCGCTGGTAAGAGTCAAGAGGGAGTTAATTTAGCGCCATTAAATTAGTTTTTTCAACGCTACTACACGTCAATTATACCACGGAACAGATAATTGTTCCGTGAATTATACGGAGCAAATTTTCATGAATTTGGCAACGAGGTAAAAAAGAGCGATATTTTTTCGTACAAAATCTAAATACAGACATAATCGTCGAACATAAATAAAATTAATGTAAATGTTTATGTTTTAACATAATGTTAGTGATAGAAAGAAAGAAAAAACGTTTATTTGCGGTAAACGTGGCACAGACAAAGAACGCAAAAAGAACAAGTTGGGGGGAAATATGCGTCACATACACGCAAAACGGCCATCGTTCAGCATGATGCTACGACCCTATGCGAGACAGTGGCGTTGACGTGATGACGTCAACCGGTTTAGTGTACGAAGAGATATACCTAAATAACACAATACGTAATAAAATAAATATACAACAATACCTAGTTCTAAATCAAAATAGCCGTAGCCAGCCGATGACCGTTGGGGTAGAAGTGTTCTTGATTGGAGACCGCGAATTTGCTAACGTAAAGTAGGACGCTCTCTGCCGGACGGCGCGTACGTGTTCCACGCGCGCCTCAAAGGGATGTCAGCATCAAGTGAAGGGGCCCGTCAGGGCCGAAGCCTGCCGGGTCAGCGGGATTGTCCGAAAGGGTTACCGCTGGCCCGGAACATAAAGGGCTAAGGAAGGAACACGGGTGGGTTTTAGTCAGTAAGAGTCTGACACTCCCTTCCGCACCACCAAGAGCGGGAGGGGTCACTTGATGGTAGCCCATCCTGAAAAAAAAAAAGTTAGACGCTCTTAGGTTAAGTAGAGCGACGATCTTCGCAGGGTGACTTATAGCAGCTGGACGAGAGTTGCCGATAATCGAGCTAAATGGCGTTCAATTGGAGAGGCCTACCTATATCCAGCAGCGAAACACCAAAAAATACCTTATTTCCACCATCACCCAAGTTTTAGAGTCCCAAACATCTGCCTGTTTAAAACACGGACATAATCATTGCATTTTAAAATCATAATAACACCCATTTATATTGGGATTTCATAATAATTTAAAGCCTGGGGAACATTCGCAATGACAGTCATTACCTTTACCAAATGTACCAAAGTTTTGACAACATTGTAAGTAAAGTTTAGGACGAATGTTTAAGTCATTGGTACTATTGGTGGCAATAAACATCATGTTTATTATGTTGTGTAAAATTACCGAAATGTTTTATTGAATAATTGTAGTTTTTGCGTCAATATTAACGGAAAGAGTACGGGAGTCTGGATCTTAAATAAACAATACATAATATTTTTTTTTGTTTTTTGCCCCACACTAGGAATTTCTCCTGTATTGTGGGTGCGTTTACAAACATATATGATAGCGCTGGCAAATAAAAACAGTACCATGGACTAAAACAAACGTCACAACGGCTGATGACGTAAATTAATTTAAAAGTCTACGAAGGAAACTGGAACATTGTTAAACTAAATTTACAATTTAAAGTATTTAAAAAGTGTTATCAATTACAAATCAAATATTGTGCGCAATTACATTATTAAATTATATGTACAATCTAAATAGTATTTTAAAACAGGTGTCAACGGAAGTCGTTGCTGTCTGACGTTGACAGTTGTTTAAGCGTATAAATAGGCTCGCTCTAGTCGCAGAGCGCACATTATTAATTTGTATTTTGAACTGTGAACATCTCGTTGTAAAATTAAGTAAAGTGAATCATTATTGGTTGTGAGTGATTAAAAGTGTTTACAAGATGTCTGATCGTTATGATTTGAGATCCCCGAGTCCTCCCGCTCTTACATCAGAAGAAAGGGATGAGTCCGCGCCTGAACTGGACCCATGAACGTACTCGCCTACCCTGCCGACCTCCCGACCAGGAATTTCGGAAGAGCTGAATTTACTTCGCTGCCCGATTAAGTTGCTGGAAAGGATGGTTTTCCGGAACCAAAAACACAAGTACCCACAAGCTAAGTGAAATTTATTTACCAAATTATGATCCCGACGAGCATAAAATAACAATTGAGGGATGGTGTAAACAAGTTTCCTCTTTAATCACCATGCGAGGTTATTCACAGTTTGTTGCTATGATAAAGGGTTTAAGCATGCTTGCAAGGACGCGCCAAGCAATAGACAGACACTAGGTAATGCTCATTCTCTTGCAAATTGGGATTCACTCCAAAGGGAACTCATAGCACAATCTAGCGGCAAAACAAGGAACAGACTTTGTGAAATCTGCAAGAAACCAGGCCATACATCTGACCGCTGCTGTCATAAAAAGAAAAATGAATCACAATCCGAGAAGACTTCTGTTCCTGCTACTGACTCAATAGCTGCACCACCAGCGTCACGCCGAGAAGTCAATACGGTCAGTGGGTCGTCTTACAATCCAGAAGGAAAAGGCGCCTAACGAAGTTCAACTACAAATAGGTGATATCATTCTTTCTTGTTTAATTAATAGTAGTGCCGAATGTTCGCTTATTAAGAAAAAAGTTTCTGGGTCAATTAAGGGTAAACGCCAAATAGAACTTCTGCAATTAAGTGTTTGGGGGCAGTAGCATACCTTCGAGTGAATCGATAAAAACTATAGCCACATTTAATAGTGTAACATTCGAAGTAAAACTTGTAACGATCTGTACACCTATTAAAATAGAGGGTAAGCAGACCGTCCAATAATTTTTATTAGGGAAGATAAAATACAGAAAGTTATAAAAAACAGCTAGTTATAAAAGTACTAATAGCACGCACTCTCGGAAGTTTATAGTTCACACACGCGCGCACTCACTGGAGTTTTATAGTTCACGTTATGAAATCAGCTCAGCACTGTAGGAACGGGTATCAGGCGTCAGGGTAACAAGTTATACGTGGTTAGCTCGCGAAGATTAGAAGTAGAAGGTCCCAGGTGGAATCTTTAGCTGGATCCCCTGGGTTAGTCAAAGATGTCGCAGCAGAACCAAGCAGTTCAAGATGTCACAGCAAAACCAAGCAGTTTTCTGATGCTTAATGTCTCAGTCCCAAGACTCGAATGCCAGCAGCCTCCAGCTGTTCATGAGCTCGTTTCTAAGTAGTCTTCCTTTTTCAAATATCAGTTTTCTTCTATGTGGCCATCATCTAATCTGACAAGTGTATCCGGCCAAGACATATCCACGAGTGCGTAAAGAATATTATAAATCTAATTTAAAATTAAGTTATTTAGACTAAACAATCGTAATAATCTTAATAATACAAAAGCTAAACATATTGATAAAAATAATTTAAGTTATTTAGACCAAAGAGTAATTACCATAGACTAAGCCAGAAAGACATTTAAAAAGTAATTGACAGTTTGACAATTGACGTGTCACAACACGAAAATTGAGTAAAAGTATAATGTAAACATATAAACAAATAAAAAGGATGATAAATAGTATTAAAGTGTAAATAATGATAAATAGTATTATGCGTGATGAAAGTAAAGTGTAAGTAAGCATAAATACTATATTTCCCCAACGACCCCGAGAAAATTTTTGGCCTAGAACAAAAATTTTGCTAAGGTTAAAATATTACAGCATTCACAAAACTTACATAACTCATTCAAACACACCGACATCTTACGAAGTTAGGTCAGGTAGGATTCACATTCAATGATCACTACTCAACCTGATAAGTCATAACTTTAAGGCTTATTTAAGGAGTTGTAATCCGCTCGCGTCTAAAACCACTAATGAGATGAAAATATAAAGATTTAACAAAGGCTTATTTTTAAAGGAGTTGTCATCCGCTCCTAATCAACTTTTAGAGTCGATAGACAGAAAATCAACTTTTAGAGTCGATAGTCAGAAAATCAACTTTTAGAGTCGATAGTCAGAAAATCAACTTTTAGAGTCGATAGACAGAAAATCAACTTTTAGAGTCGATAGTCAACAAGGGCTTATTTTTATGGAGTTGTCATCCGCTCCAATCAACTTTTAGAGTTGATAGTTAACAAAGGCTTATTTATATGGAGTTGTCATCCGCTCCAATCAACTTTTAGAGTTGATAGAAATAGACAAGTTATCATATTAACTTGTAGAAAAGAATAGATATATACGAAAGATTAAAATTAATCTTTTAATGGTTTAAGAACCGATGAATGAATTAAAAAACAAATAGAGTTTTAATAAATCAAAAGGAACTCTATTATAGAGGAAGGAAAGAAGAAAGGGATGAGTTATGAATATAGTATAATACGAAAAAAAAAGTACAAATATAGGGATAGCAAACGAGTGTAAAAGAATAAAAATATGCGAGTCTATATAGGATCTGAGTTAAAGAAAACTCGAATGTTAGAAAGGTCTCAAGAGTGTTACGAGTTAAGAGGGAAGGAGGGATAGAGGGATCTGAGTCAAAGAAAACTCGAGGACTCAAGTGTCATCTCAAGAGTGTCATGAGTTAAGAGAGGGGTCAGAGTTAGAGAAAACTCGAGGACTCAAGTGTCATCTCAAGAGTGTCATGAGTTAAGAGAGGGGTCAGAGTTAAAGAAAACTCGAATGTTAGAAAGGACTCAAGTGTCGTCTCAAGAGTGTTAAGTTAAGAGGCAAGGAAGGATAAAGGGGTTAGGTCTGAACCGCAACACCGCAGTTAGAAAAAAACGCTAGGGCAGCTCCCGTAATACAGTAGACGGAAAGCTCCGAGTAAAACGTCAAGGGCAGCAGTAAGTAAGCTCCGAGTAAACGTCAGGGCAGCTCCCGCAATACAGTAGTCGGTAAGCTCCGAGTAAAACGTCAAGAGAGTGAGTGTTGGATACGGTCCAAAAGTGTATATAAATTTAAGAGTAAGACACAGTCTACAGAAAATAAAAATCGAAAACCAATGAAAACTTTTTTTGCGTTGGTGGTGAAAATCGGAACTAATGCATAAAGTTTAGTACCTACTTTTGCCACCGCGCAAAAAGACTAATACTCAATGCAAATGCTCTATGGCTAGTTACCTAGCAACCAATGTCAAACAATAACAATTAGAAAAATATTTTGAGAGCCCACGATATACTTATTTCGGTATGATTCCCAGATATAAGTATAAATATATTATATAATAAGTGTTTAAGAGGATAGTGGAGTATTTGTTATAGGAGTTGTGTAGATGTATAGGTTTGAATAAACATCCACAGGATATTCTCCTGTTTCAGTCGTGAAGTGTCTCAATCCCCTAACTTGGTAGTGACCACGAGGTGGTTTTAAAAACACGCCAAGCGAAGACTGAGTACGATTACCAATGGGTAAACGCTGTAGTGTGCAAGTATGTGGGGTGCAGTGTAGTGATGTATTGGTAAAGAGTTAAGTGTAGGAGGAAACGACTACGGGATATTGTCCAATAGTACGTCGTAGAGTAAGCCAAACCCCAACTTGTAAGTGACCACGAATGGTTTTAAAAACACTGACAAGCGAAGAATGGATGCCAACTACCTTTCGGTAGTGGGATGTATGAGAATGAAGTATAAGATGATGTTCAGTATGAAGAAGTGTTGAGTCGAATATAGGAGTCTTCAAGAAGAGAGCTGAAGAAGAAAAATAAGTTAGTTAGTATTCAAAAGACTAAGCCAAATAAGGAGTTCAAAAATAGATACCTAGTGCTAGTTTTTTTTTAGAATTTAGAAAAAGGGGGTGAGTTCGAGTTATTTTAACGTTGTGGCGCCAAACTGTAACGATCTGTACACCTATTAAAATAGAGGGTAAGCAGACCGTCCAATAATTTTTATTAGGGAAGATAAAATACAGAAAGTTATAAAAAACAGCTAGTTATAAAAGTACTAATAGCACGCACTCTCGGAAGTTTATAGTTCACACACGCGCGCACTCACTGGAGTTTTATAGTTCACGTTATGAAATCAGCTCAGCACTGTAGGAACGGGTATCAGGCGTCAGGGTAACAAGTTATACGTGGTTAGCTCGCGAAGATTAGAAGTAGAAGGTCCCAGGTGGAATCTTTAGCTGGATCCCCTGGGTTAGTCAAAGATGTCGCAGCAGAACCAAGCAGTTCAAGATGTCACAGCAAAACCAAGCAGTTTTCTGATGCTTAATGTCTCAGTCCCAAGACTCGAATGCCAGCAGCCTCCAGCTGTTCATGAGCTCGTTTCTAAGTAGTCTTCCTTTTTCAAATATCAGTTTTCTTCTATGTGGCCATCATCTAATCTGACAAGTGTATCCGGCCAAGACATATCCACGAGTGCGTAAAGAATATTATAAATCTAATTTAAAATTAAGTTATTTAGACTAAACAATCGTAATAATCTTAATAATACAAAAGCTAAACATATTGATAAAAATAATTTAAGTTATTTAGACCAAAGAGTAATTACCATAGACTAAGCCAGAAAGACATTTAAAAAGTAATTGACAGTTTGACAATTGACGTGTCACAACACGAAAATTGAGTAAAAGTATAATGTAAACATATAAACAAATAAAAAGGATGATAAATAGTATTAAAGTGTAAATAATGATAAATAGTATTATGCGTGATGAAAGTAAAGTGTAAGTAAGCATAAATACTATAAACTTCATGTTGTTAATGACTTAAATTATAGAGTCTAGTCCTAAAATGACATCCATTTTAGGACTAGACTATCAAAATACCGGGGATTAAAATTTCAATTACAAACGAAGGAACTTCAATAGAATGAGTAAGTTACATTTTTAATTACGAAATATCGTCTTTGGCTAATATTGACACTGATTTGAACGATACGTCTCGGTTAATAAGTATCCTAGAAAAACACACAGATTTATTTAATGAAAAAAGTGACCACGGGCCAATTAATTATCAGATTAAAAGATCCTAATCGTATAGTACAAAGCAGGCCCTACCGACTAGCACAGGTAGAGAGAGAAAAAAAAAATGGTGATGACCGGCTTTGTGTTGATTTCCGCGAAATAAATTCAAATACTGTTCGTGATCACAATCCTCTGCCACTGATACAAGATTATATTGATAAACTTAGTAAAGCTTGATTCTTTTCAAGCCTTGATATGGAATCAAGTTTCCACAAAATTAGAATTTCAGAAGAATCAATCGAAAAAACTGCTTTCGTTACGCCGGACGACCAGTATGGGTACCTACTTGCCATTCGGTCTAAGTAATGCACCTTCAGTATATCAGCGCGCCATTAATGCAGCTTTAGGCGACTATCGCGACAATATTGCACTAGTAGGTATATATTGATGATGTTTTAATCACCTCATCTAGTGAGCGAGGAGGTTTAGAAAGGCTGGCACTTGAATTAAAAAGACTATCAGACGCAGGATTTATGATAGATCATTCAAAATGTAAATTCCTCAATACGTCCATAGAATATTTCGGTAACATAAAAGATGATGAAGTGAAAGCCAAATCCAACAAAATTGACAGCACTAAATTTTCAAAACCACCCAAAACACTTACGCAACTTAGGCAATTCAATGGTCTGGCAAGCTTTTTTCGCCGTTTTATCCCTCAGTTTTCCCAACTAACTACTCCACAATATGGGCTAACAAAAAAAAAAAAAAAGATGTACCATTTGTATGGTCTCCCGACCACGAAACAAGAAGACAATATGTCATCACACTTTTGATTTCTGAACCTATACTTTGCATTTTTGATCCAACTCTTCCAATAGAAGTCCATACAGATGCTAGCGCCAAAAGTCTCGGGGCTATTCTCATTCAGAACGACAATAATCGTCGCAAAGTCGTTGAATACTTTAGTATGCGCACTAGTGATGCTGAAACAAGATACCATTCATATGAATTGGAGACTTTAGCTGTTGTCAGAGCAATGAAACACTTTCGACATTTTCTGTATGGGCGCAAATTTACAGTTGCAACTGACTGTAATGCCCTTAAAGCTTCAAAACATAAAAAAAAGAACTTACACCTCGGGTTCATAGGCTATGGGCATACTTACAAAATTTTGACTTTGATGTTATTTACCGTAAGGGGGAACAAATGGCCCACGTATATTTTTTGAGTAGAAATCCACAAATCAATATTTTAACATGGATTGTAGTTGAGCAATAAAGGGACAAAGAACTCAAAAGTTTTCGCGATGCCATAAAGATGACTATGACATAAAATTTTGTATTCGATCCAATCTCTTGGTGATAACCATACAAAACCAAAAAGGAGAATCACTAACTCGTACAGTAGTCTCTGAATCACTTGTTTGTTCATTAATAAATAGATACCACGAATATCTTTTGCATACGGGGTGGGAACGTACTCTGGATAAAATTCGGGAACAGTTTTGATTTAAACACATGACAAAACGAGTACGGCAGTTTTGCAATAACTGTTTACAATGCAAAATTGACAAAGATCCTTCCGACAAAAAAAAAAAAAAATCAAATGGAACTGCACCCCATCGATAAAATAAACATACCTTTCCATACGATACATATACACCTTATGATAATCTTACTAGCACAAACAAAGAAAAGCATACGTTCTGGTAGCTATTGACGCATTTATTAAATTTATACTTCTGTATCTACTGAAAGATAAAAGTACTAATGTAATATTAAAGAGCTTCTGCGAAATTATTAATATTTTCGGCACCCCATGTAGAATTATTTCTGACAGGGAATCTGCTATTATGGGCACAGATATTCAAGATATTTTTTTAATCTTTTTGTATCGAACATCATGCTATTGCCCGCGGTACACCTAGAGCTAACAGCCAAGCTGAAAGACAAATGCGCACTCTTAAAGATCACCTTACAGCCATATCGCTAACGCAATAAGGTTTAGGTTAATAAAATAAGTGAATTGCATTTAGCATTGGATTGTACGAAATCTAAAGCTACGGTATATTCCCCTTTAGAACTCCTGCTAGGTAAAAGATGCTCCCCCCCTGCAATCGAACAAATATCCCTATCTACCGAAGATATAAACAAAAATGAAATCCGTTTAAACGCTGAGCACAGAATGGCCGAAACAGCAAAAACATAAAAGTGCGCCAAAATTAAACCCTTTCTAGAAGGAGACTGTTCTTTGTAAAGACACTGGTCGGGTAACTAACTAGGACCAGAATATCTGGGACCCTATCAAATAATAAAAGTCCTAGACAATCATAGATACGAAGTAAAAAAACATTCGGTCTCAGCGAAATAAAAATACTGTAGTCACACATGAACACATGAGATTAGTGCCTAATCCTAATTTAACTGAATGAATAGACCGTGATAGCGAGAATAAGGTGAGAAACTGTTAAAAAAATATTTATGATTGAAAAGTTAAGTTACGGGATAAAACTATGTGAAACGTATCATTGTGGGTTGGTTTTCAAGTCAGTCAAGCCAAGTCAAAGACGGGTCTCTGAATCTTTATGATCAAGCCACGATCTGCGACCTCTGAGTTTGATTTTGAGTTGCAAAATGGTTTCAATTTATTGGTTAAATAAATTTCAGTCAAGCCAAGTCAAAGACGGGTCTCTGAATCTTTATGATCAAGCCACGATCTGCGACCTCTGAGTTTGATTTTGAGTTGCAAAATGGTTTCAATTTATTGGTTAAATAAATTTCAGTCAAGCCAAGTCAAAGACGGGCCTCTGAATCTTTATGATCAAGCTACGATCTGCGACCTCTGAGTTTGATTTTGAGTTGTAAAATGGTTGTATTCAAAGGCCTTGGTCATGGCCATGGTTTCAGTTGATTGGTTAAATAAATTTCAGTCAAGCCAAGTCAAAGACGGGCCTCTGAATCTTTATGATCAAGCCACGATCTGCGACCTCTGAGTTTGACAGTTTCACCAGACCAAGCAATGTTGCCTCTGAGTCTGGTCTAAAAGAGTTTGCAAGTTTTAAAAAAAAATGTTTTCTGTGTTTTTCAGAGATATTCGCTGGCCCTAGCAAGGTCCGCTCGTCAGTATGGCCGTGATAGCGCTGGCAAATAAAAACAGTACCATGGACTAAAACAAACGTCACAACGGCTGATGACGTAAATTAATTTAAAAGTCTACGAAGGAAACTGGAACATTGTTAAACTAAATTTACAATTTAAAGTATTTAAAAAGTGTTATCAATTACAAATCAAATATTGTGCGCAATTACATTATTAAATTATATGTACAATCTAAATAGTATTTTAAAACAGGTGTCAACGGAAGTCGTTGCTGTCTGACGTTGACAGTTGTTTAAGCGTATAAATAGGCTCGCTCTAGTCGCAGAGCGCACATTATTAATTTGTATTTTGAACTGTGAACATCTCGTTGTAAAATTAAGTAAAGTGAATCATTATTGGTTGTGAGTGATTAAAAGTGTTTACAAGATGTCTGATCGTTATGATTTGAGATCCCCGAGTCCTCCCGCTCTTACATATACTCACATACCACAAACAGCCAGACTCGGAACAACTACTTGTAGGTCATACAAATATTTGTTCCGTGCGGGAATCGAACCCGCGACACGCAGTGCAGCAGTCAATCGCTTAACTACTGCGCCAACCGTGCTTCTATATATTGCAAGTATTGTATTCTCATTATTTTAACAGCTAGTTTTTTTATTTTACAGAACGTATAATGTTATTCAGAGCACTGAAGGGGCTTACATGATCTAAAGCGCGGTCACTGTCGGACTGCATAGAAAAGAAAGAGAAGCGCGATGACACAACGCTGGTAATATATTGCAAAATATGAAGCAATTATTTCATTACAAAAATCTATTGTTTGGACTAAAAAATTAAAACACTAGTGTTTTAGTATGTTGCTTGCAGAATAATCTGACAAAAAATTATGATGACTTTTTATTTATATTATTAATTTATAGTATGGTTTTTATTGTAAAAAGAAAGTTTTTAGAGGTATCTTCATGTTTTTTTCTATCGTATCAAATTAGTTGTATTGTGTTTTCAAAACACTATCTACCTAGCATATATCCTGAAGAATATCGTATATTTTCCTGATTTTGTTTACTGTAGTGGATCCTAAACATCTATTGTTTCTAAAACTTGCGTTTTTTGAGTTTAGGTCCTGTAATCCCCTGAAGAAAAACAAACCCGCGCTTTTCCCGCGAGATCCAATTGAAGGTGTGGAAAATAGATGCCAATCACTATAATATTTACTGTTGAAATACTACATCATTATTATGTTATTATATTGTTTCCATTATATTATATTATGTCTCCCCTTTATCTTAGTTGTGAAAAATTTGAGTAGGTAATACATAATTATAATAGGTCACACATAACCTTACCTTGGTTGTGACCTAACATTAAAAAAAGTTAATAGGTATCAGACAAGTATTAGTTGATAGGTAACCTACACTTTACCCTCATTGAAATCGGTAAGATTGTGTAGCCGCTCCATTAAAACGTTTGAACCAATGTTTGCATTCCAACATCGAAACTAACTTTGTTGATGGCCAGTATCATTCCAAAAACTCTTCTTCCACCAAATCACTTCCCATCGAAACCACAACAGTATAACGAACTCAATATTTTTTCCACTCCACATGCCATTCTATTATCGTCAAATCAAAATATCATTTCAAAAGCATTCCATATTGCGAGCCACAATATTGTACATCATTAAAATTATTGCAACTCGATTTTTTGTATCGAATTCGCTCGATTTTTATCACTTGCTTGATCGAAATTTATCTTTGAATCGATATGCTGGCTCCTGTACTCATTTCTGTCTATCTTGGGCAACTGGTAATGAACGATCACGTTATTACTACGCCGCTCTGTCATTATTTTACTGTCTTCGAAGTTTTTGGACATTTCGTGTGTCCAGATTTGTTCAATGTGTCTGATATGTGTGATTATGGCTGGTTTGAGTTTGTTTTTTGTATATTTATTGGCTGGACATCATGTTGTATCGGTGCCTTTGAAACTGGCGCTAGTTTTAAAGACTCCCCTTATTAATAAACGCGGAGTGTGACAACCAGTATAACCTTCAAAGTAACCATACATTTATCGAGGTTTATGTTCGGCATATTTTTACGCGGTTATTATCAAGGTGATTAGGGTTTAATGGCTCTATTATTCGGATTAAATTTGCGTGTGGCTAGTAAATTGAATGAGTAAAATTCTAGTGATTAGATAGGAAAACAGGTGTAGATTTCTGTATAGTTCACTTTCATAAGTTAACATAGGTATGTTAACTCGAAATAACATTGGCAAAAGGAAACACTTATTTTTGTGAAGTAGGTCTGTGATTATTTTCTGTTAGTCTTAGCTAAAACTAACAGAAAAAAAAACAACTACTTAGTTTCCCAGTAATAAGATTCTACTTCTGAGCACTCTTGCTTTCAATCGCATTCAACTTTCAGCCTCCCGTGTTAAAGCCTTATAATTTACCAAGTAACCCAACCCTCTATTTACCGCGGTACCTGAATAAGAACAGGGTAGGACACTACTTCCATATAATTAGCACAAATGGCAGTGTCGGTAAACGGTTGGTCAAAGGGACCGTAATGTGGCAGCCGCAGGGTTAGTGTCTTTATTAATGAGGAAACTATGGGGGTAAGGAGACAATGACGAGGTTTGGGTGGTTTTCGGTGGTGGGCTGTGGATAGTGGAGAGGGCTTTGTCATTTCAAACGTCGTTCTGTTTAGCCAAAAAAGAGTGGCAATTCCCGTTTGTTTAGGAACGTTTGAATTCTATAACCTATCTCAATATGTCAAAAATACCTACATATTTTACATTACTTATGTTGAGATAAGATTGTGACTAGATATCAAAGTTTTTAATAACGGGAAATTGCCTTATTATGGCTGGTTCATTAGTTCGCACCCCTGGTACGAATTGTGTACAGCGGTGCTATTCTGTAAAAAGTTGACCTGGATAACTTAGGTGAGGTGAGTTTAAAGTGATCTATCGTTCTACCTGCATGTCGATTCTGTAAAAATCTCACCGTGAATACTTGCGTGGAGTGAGCTGTCAGTGTCATCCCACTGATGCTAGGGATTGACCAAGCAAACATTTACAATCATAAAAGAGATTTTAATAATATTTTTTAATGCTAATCCTATTGATATTTTTATATAATTCAAAGCTAGTATTTTAGTGGTCAAAACATTCGCCAGCGCCTAACGCGCTTGCGCGGCGTGAAATATGGCTCATTCCGAATTAAGTCATCATCGCTCACATGAATAATTTGCTTTCCGATTTAGATAAATGACCACTATGGCAGCTGAGAGTCAGTAATATACCTATTCACTTGAATAGTTACTCATGGTTGGATTATAGTATTTATTTGTGTATACACCACGAATTTCCTCTTCTTTGGTAAGGTGGCGACTGTAGCCAGAAGCACAATTTCGAAAATGCCACGTTAGTTTAAAGATCGGTGATAATTATTAATTTAGGGCATGGTCGGTAGTCGGCGTTATCGCAAGATGGCATATGCCATGACTTCATATATGTCGATTCACGGGACATCGTTATCGCGTTCACGTTAATTCAGAAAAAGGCCCTAATTCACTATGACCACTTAATGATTCATTACTTCGAAACCACGTCAATTCCTTAATAACCTAATCACTACATCTGCTATTAACGTATTCTCTATGACACAATGACCGAAACCGGTTTGAACTGTCAAAATACCACGCTTGACAACCGTACGGCGTGGTAAGATTATGCGGGGAATAATAGATAAATACCATACAGCAGAATTGGGGTCAAGGTGTAAGCACGCTGTAGTCGATTACAGTGCAATTCGGAATGTACCATATATCACTCCACTCGAATCTCGTAACCATGGCAACACCACCTCGGCGTCAACACCTCCACCAGCCGCGTTTTGATTGGCGAATACCTCGTCTTTTTCTACTTTAGAGTTACACATTTTGAAAATCGCTCAACGAAAACTTTGCTTAATCTGCCCCTTGGCAGACTCTAAGGCAGGGTCGCCATATCGAAGGTCGCCATGAAATGTTGGGGGTTCAAGGGACAACCAGCTTGATAGAATGTACTTTAATGAATATCTAGTGAATTTATGTTACAATGCGCATTGATGTAAACTGCTTACTTATATTCTAAAGGAGTGTAGGTACTTACTACGTTATGCACTATTAGGGACCATACATACACTTCAGGGTTGACACCAACCACTTCTTCATTTAAGGGTTACTAGAGGTGCAGTGCAAACACGGGCGCGCGATGAGCGATAAAATATTTGCACTTATTTGACGTTGGTATTGCATTTTCCTTGTTCTTATACATGACGCCTTACAAGTTAAATATGTAAAAACAAATCTCTAATGTGATAATGAGTGACTAACGCGCAAGCGTGGCGTGATCTTATCACTTCACCTTCACTCCACCCGATTTACGACATTAAATGTCGTGAATCGGGTGAAGTGAAGGTGAAGTGATCACGCAATCTGCAATGTGATAATGACAGTGATTAACGCGCAAGCGCGGCGTGATCTTATCACTCCACCTTCACTTCACCCGATTTACGACATTTAGTGTCGTGAATCGGGTGGAGTGATCACGCCACACAAACTACGTGGGATTACATTCTATGGTCCGTCAGCTAGGCATCCGTTAGCACTCGATGACTTGACACACTCGGTTATCTCTTCTAATTCAATAGATTTGGGTTAATAACAACGCTGAACATCGTCGCAGTCTTTACTAGACTCGATCTACAATTGCTCATAATAACCAAACAATGTCGATGCGTATTTTCATCAGTCTAGCTGTCATAAACGTGAATGTTTTAATTTTATTTACTGTTCGTGCGTGACGCGCTCGCGCCTCAGTCTATATAAGGACTTACTAGACTAGGGAAAAAATAAAAAAAAACAGGATTGAGATTCTGACTGCGCTTCTGTTTTGCTATTTTATTGTAAGTAAAACCCCACAAAATATTAATGTTTTGACCACTAAAATACTAGCTTTGAATTATATAAAAATATCAATAGGATTAGGCTAAAAAAATATTATTAAAATCTCGATTATGATTGTAAATGTATGCTTGGTCAATCCCTAGTATCTGGTAAGATGACACTGCCAGTTCACTCCACGCTCACTTCACCTAAGTTTTCACGGTGAGATGGTTACAGAATCGCACTGCTGATGCTAGGGACTGACACTATTGACAGCTTACTTCACCTTAGTTTTCACGGTGAGATTTTTACAGAAATACCATTACAGGAGCAGATGCCATGTCGGGATGCATTTGATGCCTTAGAAATTTTCCGAGGATACTAGTTTACTTTCTTTGTTAGTTTTGTTTGGTCGAGCTAATTGATAGGAATTATTAAGAAAGCATGAATAAATAGACGGTTAGACAAGTACAGGAAATTCCTGAGAAAAGAAGTATTCATTATCTATCAGAAAGGCCGTCCGTCTGCTTTTCAAACTATAGCGTTATAAAAAAACCTTTTCAAGCTCTCTCAAAAATGCTTTCCATACTATAGCCGATAAAACAGAGCACATGCCGCTAGCGGCGACCGCGACCACATGTGGATGGAACCAATCTATAATGAATAACAAACGAAAACAAGACGATACCAAAATGTTCTGATTAATTTAGAAACGCAGGCACGCCATATATTTTGCCATGATAATATAACCCCATCACCAAAATGTATGATCATGGATCAATGGAACGGAATAAGTATTTTATTTCACATAAACCTACATGTGCACTTATGAAACGTCAGAAGCTAGGTGCACGGTTCCAATTGGTCGTTTCCTATGGAGAAGAGCCGGCAAGAAACTCCACGGTTACCCTTTTAAAAATAATTGCTATAATAATGTTTTCAAATTACAGTGTTAATAGGTATGAGAGGACAGTGAACGCCTGTCAACAAGTACCAGGTACTAAATAAAATAGGAAATTATCTACAAATCTAGTGTACAGACGCCAGCACATCAAGCTACCCGAAACTGTCAAATTTTCCCAATCACCTTTAAACCTTATGCTTTAGCGATAAAGTTGAAAATCTATAAAAGAAATTTGACAGATTGTAATAGTAGTTGTAGGTAATAAATAAATAAAATAAAAAAGCTTTATTGACACAAAAATATTTTACAAGTTGATTTTGGCAAACAGTAGGTACAATTCTGCAATTGACACAATTCGAATGACCACTAACACCTAAACTAGGCCGAGCCTGTACCTTAGGCGTTAGATCTTTCCCGGGTAACTATCTACAGACGTGTACATTAGGATCCAATTGTATATTGTAAACAAATTTTGCACATTAAACCAATACATTAAATAATACTAAAATTAACTAATATAGTAAGATTTGCGTAAATAAAATAAATAAATATTTGAAAAATAAATACCGCAGCATGCAGTTTTGAACACCCGGTCACTATTAGTTGGCCTGCAGTGTTGGAAGCATACGTATGTGTAGGAGGGCTTAACACTCTCTTTGCGTATTTGGAGCTTCTAGATAATAGCTTCGTGTCGCTTTTCTTCGAAAGATTTTGTATTACATACATAACATAGTCTACGTAGATGAATAATTAATTGTGGACAGCAACGTTCATTATATCTACTATTTCCTAGTTGTATCCGACATCAAATTCTGAGGACCCCACACAGGCGATAATCGAATGGCTCAATACTCTTTAGAATTACCACTTCCTGGAGCCAATAAATGAAGGAATTACTAGTTTGCATCAGCCACTTCAAATGTCGAATTTTTATGCCATACGAAAAGAAACCTTAACCAAGGGAACAAAGATGTAGTTCCTATTGTAAATTGAAAAGTTTTACGACCTTTTCTTGAGCTTTTGCCATTCTAAAATTAGCTTAGTTACATCAGAATTAAAGTTGACAATTGAGTGTTTTGCAATAATGATAGATTTTTAATTTCATAATAGCTTTTGTACTGCGCGATTCGATCATTGGTTCTATGTTCGGAGATTGAACCTGATTCTTTAACTGAAGCTGTGTAAAGTTAGCTTTGAAAGTCGCCGACTCAGTTTATTTCTACTTATTCGTAAATTACAAACGCAGACATCGACATAGGTTAGGATTATAGATATATATCGCTAACATAGGTACTGATACGTAAGGAAAGAGCTAAATGACACCAAGTTAGCCTGTTTTTGGCATTTGAGAGTTACTATGAAACTCTATTAAAACTGTCATAATATAAAGTGGTATATAGGCCCTTGAGGTCTTATGATTGCAAGTGATTTGTAGATTAATTATCCACCTAATTCCCTTATCATAAGACTTCAAATATAAGACTACAAAATGTCTAGAGCAGTGGTGGCCCAGTGGTAACGGCCGCGACTTATGTGTTGTAGGCCGTGAGTTCGAATCCAAATAGGCACTTTACTTTGTGTAAACTATTCCATCACCACTGCTCTCAAAACGGTGAAGGAAAACCTCTTGAGGAAACAGGCATGTCCTAGAACTAAAATTTCAAAGACATCTGACTTCCACCAACTCGCAATGGGCCGCGTGGTGGATTACGGCCCACCCCCTTTTATCGAGAGGAGGCCTGTGTCCCAGCAGTGGGAACATTATGGGCTAATCCCTCAATTAATCCTCTGAGTATAAAAAATTTAACACTTCGTAATCCATTCTCCCTAGCATAAGTGCTACCCTATCTTTGCAATGAGACTATCACTCGTAACACAGTCATTTTGAAAGCCTTATGAACAGTTTTCAATTTCACCGACATCATACTTGAACCGAGACCAATGTACCAATGTAACTATGTGCCATCATTTTCGTGGACGAACACACGAAATTCCTCTCAAAATTGATAAGGAGTTTTAAATATTAGATACTACTTAAAGCTTCTAGGTACTAGTCGATCTATTCTATAAAAATCTCACCGTGAGAAGTTAGGTGAAGTGAGCTTTCAGTGAGCTGTCAATAGTGTCAATTCCTAGCATCGTGGAGTGACACTTTATCACCTAAATTCTCGCGGTGAGATTATTACAGAATACATCACCTGTAGGCAAGTACAGTGGAGGGTAATTTGTTTAGAAGACGTTCAGTTCAAGCCGTTATGTGAATAAATGATGATCCAACAGATGTAGGTACGTCCTCTTACGATGACAATCCAAATATTTTACTACAAAGATACTCTTGATATAGTCAAAACTACAAAAAGCACAACAGAAAACGTTAATAGTATACATAAACAAGTAATTTCTTTCCACACGTATCGCCAAAACAATCTATGTGTCATTGTTGAAGACTGGTTACCCAGTTATGATCCACCTTCACAGAAAGCTACGCTGATCAAAATCGACTTCAATAAGGGACTTTTTACTTGATACCCCGAGATGAGAGTTCATACATTTTTCATATCGTGTTGGTCACAAAACATAGGCTGCAAACATAACTCTCCCTCCCCTCAATGAATTTCAAACCTTATGGAATTGTCATATGGTCTTTGACATCTGTGCATGTATGTTTGTTTGCCTGTTCGATCAACTCTCCCTCCTCTCAATCGATTCCAAACCTTATGGGATTGTCATAAGGATTAACGAATCTGTAAAAGTATGCTTGTTCATCTGTTCGCTCACAATTAAAGCGCAGAAACGTTCATCATTAGTGCGCACGGTAATATTCCACGCCGGTTCTTGTACGGACCGGTGCCGATCTTTACTAACGTACCCGTGTCCGTCAGTATGCGATATTTTGATTGGTATTTTGATGAGACTTGCAGTGTTTTATTGTGTTATGACTTCTTTATATTCCTCTTCATTTGGCATTTATTAAATGGCGGGAGTAATGAGGGTTTCTTTTGAGATGCTTTACATAGTGTTTATGAAATTGACGTTTTATAGTGACTTTGTATTCAATATCGAAATATTCTAATTTTTATTGGAATTGGATTTTCCTTGTTCATATTTTGTTTTTGTTTTTAGGTTTCATTCGTCACGAGAATTTATGGCTATTGCAGCAGCTGACTCTTGACTAGAAACCATAAGTAGTCTAAAGTAGTTCCAGATTTTTCATAGGTTTTGATATCACTGAATGCGGAAGGCGAGCATGTTGTTTTGACTTGGATGTTAATTGTGGTCTTCTTTTTAGCGTGTCGATGGCAATTTGAATTGAGCTATCCTTCTATTACGAATGATTAAATTTCAGCTTGAGAATTTCCTTTTCAATACCAAAGTTCATGTCGACGATAAAGATCTTTTGAAGCATACACTTGGCTTTGTTTTTGCTTAGGTATCATTTATAGACCAAAAGTATGGCTCCTTTGGACCAGTGGACATTCCCGGACCTTCCTTGCTCCGTATTTCGACTTCTTCTTTATCCCTTACTTCCTTTTCGAGCAGTAAATAAACGTTGTCTACAAAAATACGCTCATTTCCAAAATATCCTTCATTTTCCGAGTACTGTTTGGCGTTGTTTTTGCCTAGACCCCAGGTCATTCCCACACTCTCCTTGCCATGTTTGAGCCTTTGAGGCTAAACTGAAGACAATCGACGGTGACTTTTTCTAACACACTCAAGTAAGTAAAATACCTTGAGGAGTTGAGGTGGGAGAGGTACTATGAGTGTGGGGGATTAAAGTGATTCGAGATGAATGTGAGTTGGGACAAGTTATGAGTCTTCAAAATGTCAAAGCTTATATTTTGATGTTATAATTATGTAAGGCGCTCCAAAATCATTTTAGATAGATCCGTGGGTTAGTTGAAAGGTGGAGTTGAAAGTTTTTGGTTTGGAGACAGTGCTGATCGTCCAACAGAGGTAACTTCACCATCACCAGATGGTGAAAACAAGAATAGTTACCTATTCACCAGAGTATGTAACAATTTTTGACTGCTAAGCCACTATTTAGGAATGAAGTGCGATATGTAGATCCACCGCACATGAGTCTCACAGACAAAAGCTATTCATTCTCGTTATCACTCATGGTGACGAGAAAAGAAGACAAACTAAACAATCATACAACAATATCTAGTAATCTTAGTAGCTCTCTTCCTGCGCGTCGGTCATTCCACCGAGTCCATCGCCAATCATATCTCGATATTTATGAGACCGAATTCGCAAGAAGCGAAAAAATCTCGACGACAATACAACCGATCTTTTTACAGCTTCTTCCCGTCTCGCATTTTTCTGGCAAAACTGATTGTTTACCGGAAAAAATTACGCCTGTTAGTCGAAACGTAGGGTATAAATAAAAGATGCGCCCGAAGAATTTTGATTCGGTGCTTTTTGTTTGGTGGATACCGATTGTGGAGCTAAACGGTAAAAAGTGAGCCGTGTTCGATTGAGAATGGAACGTGGTGTTAAGTGTGGATACAGATTTATATAACTCGGTTCACAGGCCGCTGCATTGAGGTTCACACGTCACGATTTTGAGATAATTTTGATATGATAAACTACATACTACCCGTGGCTAAAAAATAACAGTCGCACAGGTCGATCGATCAGGTTAAGCTACGCTTGCTGCGGTTGGTCTGTGGATGGGTGGCCATCTTTACATACAAAGACCCTCCATGCCTCGGAAAGCATTTTAAGCCGTTGGTCCCGGCTGACATAAGTGAATCCTTGACAGTCGTTACGGGTAGTCAGAAGCCCGAAAGTCTGACAATCAGTCTTACCAAGGGGTATCGTATTATCCAGTAACTGGGTTGTGGGTCAGATAGCCAGTCGCTTCATGTAAAATACTGGTGTTCAGCTGTATCCGGTTAGACTAGAAGCCAACACTAACATACTTGGGAAAAGGCTAGGCAGATGATGATGAAAGATTTATATAAGTCGGTTCACAGGCCGCGTGATTGAGATGAATCTGATATGACAAACTACAGTTTTCATAGCAGATTTGTGCGTTTTGTGCACGGCTTTATTCATGCTTGTCCTCTGAAATTTGAAGACATGTGACATCTATGATCTAACAACCCACGCTGGGCCCGCGTGGTAGATTTTAGCCCACTCCCTCTCGGAGAGAGGAGGTCTGTGTCTCAATAGTGGGACCGTTATAGGCTATCATTAGCAAAAAGCTTTCTCGCATAAAAATAGAAAGGATGGTCAAATTAAAATTATCATTTGATATTAAAAGAGAGAAATCATAAGTTTCAAATTCAATCAAGTTGAATTTATGTGATAAATTCCCAATAGGAAAATCCAATATCACTTTGCACGACGTGTGAATCGAACCCAGGACGTTTTACCTAACAGTAGCTCTTGCGACCACCAGACCAAAGAGGACTATTGAGCTGCTTTAAAATTCCAATCTCGGAAGCTATGTAACGTATCAATATTTTCATTTGAATACTATCAAAATATGACGTAACGCACTACGTTGCGTTTGAAGTAAACAACGTCGTAAACACGCTACATTATTTCACAACAACAATTCTAATCTTCAAAAAAATATTTTAATTCCCATGGCAAATCCGCACTATGTAAACGGCCTTGTCGAATGATTCTTATGAAATTTAAAGTGTTATAATAAGCGGTAAATTCATTTATACAGAGCTCTTTATAAGGCAGAATTAATAGCTACGGACAATGATACAAAGTTGCTACGGTTAGAAAGAAATCGTACTTATTGCAAGCGTAGATAGAACCGCAGGCGTCTTATTCAAACAGTGAATGTTCTGCTTCTAATAAGTGGCTATAAAGAACAGTTGCTGCAGTTTTGTCATAGTTATTCTTGATGGATGGCAGCCGGATATAGTGATCGGTGGCCTTAGTGTGAGTTTTTTCAACTCACGTTCGATTGTGAGCACGTTAGAATTTTGTATGGGAAATTAGTTTTCTCCTAGTGACCACCAGGTGGCGCTATAACTTTTTCCCATATAAAATACTAACGCGCTCGCAATCGAACGTGAGTGAAAAAACTGATCATTATTTCACACTGACACACTGTTTTATAGTCACGAGTAGAAATATATTACTATGAAGAACTCAGCAATAATATCTGATTTCATGATTCATCCATTAATATCTGTCGTCAAGATGACGTCAAATATATGTGATCATTTGGGGAAGGCACAGGTATACAAGTGGCAGCATGAATATGTGGCACCAAAGGAACACCATAACTATCTGACGAGACGAGCGACGCTAAAATATAGAATGCTGAATCGGCTTCAAAAGGATAACTAGGATAACTATTAATTTCATACTGTTACAACCAAAAGTTTGAATTGATCTGTGCATAAAGATCTCTCTGAAAAGGTACAATAGTTTGCGGTTCCAAAAGACAAAACATTTGCATATGACTTAAAAATTATTTATTTGTATTTG
Source organism: Luperina nickerlii (assembly GCA_963855955.1). Lineage (NCBI taxonomy): Eukaryota > Metazoa > Arthropoda > Insecta > Lepidoptera > Noctuidae > Luperina > Luperina nickerlii. The sequence goes on from OY979686.1 coordinate 9,154,406, forward strand.
TGCAAACACAAGAGAGTCAGGTGTGGTCGCGTGTCGGACGTTTAATATTCTGACACATGGTGCTGTCTCTAAACTTCTCGGTTGGACCGATTATCTAGATCTGAGAAGAGTGGCCACAACATCGGGGTTTTGGAAACATGTTCTTGGATTCGATACAATATTATTTAAATAACCAGACTAAGTTTCCGTTTTAGATTTCATTAGAAACAATAATAGAATACAGTATAATATTGAATGCCCAAAGGCTGGGAGACCAACATCTGCTTAAAAAAATTAATCATCAAGAAAGTGATGACCGACTTTCATGGCCAGAGTTGCATGAACGGTTTGATATTTTTTCACCGCACTAGTGATAATTAAGTGGTACTTACACTACATGATGTGAAAATCTAGCAGTGTGACAAACAAGAAAAAAGTCTTATTAGTCACAATGGTGTACTACGAGAGAGTACGAGACAGAGGTAGGTCAACAGGTTCTCCTTTCGGAACCTTAGAATAAATAATATGTAGCTCACAATCCACCTTTGCAAGTTGGTGAGGTACAAATTCCTCTGCTAAATATGGATCATTTTGAAATATTTATAATACAATACTTCAATTTTTAATTACAGTCCCGCAACAAATATGGTTACAACAAAATGCAGTCCGGTTCTAATTTGGGACGGTGCAAAGTTGCGGTTGGGTCCCGTGACGCGGCACGCGTCTGCCACACGGTAGCAAATGCTGATTATGTATGCATGTAGAGTACTTGATTGTAAAGACTTCTCTTTTTTGTGTCTAAAGGTTGGCAACTGGGAACACGGTAATTTTGAGTTGTGTTTTCAGCCAGTCGATTCTATGAAAATCTCACCGTGAAAACGTAGGTGAAGTGAGTTTGTTTTTGCTAGGAATTGACACCACTGACAGCTCACTCCACGTTCACTTCACCTAAGTTTTTACCGTGAGAATTTTACAGAATAGCACCGCTGAAACCTTTCCAAAGAATGTTCTTAAAAGGACAATCTAGAGTAGTTAAAATTCTATCCCTGACGTTTTGAAATTTGGATTAGTCTATCAATAATCAAGTTGTTCACTTGTATCTTTAATCTCTTGTTTATTAAGCTGGAAGGCCAAGGTATATTTTGATTTATCATCCACTGAGATTTAGCATTGCCAAATGCCATTCAACGTGGCAATGCTGCCAGTGTTCTGTGCACATTTCCGGGTGACAGCGATGCGAACGAGTGCTTCGACGCGTAGGTAAGTGTTCTTTTGTTTTTGTATATTTATTATATTTATTTATTTGTATAGTTAGCTAGTTAGTCATATAATTTAGTGCGAGTACCTAGTGAATAGTCAGTTATCTATACATACAATAAAGAATCGTTTTAAGTCCTTGAGATTAAAATCAAAATAAGTTTTTGCGCTCGTTTTTAGGGTTCCGTACCCAAAGGGTAAAAACGGGACCCTATTACTAAGACTCCACTGTCCGTCTGTCCGTCTGTCACCAGGCTGTACAATGCGTGCCACGAAAGATGAGACTTGTCACACCACATGACATGGTTTGACATGCGCAGTACACGATTTTAGGTATCTTTAGCGGTATGAGGTCTGAGTGCGGGACGAAACCGGACGTCATAGGGGCGGCGGAAAGAGTGGGGGAGGCGGGGTCAAGTCTCATCTTTCGTGGCACGCATTGTACCTCATGAACCATGCTGGCTAGACAGTTGACATTTACACAGACGATGTATTTCTGTTGCCGCTATAACAACAAATACCTACTAAAAACAGAATAAAATAAATATTTAAGGGGGCTCCCATACAACAAACGTGTTTTTTTTCAGCGTTTTTGCCTTGTGGTACGGAACCCTTCGTGTGCGAGTCCGACACGCACTTGGCCAATTTTTTTTTTTTAATTTGAGTTTAATTAGCCGTCTGCATAGACGTTTTATTTTCATCGATTAAATATCCAGTTACGAAAGACTTTAGGAAATTATCTTCGCAATTTGATAAAATTATTCACCTAAAAAATACCATCTGCTCTAACCAAATCTAATCCCAAAGTGTGAACAGATTAATAATAGCATCTAATTTTAATTTTCGAACAATGATGTTCGAAATTCGAAGACAGAAGTCGACCAATCGCATGTGCGTAATGGGCGCGCGCCAGTCGCGTGCGCTCGCCTCAGCCGCAGGCGTCAAGTGTTGCCAACTTAAAAATTATCAACTAATCATACAGGGTGGTCAACCGGACCGATGTTTTTTTCCAGAAATTTTATTGCTTCTTTAGAATAATTTAGCCTTAAACGCTTGTTTCAGCTCCCTTCGAGATATTTCGAAATTATTTCCTGAGTTCTAATAATGTGGATGGTAATTTAGTTAACATTTTTTGGGTGCCGTTTCTTTAACAAATGCAGGTGCCAGTGACATCCGTCACGAAGTCACCAAAAGTGCCTGTCCCGATACATTATTGAAACCAGCCGGTTTCAATAATGTATCGGGACAGGCAACCACAGATAGGTAATCTTACTTCACACCATTATTATTTTATTAGAAAATTCAGTGAACTTCTTCTTATTTAATCCAAAATATATTAGGCGGCTCTAAAAGCTTAAAAAACAATTAAGGTTTATAATGAATTAATTGATCAAAGATAGGACAAAACACTTCATTCACAAGCACAACCTAAAAATCTGCATCAACATAATCATAAAGACACTGATAATCGTTTACAAAATAAAAATCGATTTAATGAAATAAGTAAACAGAGAGCGTGTACGCGCGTTAAACAAATCACCTCTCGTTGAATCGAATAATGATGCGATGCCGATGTCTCGAATGATCGATTATGTCAAATTTTAATAAGATTTTGTTTAAAATTATGATGCCTGCAGGTTATCGATGGCACGCAGTGTATAATATCGATGTAATATCAATGTGGTTGATGTTCGATTATTGCTACGTTAGTGGGAAATTGTCTGTTTGTTTTAGTTTGTTTCAAGTGTATTATTACTTTCTTTTGTTTAAGTAGAACTATGAAGAAAGTCTTTGGTCCTTCGGTCAGACGGTGAACTCTTTTTGGGTCTCAAATCTTGCTTACCTACTATCCAAATCAAACCTACAAACGGATTAAATGGGTACGTTCTTTTTGCTTTTTGCTTTGGACAATATACAATATGTTTTTTTTTGAAGATGGGAAATCATCAAATGACCCCTCGCGCTCTGGGTGGAGCGGAAGGGAGTGTCAGATTCTTACTGACTAAAACCCACCCGTGTTCCTTCCTTAGCCCTTTATGTTCCGGGCCAGCGGTAACCCTTTCGGACAATCCCGCTGACCATATACAATATTTTTCTGAAATAAAGTCTGCACTTGGGCCCGGTTGATGGCAATAGGCCCGTCGCTTATTACATGGAACTTAAACATAACTGGACAAGTGTGAGTGTACAGACGCCAGCACATTAAGCTACTACAATCTGTCAAATTTCTTTAATAGACTTTCAACTTTATCACTAAAGCATAAGGTTCAAAGTTGATTGGGGACAGTTTCGGGTAGCTTGATGTGCTGGCGTCTGTACAATGGGTACATCTCTGTCTAACACTAAATGCAGGGAAAACAAGCGTGATGTTATGTAATGTTAGATGAAGCATCCACAAACCCGCTCATCTACAAAACTCCAAAAATCCCCATAATTAATCTAATATAAATTATTATCTGGTATACGCAGTTGAGATAGTCAAATCAAAATTACAGCGCCAAGTATCCTTTTCCAAAACAGGACTCTTTCCCAGCTTCCACATACCACGGTCCAAACACGACTTATCTGGACATCTGATGTCGTACGTTCTTCTCATAAATATTCGCCTGTGTGACGTAACCGGTCGCTCGCAAGTTTTTGCTTAGATCTGAAGGTAAATATCGGGAACATTTTGTGGTCACGATCGAGGCATGATTGATTGATTCCGTTTCGTGTTGGGCTGTTTCACTTTCCTTTGGTTATTGGCGTTTGAGGATTTATGATTACGTGTCGTACAGACGCCAGCACATCAAGCTACTACAATCTGTCAAATTTATTTAATAGATTTTTAACTTTATCACTAAAGCTTATGGTTCAAAGTTAATTGGGAAAATTTGACATTTTCGGGTAGCTAGCTGGCGTCTGTACATCAGTAACTGTTGCTTTACTATGTTGGGTAACATTTTTACTCTAGAAAGTATAATAATTACGACGTTTTTAGACTTTTAAAGGTTGTTTAACTCTCTATCTTTTTACTCTCAGTTTCTGTGCTTTGGAGTCCGCTTTTCTCGTTTTTTCCTTCACTACTTGCTTTTCCCCTATTTTCTTTGTATCTGTAAAACTTTTATTCTATTAGGACTTTCTAGCTTGTTGTTTTCTCTATTCGCGATCGCGCAAAAGCGAATTCATTCAAGAATTAAATGGCGTTGTAGTGCTGCACATCCCATATAGAAGGTGGTTCCTCTTCAGCCTTTATATTTTCGCTGTTGGGTTTAAAAGTTCAGGAGCTAGTAGGTATTGCCTAAAACTATTCCGAATAATTTTACCCTTAAACAAAAAAAAAGTCTCTACAGCTATCAAGTGATCGAAAACTATTTATTTGTATCAGCACTATTTATGCATGTTTTGCCAAGACTCCCTGACATTGTCACCCCCCCCTGTCTCACGCATTACAAACACAGACGGACGCAACACGTGTGAAACTTGACGGATTTTCTGGTTCATAGCACTTGGCATTATCTGGTACTCAACTGTGCAATATATATGACATGTTGTTTTTGTTTCGCTAGGGAGTGAGTGTAGTTTGGAGGAGTATTTACAAAAATTGCAAAAAAATTGAAATTTTCTCCTAAAAGGTAACATACACATAATATAAATTTGAAAAGAGCGTTTTGTCATTCAGCTGCATTTGTAACTTGCAGCCTGCTTTAGGTGTTAGGCGTGAACTTCAATATCACATAAATTCAGAGAGACTAATCATTTTTAGCCAAAGAACAATCCCTGACTCCTATTATCCCTCTAATCAGGGCCCAACCAAAAGTTGACCCCCGATTCGTATACCTACATCCAAATATTGTTATTCGGTGAAAAATCAAATGTACCTTACTACAAAAATAACACTTAACTTTCCAGTCCTAACCCTCATTCCCACTGCACCGATCACAATCTCAGACCCTCCACTTTACTCCCTCGTGAATTGTATCGATATTGCTGACACCCACCCTTACGAGCTCTTCACAATAAGGATTACACAAGTTAAGAGATTAGTTGGTAGTGCGGTGATGAAATTAATTAATAATACAGGCTGGTGATTTGATTCCTCCCGCTATACTAAACAACTTTCGTCATGAAACTCATATTAGAATTGCCAAAAAAAATCGGATGCAGGTGACTAAATCGCCTTCCTGTATTATTTTAAACCTAAGTGTGATTGTTAGCTGATAATTAGGATAGAGGCAAGTGGTAGCTTGTTGAATTTAGAAGCCGTAGGAAATGTTGGTGTATTTGAGTGGAAAATTTGAGTGCGATAAAAAGTATATAGTACCGTAACAAATATGGATTTACAGTATTATAATCATTAAATCCATCAATAGAATTATTAATTCAGCTGACTGAATACTATTTATAATGTTCTGATTTTTTTTCTGTTCAATTATTCAGTTATGTCGAACTTGAAAATTAAGTCTTATTATGCTGGTTAACTCCAATGACTAAAATAAACTTCGGAGATGGGTGACGTAAAGCAAATACGTACGAAGGTGGTCAATGTCACAGGATAATAATAATGTAGGAGGGAATTTTCAAGATTGAGTTGTCACTAATTTCACTGTCGCTGCCGCTGAATGTGACATGTGTGTTGTTCAGTTGTTAATATTCTGGGACCATCTCCTTGCCAGGTATAAAGGACGGGTTTTGCATGCATAATCACACTAATATTATAAAGGCGAATGTTTGTGAGTGTGTGTGTATGTGTGTTTATATGTTTGTTACCTCTTCACGCTCAAACGGCTGGACCAATTTTGATAAAATTTTGTATGGAGGTAGCTGACACCCTGGATAAACATACAAGCTACTTTTTATCCCGATATTCCCTCGGGATCAACACTTATGCGGGTGAAGCAGCGGGGCGCAGGTAGTGCAAAATAGAGCGAAAAGAAGAGGGCAAATATACTGATTGGAAGTGATTCATTGATAAAGTTACTAACACCATTTGTTAGGGACACTGACGGTTTAAGTAGACATTGTAGTCAATCTACATACTTCCAATGGAATAGCTGTTATGTTCTCCAAGGTACGAAGAGTTCCTGAATTCTATTAAGATGCTGTTCAAGGCAGCAAATGCAAGGATCATGAACTATATAGAAAACTCGCCTTATCATAAAAACTGACCGACAAAATGTTTTACAGCCGACAAACTGTTTTTGTGTAACATTTTGTAAAAAAAAACAAAGAAACAAACTTAACGAAACAGATTTAGATTTTTTTTTAGATTTTTAATTAAAAATAAGATCCATCTATCCATGAACAACCTCAAGCTCCTCAGAAAAGACACATTCAAAAAGCTTAAACGATGATAAAATAAAAAGACCACACACGCCTACGCCGTCATTATGCCGCTCGTATGTCACCAATATCATTGATATTCATGTTAATAGTGTCACAATTAACGTAAATCGTCGCCATGTGTCGCCCGCGCAGGTGCGACGCGTGCGCACAGCGGGTGCAGGCGCGCGAGCTTTGGGCGCTTTCGGGTTCAATTGGGTATTGCCGTCCTATTAAAAATTAATATTAAATTAATCTGATTTTGAATATAAATTTAAAGATAAAAAAACTTGTTTTTTTTAAAAAAATAAGTGTGCGTTTTTAAGTTGTTGCTTCTTTTTGACGTGTTTATAAAGAAACAATTAAAATTAAGAGACACTATTTGTGTGATGAGCTGTGGGCTAGAAGGCGTCGCGGCAGACCCCATATAAGATGGTGGGACGACCTGGAGAAAATAAAGGACTGAGGTCCACATTAACCCTGGATCGAAAGAGCTGGAAGGCATGGGGAGAGGCCTTCGTCCAGCAGTGGGATGACGCTGGCTAACGGTAATAGTATTTGTGTGATTACAGGTTTTAGAATAATTGTGCGTTTGCTGATTAAATGGGTGAGGATTCTATGCCAGGAACTATGAAATACTCTGTTCATTAATCAAACTAAACCTCAAATGTATACGGAACCCAGCAACTGTTGGTCTCTGTGTCAAGCAAGCAAGATATTTGCGCGTGAGTTAGCAATCGAAATTATAGCTGTTAATGATACAGTTGGGCGTTTTGTTAAGTAACAGCTTTTTGTGTATGTAGAGGATAAAAGAAGACGAAGAGTGTCTTGTGGTCCCGATGGCATTATTTTTGCGTACAACTAGAAATTAAGTAACTTATGGACGGTGGGATAAATTGTGCGTAAGTAAGTACCTACATATTTGGTTTCTCATCAAAAATGTTGAATGTGCGTATAATTTATTTTAAGGGGTAACTGTATATTCTGCAAACCCTCAGCTGGTGATGAGCATTAGACATATCGTTACTGATGCGAGGACATTGATTTATCAGCCAACGGTTCGCTTTCGAGAAGAGCCTCAAGGCTTTACAATAGGCTTCTAAGTTGGATGTTTAATGACGAATTGAATAAAGACTTCAGGGGCGTATTAAATTACATATAGCATAGAGATCGGAGAACGCGTCCTATACGATTCTCATCGTTGATTATTGAAATAATTGATTTATTTACATATTCATATTTACAAAATAGGACCTAAAACTAGAGGTAGGTAAGAAATAATTGGATTCTACCTGAACTTGGAATAAACCTGTATCCTAGGTGTCTCACTCAAGTGCTTATACAAATACATAATTTATCTACTTCTACTACATTGAGGGAATGACAATAAAGAATATAAGAGATCGCATTATCTACACTGAAAGAAATAAGCAGTAAATAAAAATGAAAAATCTGCTTTAAACAGTTCCATATGAGCCTAACGTTCAAAACAATATTGTTTACTGATCCGAAAACAGTTAAAACTTGAGGCAAAATGTTACCGTCATGACAGTAAACTTTAAAGTTTTAAGTAGCTAAAAGGTCACAAAATTAACTGTTTTATTAATTTGGTGATGTCGTTCAAATCATTGAAATTTACTTGTATTACAGTATTGGGGGGTTACCTTTTTTGCTGTTATTTTTAAAAATAGTATGTTCAATCATTAAAAGGTACTGTTTTGTCTTTTACTGTTTTACAAACATTTCTTCTTACCGTATAAAGTCAGTTAGTCTTAATGAAATTGCTTTAATGTGGTGTAGTAAGAAATTATTTTTTTCAGTGCTCTACCACGGGGAAATATTGCAGTTATGTGGGACTCTAACCCACTAAAACTCCACGGTGTCCTCCACTGCCGCTTACGGCGGGAACACGGGCACCTACTACGGGTTAGGGGACAACTGGCCTCTGGTCCGCGGCCCACATTACACGGAGTAGGAACAGTGTAGGTAACTTATAATCTACCAGTACCCAAGAAAACTATGTACCGCGTACAGATAATTATGAATCTTTTATGTGATATCAAAATCTCTTACTCCCATACAAAAAAAATCATCCACATAAACCAACTTACTTTCAAACTTTCGTTCATTAACAAATGAGTGTGTGCGCGTGGCAATAAAACAACAAATATCTTCAGCAATTTGGCCGATTCGCCGAGTAATTGTGCCTTCACCCGGTCCCCAATAATAATTTGACGTAATACAGACTCTTAAATTCTTGCAAGGTTGGTGGTAAACTCGTTTTGTGCTCTGTGTGTAAATGTAATAAATAAATACCTACGTATTTATTTATTAATAATTATTATTTATTTATTTTGTATGTATTTTTTTTCTCTGTCTCGGTGGTACAAGAGAGCATGTTTTCTTAAGTTGTCGTAGTTACTAGTAAGTTTGAAGACGAGAGACGGTCGAGTGGTTCAAAAATGGAGAAGCGTAGAGTTTTTGTAACGAGCATTACTAGGCATAGACTTAGGAAACTATCAAACGGTATTGAGATAATTAGAGGACTGAATGAGTCTTACTGAAGAGTTGTTTGGGAAGTGTTAACTTCATTTAAATACAAATTCCTGTCAAAGGCCACAAATAGATGGTAGTGTAAGATAAGTCTATAGGCAATCATGAAGATTCCCTGAAACAAAACGGATTTTTTTTTGCATTACAATCATTAGAAAAAAATTGCTGGAATTGCTAATCGTACTGCTTGCTTGCTATCAAATTGCAGTACCATTATCATCGGTAACTACCTAGGTACATGGTTGCCTCAAAGCCATTCTTTAGATAAAAATAATCATTTAATTTCCTAGTCGCTCAAAATTGACAAAGAGTCTTTGAATGTAAATGGTACTCCAATATTATTTTGAAGCGATCAAATCATAGCCAAGACCACACGCTAATAGTATTGAATTCCTCAAATTACCATTCACCTTTCATCGATGCATAATAATGCACTTAATATTAATTGAAATAAACATTCAAATAATTTTCTACTAATTCTATCGGCACCTGCTCCCAATTACTCGGTACTTCTACTAACTTTTCATTATATTTTATTACTTATCTAGAAAGGTTAAGGAAGGTTTACATAATTAACAAATAAATAGATAATTTATATTATCGTAGTCTGAGGCTAAAACAGTATCTAGTAGGTGTTATATACTGAAAATATTGCACTGTAAAATGATTCATACCCAAAATACCCATCCATAGTATGGCCCATGCCGTAATAGTGAAAAATACTTCAAAGGACCAATTTTTTCACCATACTCAAAAAATGGTCCTTTGTGTACAGACGCCAGCCAGCACATCAAGCTACCCGAAACTGTCAAATTTTTCCAATCAACTTTGAACCTTATGTTTTAGCGATAAAGTTAAAAATCTATTGTAGAAATTTGACAATTTGAATTTGAAATTTGATTTGATTTGTAGTAGCTTGATGTGCTGGCGTCTGTACATGAAAGCTCAGTCAGTCGCTGATGGAATTCCGATATTATATTCCGATGATTTTATTGATTATAATTTTGTAAATACATACTTGTTACGGTCACGAATAATAGGTATTTTGTTCAACATACATTTGACATTGACCTGCAAATTGCAAAAACATAAGGAAATGTTTAATTTCGCGGGCTACTCCGGCGTTTCCACCTTTAAAAGTCATTCATAAGAGTCAAGTTCTCTATCGAACATTTTACGCAGCAAATACATTGAAACTTGAAAACAAGTAATATTTCTTTCATGAATAAAGAAAACAATTTCTTTCGACTACACGCGGTAATCGCTTATTTAACAAAGTAGGTATAGCAAAAACTTATACCTCAATGTAATAAAATTTTGCAATATCTATCAACATAATTAGATACGACAGGGTTGTGTGAAGCAGAAAGTACATTGAGGCAATTTATTATCCCGCAGGTAGCATTAATCTTAATTCAATGCGGGCAGGGTTGCCTCATCTTAATTATGAAGAGAATGATGAACAAATACGCGCTGGATATTTTGACATTTTAGGCGAAGATTTGATTTTGTATTTGTGTTTTGCAAGGCCCGGTGTTGTAGACTTGTAGATGAAGCTTTAACTTAAATACGTGAGATACATGACCAGATGAAAAGTTCAGATGTTGAATTATGGAAGATAGATTATATAAAATACCACATAATTAAAATTAAACGAAATTTCGCAATGCAGAACGCCTCGCTTTGTAGAGCAACGATCGTAATGCGAATGGCTAATAAGGTCAGTGGCGTGCAATGGAATTTTGTATGAGCAGCTGGTCTCCCAAAGGCTAGTGATGATGACTAACATTTACGTAATAATAATATTATCAACCGATTTATTCTGTAAAAATCTTACCCGTGAAAACTTAGGTGAATAGCATCAGGTGGAATCACTGCTCATTTCACCTAAAATTTCACAGTGAGATTTTAACTAAATAGATCGGCTGATCGTCCGCGTGTAATCGAAGTAAGTCTCCTTAACTGGCAGCCTGCCAACCCTAAAAGCAATGCAGGCGCGTGGCAGTCGCATGCGCCGCGCACCCAGTGTTATTATTACACACTCTGTTATTTGGTACACGACTGTCCTGTTGAGTGCACGTATTTGCATATGGGGGCTGGCTTCTACTTTACTGTAATTTAGCCACGATTTTTACATTAACGTTTTTAAGAAAAAATATTCGATCATTTAGGTAATAAGGGACGAGGCGAGTGAGAGTATGTAATATTATATTGTTAAATCTTCCAGGAGTGAAGATCTGGTGCAACCTGGGTAGTCTGCTTAGTGGCATCATCGTGTAGCATAATCAGTCCATTACGTTCTCACTGCTGGGACACAGGTCTCCTATCTATGAGAGGGAGTGGGCCGTAATGCACCACGCGGGCCCAGTGCGTGGTGGTGGATGTCACATGTCATCGAGTTTTGGTTCTAGGACATGCCAGTTTCCTCACGATGTTTTACTTCACCGTTTCGAGAGCAGTAGTAATGAATAAGCCTGTCGGGGTTCAAACCCACGACGTATAACTCATGAGCATTTAAACTGAACCACCACTGCTCATCAACATCAGAGATCATCGTAAGCTCTTGCCAGAACGATAAAAAAGAAGTTTGACAAATTCAAAATGGATCTCTATAGGTACGGTTAGCATCAAAAGTCGATTAACACTTCAGTTTTTTTAATCTCAGTTATTGAGCAAAATATTTGTTCGAAATTGCAGCAGAAGTATAATGCGATTTTGTACAAATATTTTGCTCAATAACTGAGATTTAAAAAACTGAAGGGTTAATATTTTGCTCAATAACCGAGATTAAAAAAAACTTTAGTGTTAATCGACTTTTGATGCTGACCGTACAAACATTTGTTGAATTGAACAATTTGGTAATTGGATATCTGTAGACAATTCTGATTGGAATATAAATATTATATTTGATTCTTCCGAGAGTTCAAATGTAGGTTATGCAAATCTAGGTAGTAGGTAGTCGTATTAATTATAAGTCTTCTTGTACTAGACAAATACATTACACCCTTTCTCTTCAATTGACATTCATTATTTTCTTGCGTGGGCTTTAACATTTCGTTCACGTTAAGACCAACAGCCCATACTTCTTATTCGTTCACACTTGCCAGAACATTACTCTTGGCTCAACAAAGTGACCAATCGTCACAAACGCACCTTGGCCAACCTAACCCCTAACATCTGCCCCTCACAATTTTAATTGGCTTTTTAAATCTAACCAATCATATACCAATAAAACAAATATGCTAAAGTCCCGACAGATACCAAATGCCAAAGTTATAAGCTTGCAAACGCTAAAAACTTCAAATTAAAATGTCTTGAAGGCTAATTTGACAGGTGACCGTTGACAGATGATCGTGAGAGGTTTTTGCTTAGAGGCTGCGGAATTGATCGTGGATTCTTAATAAGGGCGCATGATTTGGGATGTAAAAAATCTGTTAAATTGGACATTTTCTTGTTATAGTTATGATTAAAAGGTTTAGGAAGGCGGTTCTGGATTTTGGGAGCCTTGTTAGTCAGATCGATTGGAGTGAGCTTCATTTGTTAATAGAACTGTTGTTTGCTGGCTGCTGTAAGTTACGGAAGCAAAACGATACAGGTTACTTGGTATCTTCCTCTACGCACCTTTAATCTTTGTACTTTTAACCTTTTCAAAGTTTCACGGTTCATAATAGAGCAAAGTAACGCCTGCTTTGTTAGGCGTTCACAACTTTCGTTTACTTATGCAATTAGCTCCCAAATGATTAAACATAGGGGAAGGGGGGGCAAGATGGGGTAGCGGGTAAGACAGGGTACCTGCCTTACCTCAGAAACCAATTGACCAATCACGATTATTTTTGCTCATAACACACCGCCGTCATGACAGTTGTTAATCAGAAATGTCACAGGGCGACAGCACCTCGTAATTTATTGTAAAATTGAAAAAAACAGTTTTTGGTGATTTGCTTGCGGTTTTTTCACTTTGGTTGGAACGTAATTGTATTGTTTAAAACAACATATCAAAATACAAACAAGGTTATTCATATGCGTCAACAATCACGCTTGCAGGTAAGCACTTGTTTATCTTTGTGCGGAAACCTTGTTTTTAGAGATCAATTTTTAAATTCATTTCGGCATTAGAGGGCAAGACGGGGTTTGGGGTACCCCATCTTGCCCGCATTAAAAGTTTGTTTTGCTACCTCTGTAAAAGTATATATAATTATTTATTTATTTAAATTTATTTTGGATAAATTAATTAATTGATTTATTGTGGCTACTCCCCAGCAAATCATGCCCTTTCCAGTACCACGAAAAGCTTCTCGGGTTATTAGAAAACGAGGAAAAACTGCAATTAAAACTACATCGCAAAAAGAAAATAGAAAATTGAAAGAAAATCTGTGGATATTAAAATCGTGCTATTTAGAGACATCCTTTTATTTTTCCTGTAATCTTTACATAAACTTCTATCACATAGAATAATTTCAGATTTTTCTCTATGCAAACTTCTGAGATAAAGGGGAGGTGCGGTATTATTTTTATATTTTTCATGAAAAGTCAAAAACTATGCGGCCTAAACAAAAGAAAAATGTTTGAGAATGTGCAAACAGCGCTCTTTCACTTTCATATGATACCCCACATGCCCTAGTAGTCCCAATTTGATTTTAGAAACATTTCAGTCCCTGCAGAAAAAAAATATATATATTTCATGCAAAATGGGCTGCATGTGCTGAATGCGGCAAATAGGCTCACTGCACCTGTGCTGGTATAGATGATGAAGATGAAGATGCGACGTTTACTTGCGAATTCTGTCAGCAAAAATAAATTGATTTTTGCAAACCCCATCTTGCTACTTAGGGTACCCCATCTTACCCGAGGGAGGGGGCAAGATGGAGAAATCTGACTTTTTCTACTTTTTGAGGATTTTCTATATAATTACTTAACATAAGTTCCTAATTACATTGAATTATGGAAGACTGATTACCAAAGATGATTACTAAACTAAAAATGATAATATAAACACGAAAATGTTAGTTTTATTGAGTTTCCTTTTAGTGGTTAACTTATAGTGGTTTATCTATAAATGATGAAGTTAAGTGATGTTTATTAAACGCCAAAAATGTATGGTTAACTAGTCGCTAATCACTACCTAACTTTAAAGCAACGTTTATGAATAAAAGGGATAGACTTTACATACTTTAATTACAAAACAGCGTCTTACATAAATACCGATGCTAGCCACCTACAGATAACCCCCTAAAACAGTCAATAACAAAATAACTGTCACTCCAAAAAAAAAAAGAATGTGGTCCTTTCGCCCTCAAGCATTCCCAAATTACAAAAAGAAACGTATTTAAGCCTGAAGACATTCAAAAAAACATTGTAACACTATCAAAAGTCCGTAATTTATAATCAATTAGTAGGACTGGTATCAAGGTGCACACTGTGCAGTTGAGCGATCTTTTTGTCGTAGCACGTGGACAGTGGAAAAAAACTATGATGACGGCTAGAAAAAATAACGGTAGAAGAGTAAGGGCGGCGTAATGGACGTTTTCTGGTAAATTGTAGAGGTTCTGCTCGTTATTAAATGTTTTTTTGTCTGATTATTGAGAATTTATTAAGTAGATGGTTTATGTAGTGGGAGTGTTTAATTTATTTATTGCCTTATTGGTTTTCAGTCGTTCGTTATACAGTATGTTAAATAACAGAGGGCGTTCCCTTAAACTCGTTAATCTATATCATTAATAGATTAAAATAAAAATATCAGCATAGAAATATAAGCATAAAATAATCCGAATTAAAAAAAAAAAAATTGTCAATAAATTCGAAACCTCCTGTTTAAAATCAAAATAGTAGCGCGGAATAGTATTCGTAGTAGTAATGCCCAAACGCAATACGCACGTTGCTGGCCGAGCGTTTCCGAGAGTTCACGAAGCGGAGTGAGACGGCCGCCCCGCCCCGCCCGCACCCGCGCCCGTCATTCATAAATAAATTCCGACATTGCTGTCCTTCAAGTACGCGTGTACAGAGTGTTTCTTTAACGTATCAATTTACGATTTTTAGTGAATATTTTAATATAAAAAAAAATAAAAACATTTTATTTTCGAATGGTAATATTTTTTTTAGCATGTATGGATGCTATACTATTGCGGGTTAACGGGAACGCCCTCTGTTAGTTAACATACTGTATGTATGACAAACTAGAATTAACATATTCATGATGGAATTGTTGAGTTTTCATCCTCTTGTTTACTTATTGGTAACATGAGTGAATTAAATATATGAATTTTACGTACAGTTTTGGTCGTTGTACCCGAAGAAACAAATACTCAAAAGACCATATTTTCCTGGATATTGTATGAAAATAATCTTACTAGACAATGGAAACACGTGCCATTTACCTACTTTACCTATACAAACAACAACCAATGAAACAAATACAAGCAAACTATCAATAAAAAAGTAAACAGCAATCAATCAAAAGGCTCACTGCAATAGAAGTACAAAGTTAATTAACCACCTTTTTCTATTCGACCGTAACGTATGTAAATAAAAACAAGTTCGGATGCCATCCCTACGTCACAACTTATCTATTTAGACACGCCTTTTTAAACAACGCAATGCCTGAAATATGTCTATCTCTTTTTAACGTTTAGAGTCTGGAGACTCGGTCTCTTTCTCGCGACCTAGTTGGAATGGAAATGAATAAGGTCGTAACTGTATAGTTTGTTTTGTGATTGTATACTTTATGGTGATATGAATTGTGTTTGCGAAGTAATGTATGTATTTTTATTTGACAAGTAGGTGAATTGAATTGGTGTAACTATGAATAAGGACTGTTACAATTGTTAGTAGCCATTTTAGAGCTTTTAGGAAATTCGTGTTTTAAAATTAAATTGATCCATGAAACCCGACTACCTCCGTCTGTATTGGAAATACAGGGGGTTGGTAGTGGTGTAGGTAAAGTTGTAAAGCCGAGCCTATTGCTACTAACGGGGCGAAGTTAAGACCCCAGGCTGCAACTCCGACTCGGGATCGACTTGCTACAAATCTACATACAAATATACAACATCATTTAAGCCTGTAAATCATACCATTTACTACAACATATAAAAAGGCATCGGCATTTAAAATAGAGACGTTTACGTCTGTAAACTTACAGACTATTACACTAAATGAGTTATTTCTAGAAATAACTCATTTAGTGTAATAATCTGTAAGTTTAAACATTTAATACGTCAATGCAAAAAGAAAGTTGTTAAAATGGCAGTTTTCTTGTTATTTCAGCATAATTGCTACTTGAAGACGGAAGGCAGATGCGTGTGGCTACATTTCAAATTTTACGTTTTCTGTTGGTTTGAGCACGGTGGATAGGGAGTTGGGCAAAAAATTTGAGGAATTCGTTAACACAAAGCTACCATCTGTTATTTTATGCTAATTGTTATTATAACGATATATAATTATTGATTGAATTATTTCTAATTCTTCATTATTATTCATGTATTTTTGTTATAAAGCACTCTAACATAAACTAATCCCCGAAGGGTCAGACAGAGTACCTATAAGTACAGACGCCAGCTCATCAAGCTACCCGAAACTGTCAAATTTTCCCAATCAACTTTGAGCCTTATGGCTTAGCAAATAAAGTTGAAAATCTATTAAAGAAATTTGACAGATTGTAGTAGCTTGATGTGCTGGCGTCTGTACAGTGTACACACACATTTCGCCAGTTATTTTTAAGTCCCATGTCGTAGGGGGAGCCTACTGCCATCAACTGGACACAAATCTAGACTCCGGTCTGCTACCTACTATGAAATTCGTGGATGGAAAAACCCAATACCTACCTATTTTTTTTTTTTTTCATTTGAAATGGGTTTGCTCTTGACTCTAGTCTAGGTCAGAGGTGACAGAGACAAAGTCTACGATGGAGTGAGCTTACCCAGAAGAAGCCTGTTCACTCTTACTTTGAAGAGATTCGGGTTGTATGTACAGACGACAGCACATCAAGCTACCCGAAACTGTCATATTTTCCCAATCAACTTTGAACTTTATGTTAAAAATCTATTAAAGAAATTTGACAGATTGTAGTAGCTTGATGTGCTGGCGTCTGTACTCGGAAACACAAACGCAGGTAGAGAGTTCCACTCTTTTGCTGTAATGCTTGCTAATACTTCAAACCACTCGTCTATTGAGTTAACAAAGTGGATCACTTTTCTCAGTTTATAATTATAATTAAAAATTAAATTCCTTTTATTCTTTTTTGCTCATATTAAATTCTTAAGTCCAAACTTTTGGTAGCACCCAAGCGCAATGTCCAGTAATTCCCCTATAATTTGAGGGTGGCCACAACAACGCAGATTGTTTTCGAGATAGAGCGACGCACTCCGACAAACACTTTGGTGAACTAATTACTTACACCTGGAAAAGCATCTTTATATTTTTTTAATATAGGTTTAATTTTTTGGTGGTTTTCTTACATGCATATGTCGTAATCTGCCGCATATCTGTCTGTTGCATATGTCTTAATAAAGGCCTGAAACCACAGGGTTCCGTTTAATGACACTTCGTGAATCAATTTGACCAAATTGTCAAAATAAAATACAATATTCCAATTCATTCTTAATACCTGGTCAGCGGGATTGTCCGGGTCAGCGGGATTGGGAGGAACACGGGTGGGTTTGAGTCTGACACTCCCTTCCGATCCACCCAGAGTGGGAGGGGTGAATTGAGATTTCCCATCCTGAAAAAAAAAATGGGGCTCGTACCTAAATGACAATCAGGGGTATAAATCGATCTGTGATTTTACAGAACCCCACTCAAGACTCGAGCCTTACTTAAAACTAGCTTAGAGCCATTTGATTGGTTGAAACTAGTTTTAATTAATGCTTGAGCCTTGAGTGAGGTTTACAGAACCTCAATATGGAAAACGGGACTTAGAAACGCTGTGGTCAGACCGTAATTGAATGACTATATTAACACAGAAACAGGAATTCAGGGCTTTTAACAACACGTGAAGTCTAAAACCCGGTTATCAGGTAAAATATCATCAAAAAAAGAGTATCATAAAAATAAAACTATGATGCGACGCAAAAATAGAAACGCGTACAATTCAAGAATTTTCCAACATGAATTTGATAAAATTAATTTGACGGCACGGTTGGCGTAGTGGTTAAGCAATTGACTGCTGCACTGCGTGTCGCGGGTTCGATTCCTGTACGGAACAAATATTTGTATGACCTACAAGTACCTAGTTGTTCCGGGTCCAGCTGTTTGTGTATGCGAGTTTATATTTTTGTAAACGCACCCACAATAGAGATTCCTAGTGAGGGGCAACGTTTAAAAAAAATCGCTAAATAATTCGACAAAACCATGTCATATGTCATGCTTCTATACGCTATTTTTCCTATTCATAGCTTTTAAACTAAATGTTCTAGTTAATACATTACAACGCTTATTACAGTTCTATTTATTGAGCAATAAGCGTCGGGTAAGCGAGACGGACAGACCGACACAGACGCGTATCGGAGCGTGTTTAAATACCGTATCGTATGTCGCTATGTCCTGTGCGAGGTCCTTAAGTTGTAAGTGACAGCGGTTACAGGCCGAAATAAGTTTTGATAAGGTTCTATAGTGTTACTGAAGGATCTCTACCTAACCCTTAGGGGTATACAGGCGTCATGATATGTTATGTTGTGTGTGAAGGATCATTAAGTTCAGAAACATTGGTCCTATTTCTTAAGGAAGGGAAATTCAATAAACCCTTTACGTCACGGTGATGCATGTTATGACTGGCCTGACTTAAAGAGAACTATAACAGATTTAAATGATTAAAAGACTAAAGTGACTGCTGTTTTGAGGAGAGGCTTGTGGCTAAGAAATAACAGCCGCACGGTTCGATCGATCCGGTTAAGCTACGCTTGCCGCGGTTGGTCCGTGGATGGGTGACCATCTTTACATACCAAGACCCCTCCGTGCCTCGGAAAGCACGTTAAGCCGTTGTTCCCGGCTGTCATTCTTGGATCTTTGACAGAAACGAGTCGTCAGAAGCCCGAAAGTCTGACATCCAGTCTCACCAAGGGCTATCGTATTACCCAATAACCGGATTGTGGAGGTCAGAAAGGCAGTCGCTCCATGTAAAATACTGGTATTCAGCTGCATCCGGTTAGACTGGAAGCTGACCCCAAGATAGTTGGGAAAAGGCTAGGCAGATGTTGATTGACTGCTGTTTTGATTTCAACCTGATTAATTGGGTAAACTAGCCAGATGCATAGAATCTACCTATCACCAACTAGTTGGTGATAGATTCTGCACAGTTCAACATTTCTAGAACAGGAGATTTTATTAATACACGTAAAAACAATGACTGAACAGAGTCATCTATCTAAAGATGGATAATCGCTTAGTACATTTATCTTAGACCAAAATAACAAGCCAGACAGACGGACGTGTCGCATGACGGGCGGCACAGCTCTGCGCTCGATAAATAATACTAATGTGACATTGTACGATGTAATGTGCTTACATACACACTAATATGGGGTATTGTTATATGGAAAGAAATGTGTTATAATGGCATTGCCTGTTTTCTTCTTTTTCTTGTTATTTGGTGGTCAGCAAGGGGCTGTTCATTTATTACGTAAGACAATTTTGATCACTTTCTAATACCCCACCTCCCCCTACGTAAAAAAAAATAAGACTTGGATGAACCCCCTTTCCCCTTTTCAATCTTACGTTAGATCAGTATCTACCAAAATTGCAAAGAAAAAGTATCAAAAAAATTAAAAACTTATAATTTTTGCTTACTTTTATGATCTTACGTAAGAACAATCTAGACCCCTCCCACCCCCACCTAAGAAAAAATAACACTTGTTCGGTCCCTCTCCTTTCTCAAATCTTCTTTGGTAACAAATGAACAGTCCCCAAGCAAGCAGTTCGCCTGATGTTCAGTGGTATCCGCTGTCTCCGAAAATCTACAATATTAGAGGCTTCACAGAAATGTTATCATTGAACAGACGTAGCTAAAAATACATAGAAAGAAAGAAGAAAGAAACCCACACACAAACCTCACAGACAGAAACAGACAAAGGCACCCATATCCTCCTAACGGTAGTGGTGGACGAGCTCAATCACAAAACTCTTTTCTTTATGCAAAGAAAAGTAAAATATTACACTTAGGTATCAAAAAACTGAATGGTCATTAATATTAAATAACCTGATTTATTATCGACGCTGCTACCTTCTAAAAATTATTTCTATCCGTTCAGAATGCTTGACGCCTTAGCCAGTTATTGACGTAGTCCTTTGTTTATTTGTAATTTCATTTCTAGCATTACTACAGAATCTGACAGGAGAACCTATTGATCAACTGGAATCAAGCGTGCAAGTTTCATTTTTCGACTAAATATTATTTATTTATATAATTCATTATACTCTGGATTGTGTGTCGTCTGTATTGCATTATCACTCGACTTACCTAAAATAAGTTTGAAAATATTTCTAACGTTTTTACAATATGTGGCTTTACCATCTTCTATATCAGATCTTCACCACAATGCTCACAAATTTCTTAAGAAATGGATGAACAAATAGATGCCTGTATTCGTACGTCTCTCTGATCATCCATTTTCTAAGAGCTACAATGAAAAAAATATGAATAAATACCCTGCGTTTTTCTAAATACAGCCACATTAATATTTTTGCTGAAAAAAATATTAAAAGTTCCCAGCGGAATTATAACAAGAACTTCTCACTGAGCTTAACATTTTCCTCTCTGACTACCTATACATCTACATATCTATATGCGACGTTATCTATTTAACAGTCTTTAGCTCTCCGCCCCGAGAATACCAGACACATTCACTAACCGTCCCAAAACAACAACCAAATAGCTTTTATTTTGATAGATATAGGGCTTAAAATCGCTTGCACCATCTTATTAATCCGTTACAAACGTCGTCCGATATACAAAGAGCTGTGAAAAGTTTACAAACCCGTCTCAAAAGTCTGTTTCCATTTTGGTCCTTCGGGGCGGGGTGGATCAAGAAAAACTGGTCCTTCTAGTAGGTATGAGGGAAGTGTGAAGAAGCTAAGAGGTGTATCCCCTCCGGTTCGGTCGCGGTAGGCGGGGCCACGGACACGGTCCGTCCGTTACAACCGCTCCACGCATCGCGTCGAGCTTACGCGTGAAGCACAACCGAACGCAAGCTTTTTAAATTCGGAACTGCCGCTTTTCAAGTGTTTTTTCGAGTGATTTGAATTTAGAATAATTGGTTTTTTTTTCTGTGAAGTTCAGTTTGAGTAGGAACTTTTTAGTAATGACTTTTTAGGAGTGTAATTTTTAGGCTGAATAATGGACTTGCTGTTGTTTTAATTTGAAGAGTTAAAACTGTTTGTTTTTAAGTGAGAAGGTGAGTTTGTGATTTTTGCCTGTTTTTTAACTTATTATATTAATTTATAACTTGAATAAGACAGTTTTGTAATAACTAGATATACCTATTATTGTTTATTATAATTCCAACAAGAAAATAATAATATAACTTTTACATCAGGAGAAAATTTGTCAGCTTGTCCTGCACCCCCAGTACTTATTAATGACAAAATATAATAAATTATTTAAAGAACGCTACTGTACATTAACTCACATCTTAATATGAATAAAAATGAACAAGAAATATCCAAAATAAATAAACAAAAATAATAGTTTGGGACTAATCGATTTTATTATGCGTTTATCTTTTAAGCATCTCAGTTATTGTCAAGAAAAGACATCAACGCGCGCGCTTGATGTTCCCTTTGATAAGATAACGAAAATTATTTTACTTTTGCATTCTTATTTTCATATTAGGTACCATGGTTTTTACACATTATTTTTAATGGGTTTCTATTTATACTGAATTGAATTTCCCTGCAGTTTTTTTGTTATCTACGTTTGTGTTTTATTAAAATCATTAGTAGAACTATGAAATAAAATGAAATGTATATTTGTAAGTAGATCTTCGTCGATATTTTGTTAAAGTCAAAGTAGGTATCTGGTACTTAGTCCAAGATACGATTTTTCATTATTTTCGCCAAGTAATTAGGACACGGAAAAATACGATTCTGAAAGTACGCTAAACAAACAGTTTATCTAATATGACCCTTTTTTATTCAGCAACACTTGGTTTGAAAAGAAGATGATCTCGCCATCCTCTGGCAAGATGTTGACCAACGCTTTTCTCAGTTTTCTATACTATTTCGATTAAATAGTTTAAGGGAGTGTTTAAACTAAAAAAAGTATTATTTTGACGTGTCCAAACTATATTTTAATGCCCAATAAATGGACGTTAAAAGTGCCTGCCTACCTAGATTAGACTTCTCTGTTAATTTCTGTTATTAAGGAAATTCTAATTGAAATAGACGGGAAAATTAGATTAAACGTAATTTCTCGGCTTTAATTACTAAACAATCAGAAAGAAAGTATTACTGGGACGTTAAAAACTGGCCAAGTGTGAGTTGGACTCACACACGAAGGGTTCCGTACCACAAGGCAAAAACGCTGAACAAAACACGTTTGTTGCATAGGGGCTCCCTTAATTATTTATTTCATTCTGTTTTTAGTATTTGTTGTTATAGTGGCAACAGAAATACATCATCTGTGAAAATTTCAACTGTCTAGCTATCACGGTTCATGAGATACAGCCTGGTGACAGACAGACGGACAGTGGAGTCTTAGTAATAGGGTCCCGTTTTTACCCTTTGGGTACGGAAACCTAAAAAGGTACAAATGTATTGTTTAAAGCAACTTTCAGTCTTTCAGCAATATGTAGTTTATAATTACCACCTCTTCACTATCAATATGTATCACTTTTATGAAACGCCTGGCCTCTTCCCATCCCATCTACGGCGGTTCGTTTAGTCTAAGTAGATTAATTATTTTACAAGAAGCGACCGCCGAGGAGGTCAGAACCTGAACACAACCTAATCACTAAGACAAGACTTAGGCCTGGTGACGGAACAAACCTGCGAGGTTTTTTAAAAAATTGACTGAAGGTTCAGATTATCTAAAGCAGGGTCAGCCTAACAAATTAATAGGAAAATTCATAGATTGAATTCAACGTAGACTGCAAATATGATGCTGTTCCTCAGTCACTTGGAAACTTAGCATCACGGTACCTGTGTACTGTAAAGATTAATCACTATAGTCAACTTTATCTAGTGCAGGCTGGCTATAATTTAGCGCGAGTTCCATTCGATTGTTCAAGTAAGTTTAGAACGGAGAATATGTAAAGACGTTCTGTCAATATAAATTTAAAGAAATCCTATCGTTGTTTAAACGGAGAATTTGGAACGGAGTATTCTGGGTATCAGACTAACACACCGGGTTAGGAATACGACCATCATCACAAAGGTAACTGATGTCACTTGGAAAGCTGCCACGCTAAAATGGAACTGGGCTGGACATATCTGCCGCATGTCAGACGAACAATGGGTCAAACTTACGACCCAGTGGGTCTCTTAATGGCAAGCGACATCGTGGCAGGCCCAGACGGAGATGGTGGGTTGAGCTGTACTCCTTCAACAAGAACTGGTCCTTAGCAGTTTTGAACAGAGAAAAGTGGAAAGAGAGTAGGGAAACTTTTGCCATGCAGTGGAAGATCACAGGCTGATAATAATATCGTTGTTTAAATACTATGAAGGGCTCATCCAGCTCTTTACAGCACCCTAATCCACACACGTTATGGGAGCTAATGGAAGCTTCTTCTAAAGCTAAAGACACTCGTACTTTATCTATACTAACATAATTTTGTTAGATCGACACGCTAAGAAGAACACACAAACATAACATCACGCTTGTATTTCCCCAAAGGGTTAAGCAGAGGTGTACCACGTGAATGTGAAGACTATGTGGATCTTTTTATTTTATTTTAGGTTTTTTTTTTCTCTCATAATGTTTTTGTCATGGTCTGGCAGTTTGTATAATTTATGCGGCCTACCCAAATGTCTTTTCTTTAGTATTGTTCGTCGAATCGTTGAGTTCGTTAAGTTTTGAGTTGAGCTGCACGAATACTGACAAATGCGTTCACTGGACAGGTCCACTCAATCTGTGTGGTTATTTCCTCAAAATACCATTTCAGACATCAATCTACATGGTTTTAACATGATCTGCCCTAGATTATTTCTAGACTTTAAAAGAGACTGTGACCTCTGAGTTTGTTACCGCCTTTATTCTGAGAGTAGTCAGATACCTCATCTAGTTTTTTAAATATGATTGACGTGTTTGTACAAACCTACTTACAAAAATAAAATCATTTAGCGTTTACCTCTAATACCAGTAGTAGTGTTATAACTATCGCAGAAGTCAGAGAATTCTATCATTTGTTGTACAACTTGTTTTAAACTAATCGTTCAATCTTTTATCCAAATCTAAAAATTTCAAAATTAAATTCTAAATTAACTAAAATTATATAAAAACTAAAATATAGTGTCGAATAATTCATCCGCATTGCTGTCGAATAGTAATGTACCCAAGAGACTGGCGGCATTACCACGTCGTATAGCGATGCTTAGCCTCTGGCCAAGGTAAAAGCCAGCCCTTGGGTCACGGGAAGTGTCAACCAGCCGTTTCGAAATATCTTTAAAAAGACATTGAGTACTCGGACCCCACGGCCCGAGGGTTTCAACCCCAAACGGCTCGAAAATATAATTTCCGATAAGGTTATTATATTTTCGCCGCTTGAGGTTTTCCGCAGCCGCAGCAGCAGCGCCAGCACAGCATGCCGAGCCAGGAAGATGGGATGGCGCAAGAGTATCGACACACGTTGCGTCACACACTAAAGGCCTACCCACTTTCCATGGAAATAAAGACATACTGTCCGGTCTCTTGCCATCGTCGCGTGCCAAGCCATTGGGTTCTAATACAGCTGGAACGCTGACGGTGACAAGAGCTCGTCGGATGATGTCATTAATGTTTGCGTGTCGCGCTAAGCAACCCGCACATCGGCTGCAAGACAGGCCGTGGTGTCCGAGGCTGTTGACATCTTCGCCACAGTGACAGCGATGGGGAGAACAGCAAGGAGTGCCTAGTCGTAGGGAAGCAGCGAGCCGAAAAGTAGTGTCGTCGAACAAAGTGCCTATGCTCGACGACGGTAGTGCATAAAGCCAAAGACCCGACTCCCACCTATCCACAGCCAGCAGGCGCGCACGTTCCGCAGTAGTAGCAGACGAGTCAAGTAAATTGTTCTGTACTACTCTGCAGAGCGGCTCATCCCACCGTCTCTGGGAAGATGGATTGTCGGGTGGATACTATATACATACTTGTTTTATGTCAATAAATATTTTTTTGTATGTATTGTATTGGTGCGAAACCAAATCGATACTCTCACCGAAGAAGCTATTAATAATTTATTTATATGCCACTGTGCCAGCCACTAATCTACCAGTGCTCAACATGATCCTCCCAACGACCGAAAAACGAAGAAAACATTAAAAATAACCATGCATTGGGTCATTATTAAAGTTATAATTAATTAAAATTTCCATACACTGCCACACAAACTACAAAAACTCTTTATCAGGTACTTAAGTCACGAACCGTAGACAAAACATACATTTTTTATGATACATAGACAATTATAATAACTATGTAGGTATGCCTATTTACCGTCACGGTGTCTCACATCGTGTGACTGAAGCTCTGTTGTCTATTACTAACTATTGTTACACTCTTATGTCAGGTGCGCTTTTTAATCTGTGGTTAACTTATTTTGTAGTCTAAGTTAGAAGGGACTGCGGGTTATTTAGTTTATTTTTAACATGTTTGTTCTAAAAATTAAGCGTAAATATAGTAAGAAGTAAGGACATTTTAATTTAAAATCTTTTAGATAAGACATATTGCTGAAATTAGCTGTAAAACAATATTGGTCCTATGAACCCTTTTATTAAATGTAAAATTATGTTTTTTAACATACTTTTTAGTAACTCGTTGATGAATTAGCTGTTGTAAAGCAGTTGTTTTTTACAACTACAATAGTAGGTTCCTCTGCCCACAAGGATATCCAAATATAATGCTCATTTTCAAAATACAAAACAGTGGCACTCCGGGAGTGCTGACAGAAGTGAAAACTTGAACAATTACGTGTGTATTTTGTGAATCGTCTTTTAAACAAAACACGCGCGGTACCGGCTACGGCCATTGGTCTTACGAATTTTCGATCAGGTCACGTGTCCTGACACGAGTTTAACATTTTTTACAAAAAAAGTGTACAACGCCGCTAAAGAAGTTTTCACTTCAATAAATAGAAAATAATATTTAGAATCTAATGCATGCTACACATTTATGTATTCGGCACAAACGGACGGCAAAATGTGTCGTATCACACGGCCTGTGTCGAACCTTGCCAACCCGAACATGAGATGAGAGCACCACTAAAAAAAACCCAACTCGGCAAGAAATCGCTACAACAGATCATTTAGACCACACCCCATTCCCACCGACACCTCTAATCTCTCTAACTTACACCACACGTCAAAGCATCGCGTCCTCTTTGATCTAACCGCTGCTTAATTCGCAGTGGATATACGCGAATCATACAGCTTTGCATGCTTTGATACCCCACAGTATGTTCTCACCGACAAAGAAAATGTTAATAATTGGCCCAATGTGAATGACTTCACTATCACTTCATTATTATGTGTAGAATTTAGTTCTTGTGTTTGTCTGCCTGTCTGGCCGATTCTTACAGTTTATGAACCGATATTCATTAAAATTAAGACTCTTGTATCTTTACCAATAATGAAGCAAAGACCTTATATATTTGCACTAGCTGCGCCCCGCGGTTTTACCCGCGTAAATGTCGATCCCGTGGGAATATAGGGATAAAAAGTAGCCTATATATTAATCCAGGGTGTCAGCTACCTCTGTACAAAATTTCATCAAAATTGGTACAGCCATTTGAGCGTGAAGAAGTAATAAAATTATAAACTCACACACAAAATTTCGCCTTTATAATATTAGTGTGATAGTAGCGAAGACCCTCCCATATGGCAGTAGCTATCACAGGTAAAATTAACTTACAGTTTTGCAGTAAAAGCATAAGCGGGATAAGCGATAAGGATAAGCGGTACTGAACCGTCAATCTGCCTGCCTTTTCTTAACTATGTTGGGGTAAGCTTTCAGACTAATCGGATGCAGCTGAATACCAGTAGTTTAAATGGAGCGACTGCTTATCTGACCTCCATAACACAGCTACTGGGTAACACGATAAGCGGTACTGAACGGTTATGGGCGAGTCTGATATGATTATTTTAAAATTTTCACAAAGTAGTGAGTTGATTATTTATCTTTCCGTAACGTTTAGTGTAAGTTTCAGCAAGTTTTAGCCTTAGGGTTTGCAGGCCTTAGTCAATACTTATAAAAAAAAATATAGTTAGCCCGCACTGTTTCAATGCTGAGCAAACGTCTCATCCAAATCCTTCCAGACATTATTTAGTAAGTTTCAGCCTTAGGGTTTTGCAGTCCGTAGTAAATAATAATACTTAGATAACATTTGGTTTCGCTCGGCTTCATTAAAGACCACTTTTGAGTTACATAAGCTTTGCCACATTATGCATTAATAAGGTCCGAATCGTCACAAGGGTATTCGAAGATTCTTGCGTCCAATTTTTTGGGAACAAGGACCAATTTTTATTGTATGGTCTTTCGTGTCTCACATCAAGAACCATTTCACTCAGTTGAAAAAAATAAACGAAGCATCATAAAGCAAACGCCGTGTGAAGTCGGGGACGCAAGCTAGTTTTATAATTGAGCAAGTTACTTTTATTAAGTATTTACTGAGTTTTATGTGTGTTGCCGTCGTAAAAATCAACGGGGGTTTGGCGAAACCGTTTAGCCGGCTAGACTTGTAGTAAATATGGCTTTTAACATTAACTGTACGTTTGCGGATTATATGTGGTATGGTTGTGGAAACGTAAAAACGTTACTATTAATATAATACTGTTATATGTTAATAATTTAATAAACTAAACTAACTCACCAATTTGCAGGGTTTGAGTTTCGAAAAATCCTTTCTTCTTTCATATACCCTCTTAGCCATAGAGGGTACGAAGAGGTTAGAGACAATTTGAAAGAGCTCTCCTTAGAGTTCTTTAGAGTCTAAGGAACTGGACGTTTAATTTCTATGTTTTTAGCTTCGGTGGTTTGGGTGCCTTCGATTGTCTGTCATTTGGTCAGACACGATTTTTTTCTCTGTGTAACGTAAGGAAAGTCTTTCTACATTTTATGCTTCTTCTTATACAAATTAAAACTGTTCGTGTTATGCTCCTGCCGTTTTATTAACGTAATGGTGTAAAACCATATATCTTAAAGTTGTGGAGCAGTTGCTACGCAGGGAGATATTTGCGTCTGTATATTTTTATCACATTAAATTCTCCTTACGTAACAACTCTTAGCTGGACTAAGTCGTGCTTCCGTATGCTACTGTAATCAAAGATGGTGTCGGTTTCATCGGTCGCGTGTTCTCCACACTTCGTTCGAACATAACGAGCCTATAATCACCGGCTCGCACTTTTAGCACCCAATTTTCGCACTTTCGTACGCACTCGCCCTGTAATTCGGCGCAATTAGTGCCAAATATGAGGTAAAACACCTTAAATGATTCTTCGTTCTTTGGCATTAAGGAGGAGATGGTACAAAATTTGACGAAAGTAAGAGGATGCAGTGTGTCTTGCAAACTTATTTTTGCAGTCACTAAAAACAATTTTCCTTTCGATTTTAACGTGGCGTTTAGTTTGTGAGGTGTGAAAGTAATTTTGCGGAAATTTCGCCCGCGGCCAAAGCCGTCGGCATTGCGTATGGTGTCAACTAAGACGGGTGATTGTAAAATTTGCGAAAAGCGTCCAAATCACAGTGTTAAGGTGTTGCAAGTGTGAGGTGTTAGGACCAAATTGTTGACGCCTGAAGGCTTCGACACTACTGGTAGAAAATTACATTTCTTTTGTTATTAAGACAGCTGCGTGGTAGCCGTCGCACTTAGAGAAGTCTTATTACTGGGGCTCTAATTTGACGCTAATTTGTTAGAGCTGGTCAAAAAATAAAACATTTGTGCTTATTTACCTATAGAGTATAAGAAAATTTGGTTATTGGAGAAAGCAGTGTTGCACAAAGGGCCTCTATTGGAGCTTTAACTCTGCAGCTGTTGTTGGGTAAAGAAAATAATGATGGTATTTATAGAAAATGTTTTTTGGTACATTATTCATGCTTGCTGTCGTGTCTACTCATATTTTCCAAAGAAGCCATATGTTTGTGTAGGTCAGAGGGGCAATTCTACTAATTTTAACAACGTTCACAGTCTGATCTCAGTCTCAATATGTCAAAATATACTTCAAATTTCCCTACATTTTGACAAGTTTTTGACATTTCTTTGTCGCTGAGATGAGACTGCGACTAGATTTTGAACGTTTTAAATTACGAGAATTGGCCTTCAGATTTCTTGTTAAATGGGCTAGTTAGACACAGTTGAGAAAAGGGCTGTGTAGTTAGAATGAGAAAGGCCATAGGTAAGTTGCACTAAGTATCTCATGATCGCAGTCTCCAGCCTTATTTTTGTTATTAACCTAGTGTGTATTTTCTAGGCTTAAAACTTTTTAGTTCCGGTTCATTTATTTTAACTCATTGTGAACAAACACATGGTCTCTTGGTTGGCGATATTTGCTCACCATGTTTTTGGTCCATGAGTACGAATTGCGATTAGCAACGTGTTGATTGATCCCACACACAACATTGGGTCTCCAAATTCATTGCTTGCATTGATCAAAGGCATTTGGTCCTTTGGTACAAGGATAATAGTATAGGCAATCTATCGATTAATCCTACTGCATACATCTGATCAAATGCCGTCATCTATGCATTTTCAACTATTCAATCCAACTTATCGAAGTAAAGGATATAAGGAATAAACGTATAATAACAAAACATAATGTATGATTGTAATTACAGCGAGTTATAGCCATTCGTGACTTGGACTCGTAACAGCGTAACGTTAGTGTTTGGAGATCTACTCGCGTTACAATGGAAAACCGTGACGGAAATAAGAATTAGAACTTTTTTTATTTTATGCCATATTAATAAAAGTAGAATGACTGTTATACGAAAAACTATTGGGTCTATGTATATTGTAGGCCTTACAGACTGTAGATCTGTAGAACATTCTCTATTTTATTAAGTACCTAGTACTTGTCGAACCAAGGTAACCGACATAGCCCGAAGATTGCCAAACTTAAGTGGCAGTGAGCTGATTTTTTTATTTACAAAAAAAAAAGACACGCTTACGCTCTGGGTGGAGCGGAAGGGAGTGTCAGACTCTTACTGACTAAAACCCACCCGTGTTCCTTCCTTAGCTCTTTATGTTCCGGGCCAGTGGAACCCATTCGGACAATCTCGCTGACCAAAATCCTTAGCCTTACATACTCTTTTTGCTTTATTTACGTAAACACATCTGGTCATACACGCACGCTGGACTTAGGCATGCTTGGCAAATACCTAATGAGTATCCACTACAGCCCAAAATATAAACAAACGGTGTTCAAAAGCTACCCCTTTTATTTTAATATCTATAAAACATGTAGTGTAATATAGTGTGACAAAGTGAAATTACTAACCCAAACAAAATTATTTCCTCAAAAGCACTTTTTTTTTTACCTTTCAGCCAAATATGACGTCACTACTTTAAAATTTATATCAAAAATGTTATTCGTCGAGCAATAACTTAAAGAAGTAAGGTACAATCGAGCACAAAACGTTTACGATTGAAATATAAATGTCGCTTAAGCACATTTGATTAGGACATTATCCTTGTAACAATCGTTCGCTAGGTCGGTGTATAGGGGACGGTGTCCAGGGGTTGATTTAATTAACACACACCTGATTTATGGATGTTAAAGGTGTAATGTTGCATTAAGTAGTGCTTGTTAAGTTAATAACTAGTGGCTTTACTCACGTTGTTGGGATAAAAAGTAGTCATGTTTGGAACAGAAACTTTATAAGAATTTTAAGAACGTTTACAGTCTGATCTCAGTCTCTACCTGTCAAAAGAACCTCTAATTTCCTTAAATTTTTGACAAGATTTTGACACTGATTGTGGCTGAGATGAGATTGCGACAAGATTTTGAACGTTTTTCATTACGGGAATTGGCCTTCTGGTTCTGTCTATTTAGCCCGTAATATACTAGAGAAAAAAAAAGAAAAGAGCCTCCTTTTTCCACACACGTCAGTCCACTGCCGTTGCGGGAAAAGCAAGAAAAGTGGGTTGAACCAGTTATCAATTTTTGCTTTCCAAAAACCTGCTTCGCGTTTCACAATCTTGCGGTCAGACTACCACCTGACACGTCCATAGACACTAACCGACCGCAACACCAACCAAAAATACACGTACTATTACAAATTACAAAAATAATTTCATTAATACACCTAAATTACGCAACAATCCAATTAGTTTACTTGAGCATCAATTACAGATACGACACAGCCGTCAGAGCTGTCATTACTGACCAATGAGAGGCCTTTGCATTGTCTCCCACAAGGCCTAACTGCTGCTGACAAAATTGTACTGTCATTATAAAGGATAAAAGGACCAAATTGTTGCATTATTTAGGAGATGCACCCGGTATGCCGAAAGTGGACGTTTGTTCACACACGCTCATTACATCAATTGATATCTTCTTTTGTTTCAACTTTTGTGTGTGATTGTATTTGGGATTAATTGCTCTGTCAATTAGAATTGAGTTCGTGGCTGTCAATATATTATTTTCGTCGGTGGGCAGCTTGTAGGAAATTATAGTTTTCAGAAACTGGATAAACCTAGTGCGACTAAAAGTTTTCGTAAAAGAAACTTTAGTGTGGAAAAGTTAAAACACAAGAAAGAACAAAGAAAATACGCTTAAATATACGGTATA
Organism: Luperina nickerlii; assembly: GCA_963855955.1. Classification (NCBI taxonomy): domain Eukaryota; kingdom Metazoa; phylum Arthropoda; class Insecta; order Lepidoptera; family Noctuidae; genus Luperina; species Luperina nickerlii. The sequence goes on from OY979686.1 coordinate 9,186,395, forward strand.
CATGACGCAAAGACAGAATACAAAATATATAAAAACAAACAAAAATGTATGGAGGAAAGTATGCGTCACATCCACGCACAACGCCCATCGCTCAGCATAATGCTACGACCCTATGCGTGACACAGCCCCAAGAATCTGACGCAAAACCCGAGTAGATTCTTTTTGAGAGGCAGTTTATTAAATAAATATTAACGAAATATAGAAGGATAGATTTCTGAAAAAGGCTACCGTTTCATAAATCATCCATTATACTCATCATATTGGTATCATAGGAAACTATTCGTTCATTATGTTAAGCAACTCTGTTAACGAACTACTGTTTCGTAATAGTGATACTAAAATTCCAATCAGTGATTTTCGGGCTTCTCCAAGTTACCAAATTTAATTTGCTTATATTGCATAGACCGCACCCAAAATTATTTAAAAGTTAATTAGGACATAGCCTCATAGCTAAGGCGTGGGAATTTTAAAGATTCAAAGCTTTACAGTAGTAATTATCCTTTGATCTTCTTCAAACAGTTTTATGCCCGTTTTCACTAACACTAGGCCACAAATAATGCCTAAATATTACTACACTGTTGGATTTTCAACGCTAGGTTCAGCGCCGAGAGTTGAAAATCTTACTGTGTGTGTTCTTTTTTCAGGCATTAAATTCAGGCATCACCTAGCATTAGCGAAAGCGGCCATTAGAACTCTTTGGAAATTTCGTCTAAATTACACGCGGAAGTTCTTCATCTACTCTTGAATTAATATCCATATGTAAGCCTCCTCTATTTCTTTTTCTCTTTACGTTTTAGTGAAAGATAGCAATATTAAATAATTAAATCCCGTGTTTGAATATCTACAAGTTCTTAAGCAGTAGTCCAAATTCCCATCCTCATTTAAAAACAAGCCCAAACTGTAATGAGTTTAACTTCAGCTACTGGCAAATCGAAATTGTTGGTCATTCCTTGGTCTTGTTTAAATAATTGGAAGGTAATGATGACCGCCACGGGGCCCAGTGATCATTGGGGACTAACATACGACGCAAAACTTTGGTCCTTTTGGTCCAATGAAGGATGGTCATGATTTTAAAGATGATTTGATAAGAATGTGTTTGATTTGGGATGGTGAAGGGTACTTACTTGGCCGTTTTTATAAAGGAGGACTTTTATTTTGCAGAAAATAAATTTACTAAATATGAAAGAAAGTTTGAAAAAAAAAATGAAGGCAGCACCATTATTTTTTTTTTCAAACTAAAACTAATGTTTTATTAAACGGTATTTACTTGGAAGTGTTTTAAACATATGTTAGCGTACCGTACTACATAAACATTAAAATATACAAGTGATCCTTTTTGCAAAATTTTGCACGGAACTCTAAAAACATGAGTGACACAAACATAGTTTATCTTAACATGCAGAAAAAGCGGCCATGTGGCGTTAGCAAAATTCCAAACGAAACAAAATAGAAACACTAGGTATTACTCCGTAAAAAATAAAAATAAAACACAACCAACAGTGTTACCAAACAAAAATCTAACGGCAAACACTTTTTTCACCACCAGTACTGTATTAATTATGAAATTGGAGCGCCTTACTTAAAGCGTGCGCATGTAAATCTTAGTGCGAATTCATTAAAAAATTTTAGTGTTTTAAAACCTCTACCCGTATCAAGCCTGTTTCATGCCGCACGAAAATGCAAATTTTCCACAGTTTTCCCTATGTCAAACTAAATAATGAGAGCCTTTTTTAAAGGCGCTGTTAGTCGCTTAATTAGAACTTTGGGTTTTATGGAAGCTCTGATAAAATTTGTTGCTAAAATTTTCTTTGTGTTGTGTTCGGCGTGACATGTTGTGTTGTTTGTACGTGACATATGTCACGTTTTGACGTCAATTACTGGTAAATATGTGTCTTGAAAACTCAAAACGGTGCGGGACAATATCGTGAGGAAACCGGCATTTCCTAGAACGAAAAAAATCCGAGACATGTGACATCCACCAACCTGTACTGGGGTCGCGTGGTGGATTATGGCCTACTCCATCTAACAGAGAGGAGACCTGTATCTCATCGGTGGAAACGTTATAGGCTGATTATGGTGTATCTTGAAGTAGCTTAACCTGAAAATATATTTCATACGTCAAATCTCCTCCCAAAAAAACTTGTGAAGAAAACATTTGGTAGGTAATTGCACTTAATTGGTTGTTCTGTTTTTCATTGTAAGAAAGGTTAAGTTTGTGTATAAAAGGACCACATAATTTAGCAGCAAGTATTTTGTATCAAAGGACCACATAGTCCATTATGACATTTTAGATTGTACTTCGTAAACGCCGTCGCTCCTTCAGCATCATTTATCCGTCGCATCGAAAGTACGTTCATGCAGTTCTAGAATTTGTAGGTCGTTTTCTTACAAACGATTATTTGTATTAATACGGTTTTTTTAATTACTGTTGGAATTTCTTGATACTAGGAATATATACTCGATCGTTTCCAGGAGACTGTTTTATACATGCATTCCAAAAACACTTACCTATAGTATTGGCTATGTCCAAGCCAATACTATAAGTGTTTTTGGAAAATACGCGCATTGACGTGGAGTTGCGGACAACAGCCAGTTTTACCTATGTCCAAAAAGATTTTTTCGTTAAATAGGTATAAAAGAAAATTATAAGTGGAAAAAATTCCTGCATTTCCATAGCAATTACGAATGTGGGTGTACTATAGGTATATATTATATTATATTATACTCTGGTTAACCCTTTGGGGATTATAGGCGTGATGTTATGCTGTACTATCTAACGTAAAGTTTTTTATTTTGTTAGCCTATATTGTCCCACTGCTGGGCAAATAGCCTTCCCAAATCCTTCTTGGATTTGGGGAAGGCTTCAGCAATATAAGTCATTAAAATATACCATCTCATTCACAAATTCTTCATGATGCAACGAACACAACCATGATTTAATACTTATAGTAAGCCGACCGTAAAAAAGTTCTCGATCAGCCGGGCTAAGCTAAGTGCTAAAAGAGGTGAAAATTGCCTGATATCTAAGCTAAGGGTGGTCTCGCTGTGTGGTATATATATGCAAATGCGCAGGCGGCGGCGGTGTCGCGCTATCTTTATCTTAGCCGGTATAAGCACGGGTCTTGTCACACCGCACTGTAATGTGGTGAACGGAAAAGGTGTAAGGCTTTTGATAATTTTGTGGGTGTAAGGACCAGAATTGTTGTTGTTGGTTGCGGAGTTTTGAATTAGTTAATAAAATTATATATAAAATTTTATAAATGAATGAAACGAAAAAAAAAATTAAGTACTTCTAATTAATATCTAGTTAAAATTAACTGACAGTAAAAAAACTTTAGTTATAATTATACAGTATGGAAGAACGCCTTGATTACTAAACATAATAAAGAGCTTAAGTTTTTTTTTTATGATTGCTTTGCCATCAAATCTTTATCAATTGAATCCCTGTTTCGGTGTGACAAAATGCGTGACACAGTCGCCGTGGGTTTAAAGACATTTTTATTTAAAGAAAGGATCTGTAACACCATCGATGAACTGAACCATCAGCGTCGTAATACTACTTGATACAGATCAGAAGTGTGTCCGCGAGCGCAAATACGTAACAACAAAACATTCCGCTTTGGTGTAACAGCTACCCAAGTTCCTGCAAGCCCTCCGCACTACTAGTACCCATAATGAAGATATATTCAACAGTTACTAGTAAATGAACATTGTGCTAAACTCTGCACATGCCTATTAGCACATGTTTCATTAAGCTGCTAGCCAACAAAAAGTTAATGATGAAAAATGTCTAAACGAGTAGGTGATAAAATAGTTCGGTGGTTGTTATTCCAGTTTTGGTCCTTTTTTCTGGTCCTTTGAAAGAGACCCTGTGGAGTTTTAATCGATTGACAGTGTTGGTTATTAATGTTTGAGAAAATGTGGAGCGAGGTGTGGGGAGATTGGTTAGTAAACAAATTAAAACAAACATAAACGGGAGTGAGCTAACTGGATTCCCATTAAATGTAAAATTATAGAATGTCTCATATTTGTTTGCGGTATTTTATTTGTGTATGTGAATACCTGTTAGTCTGTTTCAAAACCAGAGATATCATCATTATATTTTTAATAAAGGAGTGCACGAGAGTTGGTGGGCCATAATCCACCGCGCGGGCCCAGTGCAGGTTGCTGGATACCTAATGTCTTCGAATGTTTGGTTCTAAGACATGCCGGTTTCCTCACGATGTTTTCCTTCACCGTTTTGAGAGCAGTGGTTATGAAATTAAATACACAAGGGAAAGTTTCTGACTGGGTTTGATCTCACGATCTACTCGTAAGTCAGGGCCGATACCACTGGGCCACCAGTGCTGTCACAAATTAAAAGGACGAATACTAAAAAAAGTTGTTGAAAAGTATCGAAAATGAAAATACTCAGCTACCTCCACCATTCGTGAATATTATTGCAAAAAACAGGAAAGGGCAACTGTCTCCTTGAAAAAATAATAAGGTGGACAACACACACAACACAGCATGCCAATTTCTTCACTTTCACACTGCAAAACACACACTTTATGACACGTATCATCCTAATTAAAGGCGGAGCTACCAAAACGATATCAGAGCAAAAAGACATACCGTCAAATATGGCTGTTGATGTGGGAGTTTCCATAAATTATGCAGACCGAAACCCGGCCCACAATTAAAAAGTGTTTTTCGTACAAACCACAAATCTTGATTCCCAATCAGGTTTTCGTAAATTCATTTATTCGGCAATGCAAGCGAATTCTTTTTGTACAAATTCTTAGTTTGATCCTCTAAGATGCTTTCTCATTTGGACCTTTACTGCTGATTCTACGAGAGGTCGATGCAGTCTTTTGTTTCTCAGTATCTTTTTCAGCAGTAATATCTGTGTTCACTTTATTCCTTGAAATTTCATTTTTCACACAATAAATGTTTTTGTTTTATTTCTCATTCCTCTGTACCACAATTCAATCAATATTAATGGCTTCTCCCGACGGCTAACATGCATGTCGCTCAGTTAGTTCACTTAGTACCAGCAACTTCCTCTTTATTAAATAAAACCCATGTGCGTACCCTTTCTGAAAATCATCATACTTACTGAAGTCATATTTTGTATTATGTAATCTTTATCTTAATTTTATATACAACTAATTACTCCATGTATTGCTACTAAAATTCCTAGCGATTACACCTATTTTTTTTCTAAAATTGTATTTCTACACGTGGACAGCGTTTTGGGTTATATTATGATTAAATTGTTTTTGTTAAATTAGTTTATTATAATGTAACTGTTCCTTTCAATAACACCAATCCAACAATTCCTTTCAATAAAACACCAACCTTTCAATAATACCTACATTGCTACTAACCTTAGTCCTAAGATAACTAATTTGTTACTAACAAAATATGGACATCCTAGTCTGAAATAAACAAATTTTATTTTATTTTTAATAAAAAATAAAACTTTAGTAAACATTTTAAGTTGCAGAGGGGTGTATTTTTTCCTTTTCAAATGCATACTTTCCTTCACTATTTTACTTCCTAATCGCCTCTTTCTTCCGACTCCTTAGTCTATGACAATATTTAAAAAAAGAAGCAAATAAGAAATTTTTCTCCCGTAGTAAGAAAAACATCAACGTAAAATCCGCTTTCTAAAATATAACTCTGTATCAATCAGTTTCCTTTCTATCGAGAGTATTTAAAATCTCGTAGCAAGTCTGTATAACCCTTAACAAACGGTTGTAAGCTTAAGGGATTCCAATAGCGGGATTTCGTTTGTTTCCAGAAAACTGCATTGTCAAATACATGTCTGACATTCTTGCGGCTCCGCAAGCAGTTTTCGTCAAAAAAAGTATACACCATTTCGAGAATTTTCATTACAATATTAGCTTATTTAATGAAAATACTCTAAAATAAAATTTAAGAGATCGTTAATGAATAACTAGTTCAGTAGTAATGGAATTTGTTTTTGATATCCTGTCCTTTTGTCTCGTCTCTTCCATTAATATGTCTGTTTATTCGACTACGGCAAATCCAAAAGCAAGGGTTATGGTTTTAGACCTGGGATACGAAAACCGACGTTATTTTGTTACGATGTCTTGTTTTAAATACCTTTTAGTTGGCGATTTTGTCTTAGTTGGGTGAGAGTTTTTAACTTAACTTTTTATGATTTACACGAAACCAAAGTGTATCTTCTAAGCTAAAGCTTTTGTTTTCTAAGAAATCGGTGAACGGTCAATAACGGCTGACCAAATACAGAGCGATTTTTGACACCTTAATGTCACATATTGGCGAAAATGTCAGATTTTCACGATATCTGTTAAAATATGACGGAACCGCTATCCTATGAAACCTTAAACTTAACTTTGCCAAAACGAATCTTATTAAAACAATAATAGACAACTTTTGCATACGCTTTTGTCTACAAAATTCTACTTAACAAAACCCACGTCACACCAAAAACGCAACCCATTAGTAGGAACAAAAGCAAATGGAAAAAGAATCACAACACGAGGCGTCTAGTATAAAATTCAGCAGAAAATAAAGTCAGCCACACAATCGCGATAAGGCTGTTGGCACACCGTGCGTGTGAAAAGACAAGTGGCTTAATTGAGAGCTGACCTGTGGGGGGTCCAAAAGGCGTTGGGTTATGCTAATCAATTCACCAGTTTGTTTTTTAAAGGCACAATCGGTAGTGTGTTTTTAGCCTTATTTCGTTGGCTGTATTAATTTTGTTTGAGTAAGGTAGTGTTGATTGATTTAGGGTTTTAAGGAGTTGGAACTTTGTTGGGGATGGTGAAATATTCAACTTTATGGTTTTGTTTTTCTCATGCAGATTCGTCAATATTATTGCAAGGCATTTTATTTTGATGACGACTAAAGTAGTGTAAAATGGAAACTCGACTATTCGAAAAGATTAAAGTTTTGATCTTCTTATCATATCCGAAGACCAGAGGGGCAGTTCTCGTAATTTTAAGAACGTTAACAGACTGATCTCATTCTCAACCTGTCAAAAATACCTCTAATTTCCTTATTTTGACATTGATTGGCGCTAAGATGAGATTGCAACTAGATTTTGAACCTTTTCAAATACGGCAATTGGCCTTCAGCTTTCTGACCCAAAATATCTAACCTTCAATAGGCAAAAAGATTCTGGTACTAACTATTCCTTCATTTGAATACTGCTCTTAAAGGTTCCAACATTCATTTTTTGAAAGCTTAATCCTTCTCTTGTTTAAAATAAAATATATTGAACCTCCTTTAATGAAAAGCTGTACGGAACCCATGGACAGAACGCACAATGTTTTGTGGGAGCGTATAATTTAGCTTCGTGGACGGGTGAAGATATAGCCGTGTGGTCTTTAGCTTCTGACGGTTGCCGTGGAACGAATAAATTAAATAGATATGCTAAGGAAATACTTGTTATACATGCATATATAATATTTATTTTATATTAACCTAGTAATATCTCTCTCTCTCGTCTTTTTGTCTGTTGCCATCTCGGCAGCAGTTATTCGCACCTGTTTCAGACTCCCTGTGGGGCTGTCATGAATAACATAAGAAAAATGTCCAACCTTGCACCCTGCAGCATTTTTGTCTGTATTGACAACTAATATTTCCACAGAACGTGCCTGCTTGAGATTCAAATTCGATTTAATGATTGGTCTACTATGTATCCTTACTATTTGCTAATGAATTTCTTAGTCTGCAGCAGGTAGGTACAATCATAATATTATATCTTACTGTAATTTACGATACTTAGGGCTGATTTTTCAATCGACCGATATTTTTTCTCCGTGGAATAAAATTGACAGTTTTTGTATGGAAGAACTTTCGAAAATTCAAAATTATTCCTCCGATAAAGTTATCTGGCGTTGGAAAAATCAGCTCTAAACCAAATATACTTTTAAAGGAAACCTTAGGCCCGTGATTAACAGTTTATATGAATGCGAAACAAGTCCTATCTACCGAGTTTCTATGTTCCACGTTTGCCACTAAACGCTATAGATCTTTCGTGGAACAGATAAGCGGTGGAGTATCCTTTACGTGTATATTTTGCGGTTAATTATGTCACCTTTTTTCAAGATGTATATCGTAATGGGTGACTTTGTTTGGTTTTCTTTTGTGTTTAGTAGAAATTTAGGAATGTTTTGCAGTATTTTTATTTTCACAAATGCTGTTTGGTAGTCTATGTCATCGTAACCTTAATTTGTTAATCTATATCTAGGAATGGTTACGTATTATAACATCTAAAGTTATTGTAACTATTTTCGAGATAACTACGGTCAAAAGACCTACTGTTAAAATACCTAAAGATCGTTTCACAGATTTTTGTAATAACTAATTAATGAAAGACATAAAGGCGAATTGACCTTCGGTTAATTCAGTTACAATTAATAAACCTAAGGTTGATTGAACTAACGGACGATTCACCTACTATTGATTTTTTAACAAAAACTTGATTTTGTCTGTTTTCGACGTCGACGTCAGGGGCACCCGAGGTTCGGTTTGGTTAGGTTCCTTTAAACCCTGTAGACAGATATAGGAGCCCCGCGTAGCGGGGCTCCGTCGACCTGACGTCGTTAGAAATAAAATGACCGCGCAGTATTAATAAGCTGTAGGCGAGTCGTCCATTAGGTTTTTCATTCATAGTGCATAGTTGAAATATCCAATATCTTAAAAAACCGTTAGATTAATCGTTCGTTAGTGCAATTAATTTTAGTTTAATCAAAATTTTGTAAGTAAACCAGTAGTTCAGTCGACCAATATGTGTTATGAACATATGTGAACCAACCGTAGTTATATCGACAATAGAATAACTGTAGTTATTATAATACGTAACCCTAGGAATTGGGATCAGTTTTGCCAGCTGAAAATTTTCTAGGAATGAGAGCAATAGTTTTGATCTAAAGTAGAACATAAATAGGCAAAAGGAGTATTTAAAGAGCGCAGATGGTGCTTTGTAGTCTCTGCCTACCCCTTTGGAAGGAGGCGTGCGATTATTATTTATTTATTCAATACTTCAAGCACATAAATGTAATGTTAAACACACATAAAATGTAATGTAATATTTTTTTTCATAAATAAATCTCTTACGAATAAGGGTCAGCTCACATCGAGACGCGACGCGGCGCCACGTGACGCAACAATAGTGCAAATGTGTATCTTTTCGTGTAGTGAATAAAGTTAGATTTTGAATAGCTCTATTGAAATGTGCGCGCAACGTCGCGTGTCGGTGTAACTTGACCCTAAAGATGAACAACATATCTAGCTCATAAACGAAGGTCGCAAAGCCACAAGACCTCATTGAACATCTTCAAAAACATAAAAAATAATCACCCAATTCGAATCATCATTGCATCCCATAATATTTCAAAACTAACCCTGAATCTAAACCTTGACTGACTAAAGAACAATAATCGTTAAACCGTATGATCAAACGTACCCCCGACATAGAATAAGAATGTACTAGAATAGAACTGAAACTCCTGCGGCGAAAGCCTGGCTCATCGGCGTAATGTTGCTTGCCTATCGGTCGTCTACAGACTGTACTTCGGAGAGTGTGCGCAAGAGCTCCGCGACTTGATCCCACCATCGCCCTTTTACTACCGAACTACCAGACATACTGCAGCGTGACAGCGGGATTGTCCGAAAGGGTTACCGCTGGCCCGGAACATAAAGGGCTAAGGAAGGAACACGGGTGGGTTTTAGTCAGTAAGAGTCTGACACTCCCTTCCGCTCCACCCAGACCGGGAGGGGTCATTTGATGATTTCCCTTCCTGAAAAAAGATGACATACTGCAGCGTACTACCCACACTTGGTTAATATCCCTACCAGTCGTACTCAGCGCTTATCCTCCACATTTATTATGCACACTGCCAAAGTGTGGAACTCCCTGCCAGCGTCTGTGTTCCCTTCCGCATTTAACCCGGCTGCCTTCAAAGCAAGAGTGAACTGGCGTCTTCTGGGCACGCTCGTTGCATCATAGACCTCAATTATCGCTTTCCATCAGGCGTGATCAATAAGAGCAGGCCATTAACAAAAAAAAAAAAAACGTAACGCTTTATAAATGGCTACTCTTTCAGGCGCAACGACGAGTCCTGACCCGACTTATCAAAACTGACATTTTTACGCAAATGCGATTTTGATCTTAAATCATATTCAAAACGATGTCGATTACGAAAAAAATTGCATTTTTGTAAAAATTTCGCTTGTGATAAGTAGGTGGGCAGGGCTCAGTATGAAACGTTCAACGTAGGTTTGTATCGCTTTTGCATCACATTCTTCGCACTTGATCGTAGACAAAAATATGATAACCCTGTTTTAGATAGCTGGTGCAACGAATCTTATGGACATAAGATTAGATTGGGGCCGACCTCAGAACGAATGATACCACGATTTCACACTTGTCAATACTCCCGATGTTTTTGCCGAAGTTTTTGTTCACTCCGAATGCTCGTATTACTTTTGGACGGGGCCGTATCTTAGTTGACGGTTTACGGCCGAAACCAATTACCTATCTATCTCTGGTTTTAACGTTCCAATAATCCATATCAGTAACGATCAGTATTTATATAATTATATTATTCTGACAGTTATAATTATACTGACTACCATCAGTAGCTATCTGTCAATAGGTTATTGGCTTCAGCCGTTAGAGAGTAGGGCCCCAGCTCTAGACTGCTAAAGGTTTGACGAAGATCAGTCTGCAGTGTTGTAATGGGGAGGTGGCTAACCGTAGTAGGAGATTATTTCAGCGGCATCAACTCACACGCACAGAAAAGAGTCCCTTCTATATATTTTCCTTAATCTATGCCCCCCGTAGCTACAGTCGCGATAAAAAATGTTTTTAGTGTAAAATATGCACAAATTATTAATAACACGCACGCGCAGTTTTCACGCAAAACTTTTGTTGATACGGATACTTTATGTAATCAATGGTCACGCGTTTTAAGGGTGAAGTGTCTTGGGGCAATGAAGTGGTAAATATGAAAGCTTATTGTGCTCGTGTGTTTTGGTCATTTGAAAAAATACTTTTGAAGCAGCACTTATTTTTCTTAAAGATATTTTCTTTTTGTTTTTATATATTCTGCCGTTGTGTGTGAAACAAAGCAATTTAACTAGTTGGACCCAGCGGGGTAATTGCGTAACGCACTATCAGTAGCGATGGCTTTTATTTTGACAGTCAACAACATTCATTGCGTTATTTACGTTGTTGAGCAGACAATTTTTTTAACATATGAAGCAATGTATTAGCAATATCCTTCAAAATTATTCAGATTGAGATTGATAGTGTGTTACGCAATGAGGGTTTTCGTGAAAATTTACGACACCAGTTGGCACCACTGTGACAAGAGGTCTTCCAATATAAAATATATGATGACGTTCATCATTTGATTCATTCATTCGTTCATCATTCAGTCAATATAGGCTCTTTGACAAATGCCTGGATCTGACGTGTCAGTGCTGCCACCTAGCGAACGTCATTTCAGAAAACCCTCATTAGAGTGCTGGTCAAGCTGTCGAATGAACTAAGATGTTACACCAGACTATCATAATGTTTAAGTTCTTGATCGTCATTTTCATCAATATCATAATTTTCCAAATTATTTTTGCCGCTTCCATACTATAGAATAGAATTTTCTTTATTTTTAAGTGACCAAGACGCAAACTCAAACAAGATTGTAAGTAAAACTTACGACTATATTAGTAAGCCCAGACACTAAACAAAAACACAAGAAATAACGGTTGGTCACCGGTGCGACATCCTAATGGGAGACGGCACAACAGTGACACACGTAAACACAGTCAATTCGACTCGCAACCATGTTTAAGACACTGTTATTGGAGCCACCCCACACCCTGCGCACCAGGGAAGCGCACCTTTTACACATTATTGCGTAAAAGCAATCTACATGCGAATCTGCGAACATCCCTGACGTACTACAGAAACGGGACAGCCCTACCAGTATCCTAAACGCATTGTTATATTGAACGCGAAGAGCGCTGTATGATCTTCGCGTATATCTAGTCCACAGGCTGTGAGTATAAAAAGCAGTACAGTAGGCTCGAAAGAGCGTGATTTTAACAGGGAGTGAGCATCTTGCAAACCTGCGTGCCAGCAACGCTCTAACCGACAACGCTTTGCGCTCCCGTTCAATATCATCATCGTCTTTTAGGTTGGGAGTCAATATATGACCAAGATTACCCTACTATAATTACCCATTAAAAATTAACCCATCTTTGGTCACCTTGATTTTACCTTAATTCTTTACGGTAAGCCTAAATTCCTTTCGCCTGACTTCCCTAACAATTCTACAAGGGTAAACCTGACATAATATTTAAAGTGTCCTTTTATTAATCGGTCCGGTTTCATTCGTTTATGGCCTGCTTTAGCGTGTCGAACCAAACAGTGCCTTGTAATTTAACCATTTTGTCGTACGGCATTATGTTAATAATTTCATAATATTTTTTGATACGCTCGCCCTTCCATCGAACGCTTTAGGGACGGATTTAGAATGTTTATGTTCTTGTTAATACTATGATTTTTGTTATTGAATGTACTGTCACTTTTAGTACGGATTTCACCAATGAAACTGAAGGCAGTTTTCGTAATTTTAAGATTGTTCACACTCTGATTTCAGTCTTAATCTCTCAAAAATACCTCTAAAATTTTTAAAATTTTTGACAAGTTTTTGTCATTGACTGTCGCTGAGATGAGATTGCGCTTAGATTTTGAACGATTTTAATTACGGGAATTGGCCTTGTGAACGCAATTAGCACTTCTTAGCGTTCAAGAGCCGTCAGTGTCAATATTCCACAGCAATTTTGACACTGACAGGTCATGGACGCGGTTTAGATGTGATTATCGCGTTCTGCCAGTCTCTTCTGTATCAACCTCACCATGAAGGCTTAGGTGAAGTAAGTTTGAAGTGAGCTGTCATTCCACCTGATTCTAGGGATTGACACTATTGACACCTCACTTCAAGCTCACTTCCCCTGAGTTTTCACGGTGAGTATTTTACAGAATACATTGGCGGCTTCTTTGTTGAAATTCGCCCTTGGTGTTTTAAATGGTCAGTTGGGTTGGTTTTTGTTGAAGGATTTAAAAGTTAGGATATCTCTTAATTTAGGTATGAACCGAATAAAAAACCAAACGTAAAAAATGCATACATTATACAACGTAACCAGGGCGATCCACTGTTGTAAAAAGTATACAATGCTAAGTTATTAAATCTCTTAAGAAAAACCTACAATAAGCTGTTAAAGTTCTCCATAAGGTTTCATTTAATACACGATAAAAACATGCAATCAAATCAATAGTAGTCAAGGCTATTTTTCTATGAAACATTCACTATTGATAGGCACTCCTTCTATTATATTAACACCTGGCAGTTACAAAACTTGGGCTTAAGATAAATAATTATTACCCAAGGTATTAATAAATTAATACCTCAATCTATAAGTATCTATGTCTCAGAGTTATCCAAACATAGATATGGTAGGTATATGTTTATGTCAATTGTTTTTTTTATTTTTATTTGTAATGTGCGGTTTTGTTTGTGCAGAATAAACTAATTTTCTTTCTTTCTTTTCTTTCTTTAATTGTAGCCATGTTGTTTACCAGAACACAGTAGCGAGAGAATCTAAAAATAGGTAAGGTATCCTGGTAATACATTAATTTTATTTCTGTAAAAACATTTTGCTTTTTTTTCACTTTTTGCACGTCGAAAATAGTATTTTAACCCGTCAAGCCCACCGTACCCTATGTAGTACGATACAATAGAAAATCAATTGTGTCTCATTAGCAGAACTTGAGAGGTCATACTAGCTGAGGTCGGTTTCCTATTTTTTTATTTTCACATTATCGTACACCTGGAAATACAAAAACAATACATTTAACAAATTCAATTAATTTTTTTCTTTTTTTTATGTTTAAATTCGTTTTTATTTGTTTTGATTTGTTTTATTGTCTAATTTTCTATTTATTGTATGATGTACTAGTACGCTAATATTTTTTCTTTTAATTGATAGTGCCGTCCTTTCCTATAATTTAAATAAATGCGAGATCAATATTATGTCAACGACTCTGGGTTAAAGCTGTGTATGTGTTTAGTTGGTAAGCCTTATTAAATAAATAAATAAACACTACAAACATACAATAGGCGGTGAGAAAACTTAGAGGCCAGTTTGTTTTAAAGTCCAGATATTGTGTTGGTCAGATCATTTGAGGACCAGGCCGCTTATCGTCTGAAATGGTCTTTTGAGGAGATAGCCACACAGATTTGAGTGCTATATTAAATTAATTTTAAAAACTCTTCCTTATGTCGGTTAGTTTATCGGCTGCAAAAAATCGGTGTCTATTTCTATAATTTTGTCACGAGACCCGGTTCTGAGGCTGAATTTATAATTTTTAGATAATTATATCAATGTTTATGGCTGGTGCCAAGTTTAGTCTATTTCCAGTATAAAATTATTAATAGTAAATTAAACGTATCCATGTTATGTGTGTTTAACTAGCGTAATAAATTGACAAATTAAACTTAAAATGCAATTAAAATTTCAAAATCCGGCCCTAGATGTGTTAGCAGCGCGCATTTTCGTAGGTTGGCGTGACACCTCTGCGTTTAGTGATGGGACAGTGTCGATTAATATTATCTATATTGTTGCATTTATAAGTAAGCTTCTAATGAGAATGCATTTCGTGGAAGATGCACACACATTTTGTTTTGTTTAAATTAAGAAACAATATTAATAACCAAGAATTTAAGTCCTTTCACTACACAAACACACTACTTATATCTTTTAACTATCCGTTCTGGATTTTTGCTACATTTTTAAGAGACACTTTAATCACCTACACTTAAGATCTAGTTTTTTCAAGCAAATAATCTATGCAAACTAAGAATAACATTATTTAGTTGCATGTAAAACAACTCATTAACTCGAAACGTTCCCAAAACCCATTAAAACGGTTAGTATCGATATCAACACCCACAAGCACATCACTAAACAATGCTGTTATGCAAAACAGTACGTACAGTGGGCACTATCAGATCGGTGACCGCATTAACCGCGGCCACACTTATTTAGCCCCTAAATAATTATAAATTACTATATCTGCGATAGCGGTTGCAGTTCTCACTTGATCTGTAATTAGCGTTTCATGTTATCTGTAATTGATGTTGAATATATAGCTTCTTGTGAAAGAGTTTGTCTAATGAGAAATACGGACCAACTATTTGCACTATTTTTAGCTTATATAATACGAACCAAAACGATAATATAATACGGACCAACTATTTGCTCTATTTTTAGCATATATAATACGAACCAATTCGATAATATAATACGAACCAACTATTTGCAAACTCATCATCATCTGCCTAGCCTTTTCCTAACTATGTTGGGGTCGGCTTCCAGTCTAACCGGATGCAGCAGAATACGGGTATTTTACATGAAGCGACTGCCTATCTGCCCTCCACAACTCAGTCACTGGGTAATATGATACCCATTGGTAAGACTGGTTGTCAGGCTTTCGTGATGGACGCGCAAACTGTAAACAAACTTTTTTATCACAAGTAAAGTTTTTTGTCTGTTATTATTTAAAAAAATCTGCAGTTTTATTTATGTAAAAGTGCTTTTTCTGGAACAGCTATTTTTTTTATTAATAACTGACGAAAAATTCAAACGCAGAGGGTCTAGAATCTCGTGCTGAGTCTAAGGTAACAGATTGTGCGTCCCTGCCACCCTTTACATACCTATCTATGGTCTTCTTCTTCTTCGTTCTTGGATAGGAGAGCAAGAGGTTATGAGTGCAAACCGAATTTATTGGAAAACAAAGCCGAGAAATTACTCCGAGCATATTAAGCCCGTCCTTTATTTTTGAAACTCGTACCCACGCAATTATGAAGGTCGGTCTTCACCATCACACACTAACCCATGGGCTGTCAAAATCAAATTCGAAATCACTCATTCAAATTAGGCTGAGAATTATTCGAACGTCGAACGTTACAAAAGGCAGCTTTACTCGAACGTCGAGAGTTATAAAACATAGCCCCCAAAACGCCCGCCATTCACTCACTCTCATATGTCTATCTACTTCCTACCTAGCTTGCCCCCCTCCCCCTAAGTCTCCGTCACCACTCGAGGACACTTTCTAACCCTACGGCCATATTCAGTTCGACTCCACCTTAGTATGGCCAGCCCATAGCCACTTTAGCTTGCATAAATATGTAAATAAATCTAGTCTGTATATCATGATAGATAAGTCAAATACTTTATGGTGTTGCATTGTATCTCAATTAGCGGAAAGGCTTATCAGTTGCTAAGTTATTGGCATTGAGCTCCGAGTTTATATAGGCCACCCTACTCGTAGGACAGCTTGGGAAATAAGTGAGGAATTATTGGGAAATCTTATCAGCTTGTAAAACCTGATGAACATGGACTTCCCACATGAAAAACCTTTTTAGCTGATAGCAGTTTCTGCTTCCTCTACTCTCATATCAGCACATACGTACAGCTTCTCATACATGCACATACAATGATGCTGATCAGCTCTTTTGTACACGATGTGATCATGTTTTCAAGTCCAAAGTTTTTGCAAGTCATCAGAGTGCTTACGAAAGGAATGGAAATTAGTCTGGGTCGCTGGCTATCACGGGGTATTATAGTAAGAGTGCAGCAGACTGAAGAATCGTGGATACCAATTTGTTGTTTGTTGTTCCCATCCCCTTAGGGGAACTCCTAAGACACTTTTTACAACACTCGGTTTGACACCGATAGTGAGTGTTGTACATACACAGATCAAATGGGTTTGTGAGAGGTTATATGAAAGAAACCGGCTACGTTTCAACACTAAGGATTCCGTATCTCCGTACAATATTTTAAGACTATATTTTTTTAAACACCGTTTCTAGTACTCCCATTAATTTTTAACTAATTTTATTTTTACCCGACTACGGTGAAGCAAAAAGGAGGGTTATGATGTTGATCGGTATGTATGTTTATTATTAGTACTCACTCTGTGAAAATTTCAAGTGTCTACATATTATGGTTCAAAAGATATAGTCCTGTGACAGACAGTCGGACGGACAGACGGACAGCGGAGCCTTAGTAATAGGGGCCCGTGGGCACCCTTTGGGTACGGAATCCAAAAAAAGGAGTGAATGGTAGAGTGACGGCTGGCAGGGAAGAATGAAAAAGAAAGCGTGTTGCGCTGACCGCAAGTAACATGGAACAAGGGCAGAAAGAAGAAGATAACTTGCTTAACGCATGAAGCTTTGTGGCATCTCTAGATTCTGTACGCCTACGTTGCCTTAAGAGTTATTTAAAAAACAAAAACAAAAAAAAAAACAAAAAGAAATATAATTATTTTTTCTTTCTTTCTTTCTATTTATTCCCGGGTCATCCTACCGTGTGTGAATAGTCAGTAGAAGTCCAGCAAACCCATTTGCTTCCCCAGGTGTTCCTTGTTCCTTCCCCTTGACTAAATCCGGATGAAATAAATGGGCTAATTTAGTAACAATGCCAAGAAAAAGTCCACATTTTCAGTAACATTGTAAAGTGATATTCGCGTGCGTCCACCGTCTCATTGTAAGTAATTCTTTTTGAATGTTCACGGTGATCGGCCATCTTGATAGTATCGATTTTTCGCGTAACACGCACCCACTCACTTAATTCCTGATTTAGGACCGCATCACATTTTGATAAGTATTTTTAATTTGAATAAATTATGATTTAAGGGTGTTATCGTACGGAATGGGCGGTTGTAATCATAACCGTGGTTCGCTTCGTTACTTCACGGCCTAGTGTTGTGGTCGAGTTGTGTTTTGTTTTCGGTGACGATGACTCGGCTTTTGTAAGGAATTTGAATTTCTTTTGTTTTTAATGTTTCTAGGCAGCGTAGTGTTTTCTTTTTTATTAAGCGTAAGAATCAATCAATCTCAATCTGGATAATTTTAAAGGATTTTGCAAATCCATTGCGTCTGCTTAACAACGTAAATAACGCAATGAATATGGTTGAAATGTCAAAATAAACGCTATTGCTACTGATAGTGTATAAAGCTACAGACACATTACTGTGTCGTGTTGTGTCGTGACTCGGGATACACCAATCAAACGAATCTGTTCAGGACTACGTCAAAATACAACGAGTTTTGATTGGCTAACACTGCGTCAGGAGTCGTCACGACACGACACGACACAGTGTATGAATTCAGCTTTAAGGAATTACCCCGCTGGTTGACTAATGACTACCTACCTAATAGTGATAAGTACAGATACTTCTTAATAATTTTATTTTCTGCTAAAAGGTTTAAAAAATAATATTTTAAAAACTTAAGTCTATCTGTTGTCGAATCTAAAGTCACGTGATTTGATTGCTTAATGTTATTTTTTGCAACAATCATGATGCGGTTGTAAATACTAAGAGTAGCGTCGCGTGTGTTCGCGGGAGCTTTTACAATAACTATAGAAATATTGCAAAAATCGGGCCCAGATTTGTTTTAAGAATTTTAATCCATTTTTTTTTTCTTCCGCATAAATCCAAAAGGTTATAGTTCCAAGTCAATAGTTATTAACTCTTACCGTGGTCACGTCATTATTCTGGCACAGTTATCGCGAGAAAGCCGATAAAGATGTCACAGGGGCTTATAATTTCGACTCGCGAGCGATTAAACAGTGAGATTGCCTTGTTTAGGGGACAAAAGCTATATTACTGTTACATTTCTTGTGTATAAATTTCGAGCGACGTTTTTCAGTAATAAAATCGTGATTTTTATGTACTTTTTGTAGTAAATTTTTACGACTTTTGCGTTGTATTTTAAATATTTTTGGGTTGTAGAAGTTGGTGTTTTTAATGGAATTTATTGGCAGCTTTATGTTTTGCATCATGGAAGAAACTACGAATTTTGTGTAACAGATTACGTTTTGAACTACTATAGGACACTTCTACACCCTTGAATAGGAAAAATAAAATCATACATGTTTCAAAATGTACCGAAATCTGTAGAGTTGGAGACATACCTCGTGTCCTAATCCTAAAGGCGTAAGGTTGGGCTAATACGCGTTCGTCATCGCTGAACAAAATGAACGTGTCGGTCGGTGTCCGCGCAACGATCACTTTGGTTAGGACACGGCCATATTCTCACTCTCATCTCACATCTCTATAAAAATAACCCCTTAATTCCACCACGCTAAAAACCACCCAAAAATCGCTAAACAACGGTACTGTATACACTTGACTTTTAACCCGCCCGCGACATTAAACTCCTGTGGGGCCTTAGCAGACAGCTGACACATTCTGCAATTTTTTCTCTCCATCCCTAATTAATTATATCATGTATATATTAATCGCTTCGTCTTTTTCTTTCAGAATATTTTCGCGCCGGAATGCCACACACAGGTAAATAATTGTATTTAATTTCTTTATACTCTGCATCTATATTCGGATGTCACTACCTCTTCTTTTGGTGTCTGTCGTAAATGGGAATTCGACTGCCTTAATAGGTGGATAAACAGTTAATTATAGTTTTAGACAAATAGCCATGTGTGTTAATTAATTGACTAAGTAATACAGTCGAAGCCGCAGTGACAATGTCAGTTAAAAAACAATTAGGTATTGTTAACGAATCTGTGAGTGAAAACTTTTGCAATTGTGAATTTGTGAGTGTTTTATTCATTTGAGGACTGATTTTACCAAAGTCAGTTATCTTTTATCCGTGGAATTAAATTGACGTCTAACAGTTTTTGTATTAAAAAAAAAAACTGGCACTCCGGTAGTGCCGACAGAAGTGAAAACTTGAACAATTACGAGTGTATTTTGTGAATCGTCTTATAAACAAAACACGCGTGTTAAGGTGTGTTCCTTATTTTATAGGGTTTTTTGCAAATCAGGTATGATGACCAAAGTGACTGGTTTATTCTTCTCGTGAAAGGAATTTATTCAGATTTACAAATAAGCACACAGGATAGACTTCAGTTCGTGGTGTTGGTCGCGGCAGTGGTAAGAGAAGCAAGCCCATGGAGCTCGTCGTCAGTTATATATCCGTGGTTCAGCGCCATCTCGTCGTTGTTGGATGAACTACGTAGTTAGTACGCGAGGCCCTCGTAGTTCTTCCCGATGTGTATAGATGGCGCTGTCCTCAACAACGCGCGTCTTTCGTTTTACGTCTTACGAATCTTACGATCAGGGTCACGTGACCTGACGCGAATTTAGAAGTTTTTACCCATTCCAAAAAAAGTACACAGCGCCGCTAAAGAAGTTTTCACTTCAAAAAAACTGTCAAAAAGAATTCATTTTTAACAATGGCAATGAAATCCCATTGGTTTTGCTTTTAAAATATACTAAATTAATGCATGTCTTTTTCTACCGCTCAAAATGGAAGGCGGTGAAAAGGATAATGAAAGAGTTTATTTACAAACGTCAAAGTCTTATCAAAATCCACAGTCCCGAGGCCAAAGAAACAAAACACTGCCACCAGAACCAAGAACTCACACGTAGCAAAAAACGAATTCGCCTCAACAATCTTAACTTTCTTATCAACGAAACTCAAATACACTGACCGCTAAGTAGAATCATATATCAACGACTAAAATCTGGTAGCTAATGACGGTACGGATACGAAAATGCTCAGATCTTAATTAACTTGAGCATTTAACATTAAAGAAACCGAAAAGAAGCTTGTCTTATCGGCTGAACAGGAATTTACCTCACGCATTGAAATCATAAGCGTTTCAAAGAACCCTTTGGGGAGGGTTGCCATGTATTTGAATAGTGTAGGATAAAGCTATTAAAAAAAAAACCAAATACTTTTGGAGAAAATCCACTGTGACAGCCAGTTGTGTTACGAGATTAAATAAAATTAAAAGTTAAAAACGTTGGAGAAAATCTACTGTCGGACAGTCGTGCTACGGTTTCATTAACTGTAGTTCAGCCGTGAATTACGTGGAATAAGTTAATGTTTTGTTGAACGACAGTTATAGATTAAATATTACTAAAACATGGTAGTTATTGCTCTAATTAGAAACATAACTCTAAAACAAAACAAGTTTTTACGGCATACTTAGTTAACTAGTATTTTATTGCAATTTGTCAAGTTCAACTCCTATAATATGCGTAGATAATAAACATGAGAATATTATTCTGTTGTAATGATTGAAAAACAAAGGCGTCAAATCCGAGCAAAGCTTTAATTGGACTCTAAATATAGCTCTACAGACATTCTATACCTTACTTTACACCTAAGACATACACAAAACGCAACCCATAACACTCCGAATGTAACCCGAAAGTCTCCCTTTACCATAAAACATATGAACCCTGGTACCTTACTACCGTCCACAACCATTAACGGTAATTAAACCAATCGAGTCCAAATCTCGTATCGAGATAAAATCGGATCCGTATCGAGCGGGCCCACCCGCATCAACACTCACTCGATTCTAATACATTATACATGCTCTGGCCACATTAGTTTCTTATTAACATCTGCTCACACTGAATTGACCGCTCAGAATGTCACACACAACTTTCTGTGATAATTTCAACCTTGTAGTAAAAGTAATAAGGGTTATAGAAATGGGAAAGTTGATTATTACCAATAAAATATCATTTTCATGATACACATCTCTCCTACAGTAATAATTTTCGGTAAACGTGATGATATCAGAGCATATTTAGAAATATTTTTGAATGATTTCGTACGTTTTCGAGATCACACACGGCGTTTCCGGGTTATTTTTTTTTTTAGTTTGAATATAAACTATTTGGTAAATTTTGGTACCAAGAATAATAATTTGGTGGAAGTCTAATTAAGAATCGTTTGGTATAGTGTTGGAGAGTTATTGAAATTGTATCGAAAACATGCGAGATTTGACGGAAATACGTTTTAAATTGTTACGGTTTAATAGGTTCATTTACATGCGTTATAAGTTAGTTAATTACAAGGAGTGTGTAAGACCAAACTTATTTCATAAAGAGTTAAGGAAACCCCGAGTTGGAATAAACCAGCATGCATGCATGATTTGGTGAGGTAAATCTTGAGATCCTTGCAGTAGCTGCCATTACCCATTGATGCACTAGCAGGATTTTTCAGAATTAAAGTATTTTTCGGATTCTCTAATAATATAAATGGGTGACAAAAAATTGCTGTTCAATACGTTTTGACCGCGTAGGTATTGCACTTTTCGATGAATCAGCAGATTTTTTTTTGATAACTGCCGGTATATCTCTACGCTAGAAGATCTAGAATCATGTGCTGAATTGGTTACCGTTTGCGAATCTGGTTACCGTTTGCGCGTTAATGTCCTCCCACCCTGTATAAATCAAAATAATAAATGTATGGACCTAGAATCATATACAACGTGTAACGGATTAAGCGCAATACCTCAGACACCCCAATTAGAATATAAAATTATAAGTCTAAAACAACACCCGTAATTAAATAAATTTAAACCAAACCTGGTCGTTTTTTATAAAATAGTTATCCTTACTAAACGCAAAACGTATGTGCAGCAACATGCCTACACACACACTCATGCAATGTTAGCAGCCGACGCGACACGCACATTCGAGCGCTTGCCAGCTGACCATAGCCTGTAGGCATTAGACTGATGTGCGTTAGTTCAATGAACGAATTTTACTTACATGTGAGATAGTGGATAGTGGTCAAACGCGCGCCTATCAATAGTAAAAAAAAGTACCTAAAATGTCACAGACTGATATTATGAATGAATAACTTTTGATACCTACTTAATTGAGTTTACAGTGTAATGTAATGATTGATAATTTTCTAGCAAGTGAAATTATCAACATGAATCTAAGACTTTACGCTTAGTAACGGGGATGCATTTAAAATAGCGACTTTTTACCCGAATTTCGAAATTAACGAAGGGCGAAGCGCCCGGACTCCGTGCGGCACACGCGGGTAAAAAATATTTATCTCAGATGCGTAACTTTCGCGATATTATTAGCTACCTCTTATAAGCGTGTTTACTGCTAATTACGTGAAACAAAAATCAGTGCGTACAAGATTTTAATCACAAACAGCAAACTTTGTTGTGCGCATGGAAAAATGCCTACTTTGAAGATGGCCGGCCGGCAGCCCGGAGGTAGCGCGCGCGCGCGATATCAAAGGGTCGCCGGTTTTGTGCATCTCGCTCTTTCACATTATTCTTAGGGTACATTTGCAAAAGAAAATTATCTACTAAGTACCTATTTCGACATTTCTCAACAAATCAATTAGAGAGACATGCGGAATACAAATCGGTCGTGCATTTCAATAAGCCTTATTATTTGGACGGAAGGATTAAATTCTCTTACATCAACTGTTTTATTAAACGCGCGCGCGCTCGAATCCAAATGTAAAATGCTTTGATATTATTCATGTGCACGTGTGTATCATGGACCTAAAAATTAAGTTTTGCATTTGTGTTTGTTCAATTTTAGCGGCGCGCGCGCCAACGGTGAGTGCCTAGTTCTAATGTAGGCATTAGGCATTAGATACCTACCTATGGCCGTATGAACGATAATTAAATTACCGAACATTAGCTAGATGTGATATTGATAAGCGATATCACCGGGAAAATTTTTTTCTATCAAACTTTCACAGGCTTTGAATTTAGTCTCTACGCACCGCGCCGCGCGCCGCTGCTTGCCGTTTTTATCTACCTAGGTACCTATCTTTCGAGATTGCACCCCCGCGAATCTCGCGATCCCTCTGATAAGTTCGTTGTTAGGTAGGTCCAGTTTATTGTTTGTACTACAAAAATATGGTCAGTGGGTCGTCTTAGGCAAAGACGGCGTGTTTAAAAGATTATAATAACAATGTTTACAGTGATTAGAATACAATCGTATTGATAGGAAGAAGTAGGTACTTACAGAACTGGACTATTTACACTTAACACTTAGGTTATTAATTTGCACTATTTCTGCGATCCACTTTCACCTTGATCTATGCACTTATTAGCACGCTTTCTTAAATTGTATTTTAATTTTGTAAGCACTTCAGTATCACTTTTCACCGTCACAAATGCTTGTTGAATTTTTGTTTTTAGCTCCTCGACACTTGTACATTGACTGACGTACACGAGCGATTTTATGCGACCCCACAAAAAAAAGTCTAGCGGTGTTAAGTCTGGCGATCTGGGAGGCCACGGCACAGGTCCTCCGCGACCTATCCAGCGACTGCCATACTCCGCATCCAGATGCCGTCGAACGGTCCACGTGAAATGCGCGGGAGCACCGTCTTGCTAGTAATACATGTCACGTGAAAGACCGACAGGGACGTCATCCAGTAAGTCCGGCAATGTCTCCTGCAAGAACCGCAGGTAGGTATCTCCGGTCAACCGTGGAAGGAAAATGGGGCCGAGTATGAATGTTCCGAGTATACCAGCCCACACGTTGACGGAGAACCTATGCTGGAACGAATCCACACGGCAAGCATGTGGATTCTCATGCCGCCACAAATGCTGGTTGTGCTGGTTGTACATGCCAACACGCGTGAAGGTACTCTCGTCCGTCCAAAGAATGTTCTGTTGCCAGTTCTCCAACAACCACCTACTGAATTCCAGTCGTGGCAAGTTGTCGGCCGGCGTTAGGTCTTGACACCATCGAAGATGATATGGGTGTTCACCATCAGCACGCAACGTTCGCCACACGTACATTTGGCTGCAGTCAAACTGGGGTGCTGCTTCTCTCGAGCTGTCCTCTGGATGTTCTTCAAAATGGTCGAGAATACGCTTTTGCAGACGAGTGGTCCGCACATTCGTCCCTCTGTCCAAAGCCGTATTAGGAAGGAACGTCCCAGAGTCCCTCAGTCGCTGAGTTGCAGCCAGCATCGTCCTGGCGCTCACACTGCAGCCAAAACGGTCATTGAACTCCCGACAACCTAACGCGACATTATCAAGACAGCGAGCCAGGGTCCTCACCATCTCCGTGTATTGTATGTTGGTGTACCGGAAAGCCATCACGCACGGAATCAAAAATGTCACGGAAGTAAACTGAAAAACAACTACACTAGGTCGCTACCGGCGGATGACTAGATTTTAATGTTATTTTTATTTGTACTCATGTTATTCGGCGGTAGCGGCGGCGCGTATGTCGGCATTTCGCAAAAAACGTCAAAGAGGTTGCCGACAAATGCTTTATTTCTTTGCAATAAGGTTCAAATTTCTTCAAATTCAATAATTTTATTTTGTAATAATGCCATAATTTGTTTGTGTGTGTGTAGGGCTACTCTGATGACCGCACTAAGTTTGGTCGTGCATTCAAACAAGCCTTACGCATTGGAGATAAAGTGGAAATTCCTTTAAATTACCTATTTAATTTGACGCACACTACTTTTATTGTAAAATGCATTGATATTATTAACGTATGTGCATTACGACGTGTGAGCGTAATACAAATAATGTCGTGCGTTTAAGTAGCCTTTATTGCTCTAAGTTAAGGTTTCAATTTCCTTGAATTAAGGATTGTATTAATTTGTCATGATACAGTGTTTCTAATTTAAGTCATTTAAAAGATTTTTCCGTCAAAATTTAACACCTATTTTTGATGACGGAAATCGATTCAGAAGCCGATTCTGAACAAACTACTTTCAGGAATTGCGTTTATTCTGTTACACGTTGTATAAAGCTGCTTTAAAGCTGTAATTACAAGGTTTGAAGAACACAAATCCTACAGCAAACATCATCCCGCCATCACGAATCTCAAATCATTAACCTACCACCACGCTAACATCATCTACACCTAATAAAAAACTGATTATAATTTCTAAATCGAACATTAGGTAACACCTACACTATCGGACGAACAGATCAGACGAGAAGCTTTGTAAACGGTATTTAAACGCGACAAGTCGAGCGTCGCACAGTGGTCCGGGTTTTCAAAAAGGCGGACATAGGATCGAAAATGCATATTTAACGTAACAAAAAATAGTTTCGTATAGGAAATTTAACGCTGATTAATACTTATTACTACAACTTTTCAAAAAAACAGCTCCTTCACGTCAAAAAAAAATATTGAAAATAAAAATGTATGGGAGAAAATCTATTTTATTTTTTTTCTCCGTTCAGTATCAAAGTGTAGCAAGCAAACCTTATATTCTGGTAAGTACCTATTGTTCTTAATACGACAACATATAAATTGCTTGCGTATCCCTGCGGCCTTGACGCCTACGATGCTTCAAAGTTTAAAATTTCAATTGGGATTTTTTTAAATTATTATCGAGGTTTTCAATTAAGCTGAATTCAAAATATAATTTTTTAATTATATAAGAATTAAAACATACGCATTCAAGCATTTGGCAAGTATTTGTTTATTTTATTTTAATAAAAAGTACTAATAAAAGTCTTCAACTTTAGTTATGTAATAAAGGACACGTGCTGATTCGTAGCCTATTTGTAACTGACTGAAACGACTCCTGTGGTAAAAGAATCATTTACCCCCACCACCGGAGATTTCGACGACGCTGATTGGCTGTTGAAGATGTGGTACTAATTTCGTCAGTCACTACTTGCGAGCGTGTGTTTGTTATTAATATCTGTGCATGAAACAATTAAAGGCACTTGTTTCTCAACCCTTGAGGAAGCAACATCAATTATCCGTGCTGTGTGAAAGTTTAGTGAGTTTCGTTATGGCTGCATTTGTTACAAACTTGGACATTTTTATGTTCCTCCGTGTTGAAGGAGACATGAAAAATTGGGCACGACTCTATGAAGCTATTATTCTACATATCCCAGTTGAAACATGTTCGGAAGATTTAGAAATAATCAAGACCTTTTTGAAGAACTACATGAGTAATATCAATCGCAGATGGGCAAGTGCTTCTAGAAATCAGAAGACTTTCATGAATAGACATGCTGCGTGGTTAGAATCAAATATTAGTTGGCCAATTTGCACTACTGTTAATTTATCCGAGATTTTTCAAGCCCAAGATGAAGTTATCGAAAACATATCGTCAGACAATACTTCAGTTGACATCGATACTACAGCAGCTGTGATTCCGTCGACATCAAGTACAGCAACTGTGGGCACATCTACCGAAGTTCAGATTAGGAAGCCTTTTGTTGACCTCAGCAACAAACAGAAGAAAAGACGTTCAGAGTCTCTTTTGGACTATTCGCCGGAAGAACTTACTTTTGCATTAGTCGAAAGACTTAGGATAGACAAGAAGAATGACTTAGCTTGTGTTATTGATCATATAACGAAGAACCCTGATAGTGTTACTATTGTTCAAGCCACATTGTTTAAGAAAAATAGGAAAAAATCTTTAGATGAAGATCATGCTCTTGGTCTTTATACATCATTGAACCTGTCAAAATGGAAATACTTGTGTTTAAGGAAAGCGCTGTTAGATTGTGAAGTTCCAGTGTTACCATCGTATCACAAACTCCTTGAAGCTAAAAAGAGATGCTATCCACATGATTTAGAAATTACCGAGAGAGGAGCCAGAGTGAAGCTTCAAGCCCTATTGGATCTGACAGTCCAGAAGATTCTTCAAATTACCGGTACCCAGATTGATTCGTCAACTGAAGGATTGAAGTTAATTAGTAAATGGGGTTTCGATGGAGCTTCTTCACAAAGCACCTACAAGCAAAGGAGTGAAGATGTAGACTTCAGTGATTCATCGGTTTTCATGTCAAGTCTTGTCCCTCTTAAATTAGTTTCTAATAATAGCACCATATGGGAAAACCCAACACCTTCGTCAACACATTATTGCAGGCCCATTAAGTTCGAGTTTTGTAAAGAGACAGCAGAATACATCAAGCAAGAAGAAGCTGCATTGAAGGAAGAAATAAAGAACATCAATTCTACAAAATGGGTCGGGCTAGAGATTAGTCACGAGCTTCATATGACAATGATCGACGGAAAAGTGGCCACTATTATAACGGATACTTCGTCTGCATCTGCCTGCAATATTTGCCTTGCTAAGCCGACTGAGATGAACAAACTGTCAGAAGTATTTTCAAGACCTGTTCGAGAAGATGTTTATAAATATGGACTTTCTACTCTTCATATGTGGATTCGTTGTATGGAGTGTATTCTACACATATCTTACAACATGGACTTTGAGATGTGGACTGCACGAGGTGCTAACAAGCAACTAAAAGCTGCGAAGAAACATTTTACACAAGAAGAATTCAAACAGCAAATGGGAATACTTGTGGATTTTGTGAAGCAAGGCTTTGGAACCACAAACGACGGAAACACAGCCAGAAGGTTTTTTAGAGATTATGAGAAATCTGCCGAAATAACCAATATTGACAAAGGCCTACTGAAGCATTTTACGGTTATTCTTCAAACGATTTCATCGGGATGTGCCATAGATATAGAAAAATTCAGGACTTATTGCAGAGAAACAGCTGAGATCTTTGTTCATCTATACCCATGGTTTTATATGCCCGCAAGTGTGCACAAGCTACTCATACACGGTGCAGACATTTGTCATCACTTTGGCCTCCTACCAATTGGCATTCTTTCCGAAGAAGCGGGAGAAGCAAGAAATAAAGAATTTCGAAGAGTTCGTGAATATCACACAAGAAAATTTAACAGGATGAAGACCAACGAGGACTTGCTCCATAATTTTTTAATTAGTTCAGACCCATATTTATCCCATATTCGACCAAAATACAGCAACTCAAAGCAATTCGATTTTTTTCCAGATGTTAAAGAGCTTTTGTTGTTGCCTGAGGTAGTAACAGAAGAAACTGAAAATATGGATCTACAGGAGTTGCAGCCTGAAGATGATCCATTAATGTAAACGTGACAGATTTAGTGATTTTGTTATTGTTAGAATTGAGTTTGTTAGTAGTAGTAGTAGTTGAGTTGTAGTCCTTTTCAGGACCACTTAAAATAGTCCTTTTCAGGACTTCAGAAAAAGCCCTTTTAAGGGCTACATCTATTTCTAATTGTTTCTTTTAAGATGAGTCACGTTAGTAGTAAAACCAACAATATCAACCATGATTTATCAATAGGAAATATCAACAGATGAAAGAATAACCAACAGATGATTATTAAAAAAAAAATAAGCAGAAATGCTTATTTTATCATAACATCACGCTTTATATTCCCCGAAGGGTTCGGCAAAGGTGTATACTACACTATAGTACACTGTCATTTCGCCAGTTATATTTAAGTCCCATGTAATAGGGGGCGAGCTTAATACACGGATGAGGCGCGCGGGGGGCTTGTTTTTATTAAAAATGATATTTTGGATTAATTTCAATTGAAAAACTCGTTAATAATATTAAGATAATTCAACATTAAAATTTTAAACTTTGAAGCATCGTAGGCGTCAAGGCCGCAGGGATACGCAAGCAATTTATATGTTGTCGTATTAAGAACAATAGGTACTTACCAGAATATAAGGTTTGCTTGCTACACTTTGATACTGAACGGAGAAAAAAAATAAAATAGATTTTCTCCCATACATTTTTATTTTCAATATTTTTTTTTGACGTGAAGGAGCTGTTTTTTTGAAAAGTTGTAGTAATAAGTATTAATCAGCGTTAAATTTCCTATACGAAACTATTTTTTGTTACGTTAAATATGCATTTTCGATCCTAAGTCCGCCTTTTTGAAAACCCGGACCACTGTGCGTCGGTTTGACGCCAAATTAACTTATTGAGCGCGTACGGGCGGGCGATGCAAAGCGACGGGCCGTCATCGGACGGTGTAGTGTGGATACACCTTTTAATTAGTCGTTAATTAGAAGTGAATGTGGCTGAGAGACTGATATTATTATTTTTTAAAAGGGAATAAGTATACAGGGTAACAGAGACATCGACGCGCAAACTGTGACAATTCAACACATCATTCTAGACTAGGGGGTCTAGAATCATGTGCCAGCGTAGACATTTTTCGTCGATTATCAAAATGTATGAAACAGCAGATATTTTTTGTTCATCGACGAAAACTTTTTTGGGGGACTCAGACTCATATGTTGAATCCATGGCAATATGATGAGCGTCGATGTCCTTGCCACCCTGTATTACGAAGGAAAGATTCTGCCCAAATCTTACAAGGTAGAACTGGGGGCCTAAGAAGGCCACATTTGCAGAATCATAAAAGGATAACATTATGAATCATAATGAACAGTTAACTGTTAAGTTAATCATATCAAATCCCAATGGTGAAGGATTTTTCAGTTAGTTTTTTTGTCTGTGTTAAAATACCAATCCAAATCCAATCCCAATTTCTTTGATTATACGTAGTGCAACGAAAAAAAGAAAAACACGGACTGTCTTCGCCATATTATGATTCATAATGTTATCCTTCTATGATTCTGCCAAAGTAGCCTTTTTAGGCCCCTGAACCAAACTAAAAAAAATTGATAACTTAGAAGGGATTAAAACAGTTGATGGATGTTAATAGAATTAATATGAATGCTTCGGTCACACTTAGTTTACATAAATGATTCAGGAAATCAAACGCTTTAGAAAGATCTACACATTTTAAGATCACGGTAACATTGTAATCATGCTGCAGAATTGACATAAAATTACCTTCAAGTAGAAATACAATTTAAAGATGAGACCTAGGTTATAGGTGATGCCAATGCGCTCAAAGAACTTTACCGACAAGTAAACTAAAATGTTGCTAAGCCTTGCCACCCAAGACGAATATCGAAAGTTTGCGAAATCGAATAAAACTCAAATGGTACTAAAATTTTGCCATTTAAAGACACTATTATATTTACATTTAAATTAACTATAATATTATTACGGCGGGTTCAATCATTCAAGCTTAGTGCCGAAATGAGAATGAACGAGTTTCCTGTGCGCTATACATTTTACAGTTGTAGAAGCTTTCAATGAAGTAGCTACACATGTCGATCGATCAGCCACGGTTTGTCGGTGTAGATAGGTGACCATCTTTAAATATCGAGACCCCTCCGTGTCTCAGAAAGCATGTTAAGCCTCAATAAATAAAAAAGCCGTTGGTCTCGGCTGTCATTCGTGGATCTTTGACAGTCGTTACGGGTCGTCAGTAGCCTGAAAGTCTGACAACCAGTCTTACCAAGGGGTATCGTATTAAGTAAATGGGTTGTGGAGGTCAGATAGGCAGTCGCTCCATGTAAAGTACAGGTATTCAGCTGCATCCGGTTAGACTGGAAGCCGACCACAACACAGTTGGGAAAAGGATAGGCAGATGATGAGAAGCTTTTAATTAAATTAAGTTTGTTGGTACTAAAAACTTTCTTTGAAATAGTCCATATTGCGTATCATAATACAATCAGCCACTGCTAGGATTTAGACTCTTGTTTTAGCCACAAATATTGTTGTTTTTTTTTATTAATCCTAGTGTCAATAAGAGTTCCCTCTCACAGGGAGGAGGCCTGTGTCCCAGTAGTGGGAACGTTATAGGCTTATAATGCAGTGCCAGTGCAAAATAAGTGTATATTCTGGAAAACGAATGCTGTACAGTACCCGGCGATAAATATTGCACATCGACCTTTACCTTTTTTTGTATTTTATACAAAGAATAAAAATAATTATCAAAAGAAGCAAATCATAATTGTTTTAACAGCTCCTCATAAATACCGGACTGTTTGTATTTCGTGTGACAGAGATAACGCTCTACGAAGCCGAAATTAGCCGATTGTCTCTTTCCAAAGGTCGATGTGCAATATTTATCGCCGGGTACTGTAAGTATTGTACATAATATATTATTGATTGTGTCTTAAAGAACGTAGCCTGCTCTGTCCCACTCCTGGGCAAAGGCCTCCCTCCACTCCTTCCATCTTTCGCGAGCCCGCGCGTCCTCCTTCCAGTTTTGACGGAACCTATCCAGCTCGTCCCGCCATCTCTTACGTGGTCTGCCGCGACCCCGCCTCACTATCTCAGGGCACCAATTCTGCGCCATTTGGGCCCACAGTTTGTCCAGCATACGGCAAACATGTCCTGCCCAGTCCCATTTAAGTTGAGAAGACTTTTGAGCCGCGTCAACTATCTTTGTATTGGAGCGCAGTATTGTGTTTCGAACACGATCCGTTAATTTAACGCCTAGTATACTGCGCTCCATTGCTCGTTGGCAGACCTTCTGGATGTTCGTCAAAGACCAAGTTTGTGCACCATAGGTCAAGACGGGAAGAATACACATGTCCATGAGCCTGCGTTTCAGTGCCATAGGCAACAACATCCTTAAATTGTTCCTTCAAGGACCAGAAGCTCTTCCAGGCGTTTTCCGTTCGTCTTGAGATTACTTTATCTTGCCTCGCCTGGAAAGAGACCCAAGTAGAGGTATTCCTGGACCTCCTAACTTTAAAAAATATGGACGTTTTCGAAACGAATAGGTTTGAATTTCTTGTTTAAATTATTAAATTTTACCTACAACAGAACAAATGCTATTCTATAGAAATTCAATTCAATTTGGACTTTTCATTCTGTTTAATTCAAACCCGGCTCACCAGCTTGTAACGCTTCATGAGAAGTACCGTCCACACTAAGCCCAACCACAATTTCGTTAATAACTCCGGTCTATATCAAATGAATCTAACATCAGATTCGATTTTCTACTTCGATGTTTACAACTATGTTACAATTTTATATCATAAACTTTATTTCCTTTTATTATTGTTCATTAATTATGGAAAAAACTTGTATCGGGTGGCCCATAAAGATGTTTATCGACGAATTAACGGTGTCCATATGTATATGCGCACTAAATGTTAAAGAATCTGTAATTAGGAACAAATCACGTTCTGAGTTTTAGTTTGGAAGTGTTGATTTTATATTTCATGGCCGAATAAATGTTGCTTTTGATAAATAAATAATTATGGGAGTAATTATTACGATTTTTGAGTCAGTTTAATTTTCTATCTAGCTAGTTGAGCAGAATAATCATCAATCTATCAACTCAACCTATCGCAGCCCACCGCTGGACATAGGTCTCTCCCAGACTACGCCACATCAGCCTTTCTTTTCAGGATGAGAAATCATCAAATGACCCCTCCCGTTCTGGGTGGAGCGGAAGGGAGTGTCAGACACTTACTCACTAAAACCCACCCGTGTTCCTTCCTTAGCCCTTTATGTTCCGGGCCAGAGTAACCCTTTCGGACAATCCCGCTGACCCGGCAGGCTTCGGCCCTGACGGGCCCCTTCAATTGCTGCTGACATCTCTTTGAGGCGCGCGTGGAACACGTACGCGCCGTCCGGCACGGGCCTGGTCCTGATCGGACGGTGAGGTACCCATTACTCTCCGCCCGTAGGCCCGCGCCTACAGTGGCCGGGAGTCGTCGCAACAGCCTGTCCTGCGCTTTTCGCATGCAGTCTGTCCCAGACACCTTTTTAAATGTCCGTTTTTAAAAAAGAGGCAGTCTGTCCATTTTGCTGGAAAACGTCCCACACTACGCTTGCCAATACGCGGTCTTCACTCCAGGATTCCTCTGCTCCACCGGCTATCGGTCCTTCCACAAACATGACCAGCCCACTAATATTTCAGTTTGCTTAATCTGCAAGTTATATCGGTAACTACGGTTCTTTTCCGGATAACTTCGTTTCTGATTTTATCCTTCAAAGAAACTCCGAACATAGCCCGCTCCATAACGCGCTGAGCGGCCATAATAAAATAATTAACAATTTAATATTCATAAAAAATATAAGTGGATTTTAATGAGTCATTCAAATTCAGTTAGATCTGTAATAAATTTATTAAAACATAATTATGCAACGGCAAAATAAATTAAAAAGAAAAAAAAAACTTACTCAAAAAGATCCTAAATTTCATAAATCCCAATAATTCATAACATTAAAGTAGCAGTCTTTTATTTCGTAAGCTTTTAAAAACACTGAGATTTTGAAGCTGTATCAAACAAAACACTATCTTTCTTTAGGGCTTCGTCGCTGCCCTTCCTCCTTTTTTTCTTAGATTTCTTATTCCTGTCACCCTAATACTTGGATTTGCAGACCGGTGACATGTACGGACACCACATCTTCTCTATAACCCGAATGCGTGGCGACAGCTTGTTCTCTGGTAAGTCTTCTGGTTTGTACCGTCTGTGGGCTTTAGGCCTACTGAAGCGTAAGTCAGTGAGATCGACTCTGTTACGCACCCATGTTGTGTAGTATGCGCCCCCTGGAAAGATAAATGTTCGAATGAAACTGTTAAACGAATCATGATTATATTTTTTTTTTCACCATAATGTGAGAAAAGAAAAAAAATTAATGTGAAGTGTGTGTGTTTTTCTGAGTTAACATATGTATTTGTTACTATTCAGGGTATAAGGGACAACGATGCGCAAACTGTTATCGTGATTTCAGTACATGATTCTAGACCCACCAACGATGTCCCTTACCTGTCCAAGTCCATCCATATCCATCATATTAATATAATAATTATATATAATATTTTTTTATTTGATTATTTAAGCGCTGCTAGTATAACATAGAATTGTTTTTAGCAAAAGTTGCAGTAGGTACCTTTAGTTTTTATCTAGCAATACTACTAGATGGCCAATCGACTATTTTATGAAGTTTTGGTTCCTTGCTATAATAGAATGCAGGATTTATATGTCAAAGGTATTTCTCACTTTATGTTCGAATATTTACTTATTAAACAATAAAAAAGAAGGTTCTGTATTCGACCCGTATGTATGTATGTCCGCGATTTTCTCAAAAACTAATGATAATTCTTTCATTAATGTGATCTTCATACTTTCAGGATGGTTTTAGTATATAATACATTAGGTAATTATTCTTATGTACGAAGTTATATGCAAAAATGTACTGCATCTCCGGCATTTCTATGCGAATTTTGATGATTCTTCTAGTCGGTGTCTTCAGTTGTTCAATGCACTAATGTTAATTGAATTTGTGTGGGGTTGGTACAAGTAAAAAGTAAAAAAAAAATAACTGACATCAAAAAAAACACTACAAAGTGATAAATAACTTTAATTTCGGAAGTCGGTGTTGACACAGACTTCCGAAATTAAAGTTATTTATCACTTTGTAGTGTTTTTTTTAAGTCGGTTGTTAATTGTCTTTTCAAATATTTCTGATCATTGATTCCATTCTATCCCGCCAAGACGAAGTTTATTTTTATGAAATATTTCAGGTAAATAATATCAAGAAATAATACTAAAAACTCCGAAGGAAGAATAGAAACAATTCCTTTGTCTGCTCACTGTGTATAATTGTCTAGATTTTTAAATTTACATTTTTTTTCATCATATCCGTGCTGAAAACTCCGTCGTAACTGTATATTTTAGAGGTTGTTATAGTGTTTCTCTATCTTAGAACATAACAGGCATTGAACATCATCATAAACAGTCTTTATAAGTCCACTGCTGGGCTTGGGCCTCTTGAACCGATTGTCATCTAACACACTTTTAGGCACCTGTCCCTCCGCGTCTAGCTATTAGAACACTCGCTGAGAGACTCACGCTAGACGCACACCAAAGAATAATGGGTCTTAGTGGTCGCGCACTCGTTGCTCGCCAACTCAATTTTAGTTACTTATGTAATCAGTAGCTCTACTCGCGTAAAATACTGTAGTCATTAATTTAGGTCTTTATTCTTGAATACCTTTCTTACACTTAGCAATTTTGGTTCCCTTTCTTCCCCATCAGCAATAACATCATCATACGCAGCTGTGTCCTCAAGACGTATATTTAGTCAACACTTACTATCATAATTTTCAATTAATTCCGGCCTGTGGGTGCCAACAGTGAAGAACCTTATTTTCTTCACAGCTGCTTCGTAATCTGCGCAACGGCACCGGTCCATGAGCCAGAACGATTGTTACACAAACTCAACTTACGAAAATAAATTGACAAATAATTTTGGTTTATAACTGTCATTGTCAAAAATTTATGGTCGTATTGTTTATAATTCGGCTCTTTGTGTGGTTTTATTAGTCGCTTTAATGTCTCCAAAGAGTATGTTATCAATTATTGCTTTACTGTCTTGTGCCTAAACTTCTGTCTCTTGTATAAAATGGTTGGTCTTCCGGTATACGGGATTATTAATTGATTAATTTAAGGTAACAGTAAACTTCAGCTAGAGCATTCAGTTTAAGTTGAAAGTTGCATATCATGAAAAGGTTCTCTCCGTATGAATGTAGCTAATAACGTGGAGTAAGCAATAATACTAATATTGATTTCATCATAATATTTTATATTGAAGCATTCGCAGATTTGACCTATGATTGCTATAAATCGAATGTTCTACCTGCATATATGTATCTATTTACATCATCAACGTTCTTCTGCCCTTATCCCAATTTATTTGGGTTCAACGCAACATTTCTTCTTCTTCCATAATTCTCTATTAGATGTCATCTCGGTAGTCACACTTTTACACAGTCCAACCATCGTTTATATATATGTTTCCTAGGTTTTGTATATCGCACCTCCGATAAAATAGGGTTACAACTCGAAAAACCTGGATTTTTAGAAAAGCGAAAATAAACTCACAGATTTGTTAATCATTCTTTATTCTTAGACTATTATTATTATGTGATCAAAATTATAAATGCTTACAAAAAAATATGCTTTAATGACATACGCTGTTTTTCAATTTTCCTAAAAATCAACCTGAAAATTCCTGTAAATGATTTTTCGAGTTTTAACCCTATTGTATCGGAGGTACGATATATCTATTTACATTTAAATAGGTACTCTATCGTTTAATCGTTTTTATATTGGAAAATAAATATCAGAATATTAACAGAAAACACTTTCCAAGCTACCCGACACCTAATTCAAAACCCCTTACAAAGTAACTGTAGTAAAAGCGGATATTTAAAGTCCGCCCTGACATCTAAATACCCATCAACGTTTAAAGCACGACACGAAAAATCGTTGCTCCCGTATCCCTAATGTCGGAGCAATCGGCGGTGTTGTAAAATCAGTCACAAGTAGTAAAACGCGTAATAACCTGTGCGATATACTGTCGATATACGCTGGAGGCGAAGGAAGGGAAAAGAAAAGAAGCAAGACTTTAACAACCGACCGATTGTAAAGTTGGAAGCATATTAACGTTATGGCCATCGAGACGCGTGCAATTCGTATCTTTAAATGTGTTCCATGAATTTACATTACTCTAGGTTTGTGTGTGGCGATGGGTTTTTCTTGCTGTTTCGCAGTGTGAATTTATTTTTTGAATACGTACGTGAGATTAATCGAAAGAGTAATACTGATTCTGAAGTCAACAGAACAGATGACAGTAATTTGAATGCGAATTATGGTTGTTGTAGACGCTATATTTCCAAAAACTGGCCACCGTGATGAGGAAGGCTTACAGTGCCAAGTGACCACTCTTCTAAGAAACTATAATTAAAGACTCATCAACCGACACTACTGAGTTTGGGCTCGTCACATTGCAGTTGACTAGTCCATCTATGATGAATATCATATGTAGCGTGTTTCTGACAAATAAATTACTTTGACTTTGGCTGATTATCATGATGATTTCCCAAGTTTCTTTAAATGGATAGAAGACATGAAGAATGTCGATTTGGAAGGTTAAATAAAAGTCCTCTTTCTGAATGACAAACCAGCAAAGCATGTCCAAGATGCTTTAATGTCCTTCTTAAGATAGCTTAATAGACACCTAGGGCTAGAAGCGAATGCGGTTGAAGATACATCCATGAAGGCAAAGATAAGATCACCAATAAAGTTGTAAAAGAAGTAAATTTTCTATATATTCTTTTGATCTAATAATAACTGTATTTAGTTTTACGAAGATTTCTTTACTGACACTAATGCAGGCTAATCTTAGGATATACAGTAAAAATATTATTATAAAGTCTCTTTTGCTCTGTATAAATAAAGTCATTTCTTCGCTAGTACCAGCTTTTATGGCTCGTCGTTTATACGCTAATATTATATTACGTTTCTTGAAATATTTGTTGGTTGGCAAATGTGAATATTGATCACTAAACTTTCTCAGTACTGGCATTTTTGGACCAAAGAGGTCAAGTTCCTTCGGGATGGGATGTTTTCACTAAACTGTGTTATACAAGTCAGTGGATGTTTCCCTTTACAATGAAATTGGATAGAAACGGGGTAAAAGGTTTTAACCCCAGATGCTAATACTGAAGCAGGGCAGAACTGGACAGTTGATATATATATTTCGAAGAATAGACGATTTATTCCGGACGTGCCGCACAGACTAAAAATAAATTGCGGTAGTGTCTTATAAGACGCTACTCGCTAATGAAGGACTAAGAAAGTGCATATGACATTAAATTTCAACAGGAGACGCCTGGTTATGAAGACCGTAACGTAATGCGGAAGGAACCTTAATTGTAATTGGACAATTCAGCAGCATCGCGATCAGGGTGCTGGGCTATAAACAGGAAAATATTAATGGCTGGTTCCAACACCGAGCGTGTTATACAGTGTAACATGAGAGGAGCGTGTAAGGCACCTGTCCCACCACCGGATATTAAGGAGAAGCGAGCAGAGTTAGCACCTAAAAACGAGTGGCGAGCCACGAGCAGTGTGCGTGACGGTGGCGAGCGATTATTCGCTGGTATGCGGATGTTTGTCGAAGGACTGATGCCAGTGGAGCAGAAGTCCTAGAGTGAAGACCGCGTATCGGCAAGAGTCACTACGCTTGCCGATACGCTCCCCCATCTAGATGGACTGACGACCTTAAGAAGGTGGCTGGGACGGACAGGATGCTGAAGGCGGAGACAGGGTGTTGTGCGGAGCCTGGGAAAAGCCTATGTCCACCAGTGGACTGCGATAGGCTGAGTTGATTGATGCGGATGCACCAAGAGTTAGTCTCTCAATGAGTGTTCTGCCCGTCAAGCGAGCATCGCCAAGCGTGTACTCTCTTTTTTCTTATAGCTCTTGTCCCTGAAAAAAACAGGTAGTCACCAACACCGGTGTCAACAGTCGGCGACCATCTATTAATATAATATGTATCTCTTTACTAACACGGGACCTACAAGCTTTAGTACGTGAAAAATTGAGCTTGAGCGAAAAAATGCTCGTAGTGTGGTGGGACAGGTACCTTAAGCGTGTTGTCTGAACCAGTACTTATTACAAAATATGGCGATACATAATATGCATAGTTTATTTCTATGCATAAAATGTGTTTATTAAGTAATAAGTAAGCAAGCAAGTCTCGTACTTCCTGGTGATCTTCAAATTGATACATGTTTGTATCAATTTTGAAGATCACCAGGAATTGGTTTCCCTGTTTTTAACATTTTGACTAAATACTGGTGCAGTGGTGGCTTAATGATAACGGCCGTGACTGGTACTACTGGTGATCTTCAAATTGATACATGTTTGTATCAATTTTGAAGATCACCAGGAATTGGTTTCCCTATTTTTAACATTTTGACTAAACACTGGTGCAGTGGTCGCCTAATGATAACGGCCGCGACTTACGAGTTGTAGGTCGTAGGTTCGAACCCACACAGGCGCTTTTATTTTTGTAAATTATTTAGGCGCTTTGCAGATGGAGCAACTTTAGTTGAGTCAACTATCAACTTTTTGAAATTTTCTTTTAAAAGTTGCCAGCTGCTAAAGTTGTTGAGATGTATGTAAACAGCTAGTTGCCAGTTTCCAGTTGCTGCAATAGTTGCTCCATCTACAACGCGCCTTAAGCACCAATGCTCTCAAAATGGTGAAGGAAAACATCGTGAGGAACGGCATCTACCAACCCGCTCTGGGCCGCGTGGTGGAGTACGGTCCATTCCCTATCATCGAGAGGAGGCAAATGACCCAGCAATGGGAGAATTACGGTCTGAATATATTAGTATACTAAAGTCTCGAACGCATACGTATTGATGAAAGAAGAAAGGGAAGCTGTTGCCTTTTTCCTTTGAAATAACACTGGTAATGACGAATCTGAAGATGTTGAATGACTGCTGCTGCTGCGGACAGTTCAAGGGCAAACGAATAAATCTGCTAACGGAGTGCTTGAGAAAA
The DNA here is from genome assembly GCA_963855955.1 of Luperina nickerlii. Classification (NCBI taxonomy): domain Eukaryota; kingdom Metazoa; phylum Arthropoda; class Insecta; order Lepidoptera; family Noctuidae; genus Luperina; species Luperina nickerlii. The sequence goes on from OY979686.1 coordinate 9,226,285, forward strand.
ATAAAGTTAAACGCTAGGAACTATAGATAAACTTAACCAAAGAAATTAAAATGAAGAGAAAACTTATTTGAAGAACAATGATTTTTATAATCTTAACCGCTAAAATAAGTAGTTATAACTAACTAATATTCCATTTACAGGCTACAAAGATTAGTGCAACGCAGACAGGCAGCCATTGAAGCGCTCAATATCATGGTCTGAATTGGCGCGAAATTAAAGCTACCGGTATTCTGAGATTGAATGCGTGCGCGCACAGTGACTACGAACTGCTTGTTGGCTATAAAACATGCGAGCGAGACACTGACTGCACGGGCGATCCAGAATGATGCTGGAGTTTTTGCTTCTTTTGCCAACACAGAGAAGTAATTTTCACGAAGCGTTTACGTTTTTTTTTTAATTCTTTCATCGTGGTAATGGGCCAACTTTTGGGGTTAGTGCAACCCTTCTTATACCCCAAAAGTTGGTACAACACATATACATCTTTTTGAGGCTAACTGTACACCATGCTGTTTGTCCTGAACATTCGAAAACTTTGAGGACCAATTGTAAATAATATACCTCAAATCGAATCATCGTGTGATCACCATTCCGTCACATAATCTCTATAACATCCTTAGCTACAGGTCACGGTTACGTATAATAACATCCTTAATTCTAATCTCATCAGTCATCACAAATCAATAAATACTTTTATATCTCCGCGATGTAACACTGGCAGCTATTTCGTTCAGTACGAGTCTCGCTTTAAACATTTACGATCGCTTTACTAAATGAGATTTTATCAGCACACGTTTTTTTATTGGTCCTTTTTCCCAACTTTAGTCTCGGAGCCCTTACTTGTGTTTTATAGTGAAAAAGTTGGCTTGGAATGTTTTTGGCATTTTGTTTGACTGGAGATTTGTGCTGAAATTTATGTTGGAGAAATGGATCTAAAGACCAACTCCTATTTCTAATTAATAGTTATGGTTTAAACTATTAGGAAACGGTTATTTGGAGAAGAATTGAGTCATTGGGACAGGGTAGGGACACTAAATGTGATTGATTTTTATTGGAGTATCGGCACTCAGGGAGGTCGTATCAAATAATGGAATTAAATAATAGATGTATGTTAGAGCATAAACATCGACAAGTAATCAATGTACATGACTTTCGCAGAACTTCGCGGGACTAACCAATACCTATCGATAAAGCGGACACCATCACGATTGCAGCTGTCAAATTAAATTGAATTTTAAAAGTTAGCTTTAAGGACTAAATTAGCTTGAAAAACGATGTAATCATTACAGCAAGCGTTCTGAAAGAAGAATCGTAAAGCAAGGGAAGTAATTTGCATCTGTTCCCCGGAGCGGTAGACGCGACAACACCCGTGAAATGGCCTATAGGCGGGAGCGGTTCTACTTCAAAGAAAAACGTCATAAACCCAAATTAGTGCAGACAAATTAGAACGCTAATTTTATTAGCATTAAGGCTGTAAACCGCTTGGCAGCGACCGATTGCTTTATTACCTTATAATGCATAGGCTTAGCAGTAGCGGTTAACGTACCTGCAAGGATTTTAAATCAGGTTGCCTAGAATGTGATTTCAGAGCTTTAATAGTGATTGATTTTTCTATTTGATGACTTATGAGCATTGTGGGTTGGTTTATTACTTTTGTCTGTGATTTCATTAAAATAATCGGATTATACCTTTTAAGGATGTGTGAATATTTCGGCAAACGCTGCATTCGTTATTTATGTTTCCGTGTCTAATGAATCTCTGATTTCATCAATATTAATGGTATTTGGGCCTTTAGCTTTATTTTTTGCTATTACTTAACCACCAGAGTTTGTGGCTAACTAATAACAGTCACACGGGTTAAGCTATGCTTACCGCGGTTGGTCCCTAGATTGGTAACCATCTTTACATATCAAGACCCTTCCGTGCCTCGCAAAGCCTCTGGTCTTGGCGGTAATTCGTGGATCTTTGGCAGTCGTTACGAGTCATCTGAAGCCCGAAAGTCTGACAACCAATCTTACCAAGGGTATCGTGTTACTCAGTAACTGGGTTCTGGAGTTCAAATAGGCAGCCGCTTCATGTAAAACACTGGTATTCAGCTGCATCCGGTTAGACAGAAAGCCGATCCCAACATAGTTGGTAAAAGGCTAGGCAGACGATGATAAGCATCTCTTATAGCTATTATCAATCTTTCCAGGTGCGATTTTTGGTCCTTTTAGTTATAAGCATGAGATTTTCTTTATCAGCGTATCTAAGTAGCAATAAAGCCTCGCCCTCTATGTCATGCGCATTGATTGGTAATAACGTCATCTATACACACCGCTGTTGAACCGATCACACCTTGGTTATGTCATTAATGTTACTGGGAAACTGTTTTATTTGAATTACTACGAAGCCGGTGTGCCTTTAGATTAGAGCCTCATGGTTTGAATGAAAATCAATTTCACGATATTCATCCATCTTTTGTTGACAATATTTTAAAACTATTCTGCTAAGTAACATAACATCACGCCTGTAAAATCTGAAAGGTTAGGCAGATGTGTACCTATAGTACACTCACAATTGGCCAGTTATTGCCCATTAAGTCCCATTTAATTAAGAGGCGGGTTATTGCCATCAGTCGGGTAGAAATCCAGATTCTGGGCTTCTACTGAAAAGCTCCAGATAGAAAATTCCAATAACACTTTACCCGGATTGGGAATCGAATCCAGTACCAAACAAAACATTTATGGCCGATTCCTATAACATACGGACTGTTAAAGGTTAAAATTAAGACTCATAAAAGAGTCTTAATTTTAACCTTTAACAGTCCGTTTACCAATAATGAAGCAAAGACCTCAGAGCTTTGCATAGTAGACCCATAACTATGGAAGCAGCTATCACAGGTACAATTAGCTTACGGATCTATTTATATTCCCAGTTTGGCAACAAGAAAATGCTACTATTGGTAAGCAAAACCATCGTTTTTGTTTATAGGAACCGAGCATTAACCAACGAGGCTATACAGACGAACGGAATATTTTTTTGTTTGACCTGATGCTTTTTATGAATTCAAGTGTGGTTTTCCATAATTTCTACTTCTGTCGGCTTCTTTGCTAAAGAAACAGCTCTACGATAATATCAACAACATAACTAATACTCGTAAAACAAACAATATCAAATTACAAAACGGCTATTAATCCATTTTATACGACTCATAATTAATAGAGAATAGACAAGAAACCTTATTATTCTTTCATTAACGACATTAGCGATAAATTCCGATGACATATCTAAAGATCTAAAACTTCTTACAAAGGAATGACTTCTTGTTCACTTTTTATCGTAATTGGGCCGTCAAGGTGATATGAATTTGGCAATCAAATAAATATTAGCCCGGAATTGGGACAGGTGGAGTGCCGAAATTAGGGTATGTGGTGCGCCCTTTGTAATTGAGATATAAATGCTGTTTCTTGATTAACTCCGAGGGGTTAGCTTTAATGTTTTGAGCTGTTTTGTGAATATGAATTTATGTGCTAAAATTGGTTTTTGTTTCGGTTAGAGAATTAAGACATTTGGGTTAGGTGCGTTATTGAAAACTCTATGCGAAGCGGACAAAATTTTTGCTACGGAATGTTTCCTTTTGGGTTATATAGACATTTATTTTGGCCCATGCTGTACATGTTTACCCTGTGTCAACAGGTCTTCCCATACCTATTAACACAGTAATTTGAAAACATTGTAAAGACCAATAAATAAACGAATAACGGTGGAGTTACTACCGGCTTTTCTCCGTAGGAAACGACCAATTGGAAACGTGCTCCTAGCTTGTCACGTTTCATAAGTGCCCATGTAGTTTTATGTGAAATAAGATATTTTGAATTCGGATTGCTGCATTAAAGGACCAGTGTTGTTCTTAAGGAACATAATTTGACCAAGATTGTGGAGTCTGGACTTAAAAAGAGACTGTGAGCTCTGAGTTTGTTTCGGCCTTTCATCTCAGAGTATCAAAATATGATTGACGTGTAAAAAGTGTCTGTACAAATATACTTACAGAAAAAAAATCATTTATCTTTTAACCAATTTTATTATTTTGCTGCACTTCACGTTCGCTAAAATAACAAAGGCTCTTGAAATACTTCATTTTAATTTTAATTGTTTTAGTTCACACAAAGATTCTCAGTGTCATCGTTACAAGTGTGAAGTCTTAATCAGTTGCGTGCAATATTACCCGCATGTCGTGCGTGTAATATTGCCATGGTGGCTATCGATGGACAATTATGCGCGCTTCACGACTCATTAATACCGTTAAGATTTAAACAACTACTGAAATTGCGTGGGCGGTGTCTTTTGATGAAAAAAGTTACACGTTATGGAGTAAGAGTCAAAGTGGTGAATCCTTCATGGGTGACGGATAACGGATCCATTATGGATTTCATCACACGAGTGGACAAAACCACATACACTCTTTGGGTTGTTTGGTGGCTAAGCAAGATTCATGGCTTATTTCCGTACTATTGTATGGTAGAACGCTTGGATGTCCAACCTCTTAGCATGCATGTATTAAGAAACTGTTAGGATCATCACCTGCCTAGCCTTTTCCCAACTGTGGTGGGCTCGGCTTCCAGTCTAACCGGAAGCAGCTGAACACCAGCATTTTTTTGTGCCTCAGACTGGCCTCTCAGATACTAAGTAACACGAAACAAACTCTAGGCATACCGCTCTATATTATAATAACAGTCTGTCGACTTTTACTTATAGGTAAAGATATAACGAAAAAATAAATTTCTCAAATCTTGAGACTTGACACATTTACAACCAGACTAACAATTCCGATACTCCATATATACTTACTACGCATTCAAAAGTACCAGGCAAACATTCACAAAGAGATTACATCCACAGGTCAGGCCGGCGTCAACCAATTGGGAGGAGTGTTCGTCAACGGCCGCCCCCTTCCCGATGTGGTTCGTAAAAGAATCGTGGAATTGGCCATCATGGGAGTAAGACCCTGTGACATCAGCAGGCAGCTGCTTGTGTCACATGGGTGCGTGTCCAAGATCCTGACGAGGTTCTACGAGACCGGGTCTATTAGACCAGGGTCTATTGGAGGCAGCAAGACTAAGGTGAGTGTTAGTATTGTGTTTTATGTATTTGAAATAAATGGACTTTTTTGTGTGAATTTCAGATTCGATTTCTGTATAGTCGACTTTGTAACTGCTTTACTACGCTAAGATTAAGGTCCGGTTTTTTGATCCGTAGTTAACTCAACCAATTGTTATGAATAGTAACTAAAGGTTAAATTTTGGCAAAATGTGTTTTTTGATCAATTATTTGTCTTTAAATTGTGAACTAATTAACCATTAGTTGACCCAGTTGACCATTAGTTACTATTTTTAACCACTGGTCGAGTTAATCACGGATCAAAAATCCGGCCCTTAATGTTCCTTGTAGTTCGTAAAACGACAAGGGTCTCTTTTCCCTATATTGTGAGAGTCAGATTGTTTAAATTTTAATGAACATTATATTTGATGGAAATTGTTGGCTTAAGGGGCTTACATGACCTAAAGCGCGGTAACTGTCGGACTGCATAGAAAAGAAAGAGAAGCGCGATGACACAACGTTTTAAGTCTTTTACCTATTGTGGTATAGTAATTTTATTTTAGGTGCATCGTGTTCACATATTGTTATTATATAATTAATGTATGCAAAATTTTGTAAAATATTTTAAAAGAGTAACGGTGGAGTTTCTTGCCCGTTCTTCTCCATACGAAAACTACCTTTTGGAATGGGCGACTAGAATCAATTCTATTTGTTGTAATTTCTGACGTTCAAAAGTGCCTTTAATGTGCCTATTTGAAATAAATGCTTTGACTTTGACTTTGACAACGCTGGTAATTTATTGCAAAATATGAAGCAATTATTTAATTACAATAAATCTATTGTTTGGACGAAAAAATTAAAACACTAGTATTTTAGTATATTGCTTGTAGAATCATCTTACAAAAAAATTAGAATTATTGTATGTATATCAATTAGTATGTTTTTTATTGTAAAAATAAAGTTTTTAGAGGTATCTTCATGATTTTTTTTCTATAGTATCAAATTAGTTGTATTATGTTTTCAACACACTATATACCTAGCATATATCCTGAAGAATATCATATATTTCTCTGATTTTGTTTACTGTAGTCGATCATATAATTTTATTGTTTCTAAAACTTGCGTTTTTTGGTGTTTAGGTCCTGTAAGCCCCTTAAGTAATAAAGCAATTACGAGGTCGACTATACATGGTGATGTATTTCAGACACGATCTGAAGCATTTGTGTTTTTATTTTGATTTTTACAGCACATGTATATTTTTCAGAAATTACCTAGAAAAGCTGATTAAAAACTGTTTTTTTTTAATTCTATCTTTCTTAGATAAATTGTCGCTTTAACATACGTTAAGAACTCATTGCCAAACATACAAATTTAACTCTATGCTACAAAATTCTACAGTATCGAAAACTTCGGTATGTCACCTTGATCTTGAGGCATTCAAGGGTGCTCGAGATCGAAGTAGGAACGTAAAATGTTTCGAAAATCTTGGGAATCTTTCCAAAAACCGCCGACCCTTTAGCAAAAGTTTGTAAGAAAAAAAAGAGGTAAATGACAGTAGTGTTGTCAAACATGACTGGAACTGCTTTATTCCTTGGAGTCACCGTGACAAGGTGATGCCAATCAGTAGTCATCATAAATAAGTAATGACTGATCCTTTTCCTCTTCTGCGTAGGTAATTAAAATGGTCTTTTTAATTTTTTGTTGTTTTGGCGCTGCCAATCTAATCAGACATGCCAAAATAATAGGTATGAGAGACAATAAATCTGGAATCCTCAATAAATCAGGAAATAAACTTGGTAACTTGGTTTTGATAAATAATTTAAAATCTCTTGAGTTTTTGGCCTTTTGGCCAGAATAGCGATACTTTTCAAATTTTTCCGAATGTAAACTAAACCTGAACATTCTACAGTCAAATATGTTTTTACAACAAAAAAATTCAACCTGCAAACGTAAAATTTTGGAAGAAGGAAAAAAAAATGAACAGTGTTGTCAGTCTGCGCATCGATACTTGGCGAATCGAGCGGGTCACGCCGCCAATGACTAGTAATTATAAACTATTTAACATAATAATGTGTTATGAACCGTTTTTTTTTCTTTCTTATTGGCTGATAGTTCGTTGCCGCGTACAGCTTTTAAAATCGAGTCGAATATTCACTCTGCGTTGTGTAAATTAAAACTGAAAAAAAATCGTTTTATGTACACAGATAACTTACATGTTTTAACAAATTATGATATAAATCTTTTTTTTGCCAACTTGTTACTCAAAGTTTCCCAAAAATCGTTATATTCCGGAAATAAAACGAAGAAAAATTGCACCTTAGTTGTCTCAAAATTTTTACATATGTTACCAAATATCGGAACATGGAAGGAAAAAAATGTAAATCAACAGTGTTGTCGGCTCATCTTCCGTCGATAGACGGCGAATCGAGCGGGTCACGCAACCAATCACCAGTAATTATAAACTATAAAATTTTTAACCGGCACCGACTTTCGGCTTCTTGAGATGGCCTTTCGACACGCCCGTAAGGCGCGTGATTGGTAGGGTTAAGTGTGGTTCTGTATGTGATTTTTTATAGAAGGCATTATTACAAATCGTTTCATTCAACTTTCTTTTCAACTTTACATATTTTGACCATTCATTATGACTATCGAATGTGTTATAAAATAAGATTATTTTTACTTTTGGTTAAGTTTAAATTTTTTTATATTATTTTCATGTGCTTGCTTGCTCTGATTTTGTTCAAAAATTAGACACCAATGCTTGGTGAGACCAAACATTGGTGTCAGTCAACCTAAGAGTTTAAAGGTGTTTTTAAAATGACACCAAAGTATAATTTTTGAAAAAAATTAAAATAGAAGCCAGCAAGCTGAAAATCCTTCAATCATAGATCAAGTACCGTTGAAAACGTACAAACGTTTTACTATCAACCGATAGAACCCCACAACAAAATCCGGTAAGCATATTCGACATCGACCTCACTAAATTCGGTACGCCAATAAAAGAACCATTTGTTCTTCGTCAAACGGACGCCGACATCAAAAAATTGATTACAACAAAATACTCCGAAATCACCGAATACTTTTATTGACGGTGTTATGGGAACACTTAATTGACTACTAATCAAGGTGATCAAACGTCACGTACAACCCGATCCATCCTACATTTCGATTATAATCGGTATACATAGAATTATATCGATATGACAGTGAGCAGTGAGCTCATCACTAAAATCGGAACCAATTGTGAATTATGTAAAACGTTTCGTTTGTTAATTATATTTTCGCGTTTCTTTAAATCATTTTATGGTTATATATTGCTGTTTTATATGCTGATTGAATAAATAATAGCGTGGCATTTACATCAATATTTTCGACATAGTATCCGTGGGATAAAAAATGGCCAGCTTTTGTTAGATACTTTCTAAATGCAGCTAATATTTTTATTACAATACTCTAAAGTTAAAATTCTCATAATTTCGTATATAAAATTGATTGTCCTGACTTTAACGGAATTGTCTGTGAAAAAAAAATAGCTTTCTCGCTGGAGAGATCTTTTTTAAAATCCTAGATGACTCGTAGATGATGGTAATTAAACATGGGAAAAAAATTTGAACATTTTTTTCTTTTGACGTTTGTATGAAAATATATGCACATTTTTTTTCTTTACGGTTTGATCTTATTTGCAACGGTGCTAAGTTAGATGCATTTTAATCTTTTAATAAATTACCGAGCAATGGATTGCCAGCCTGCCGCCACCGAATTAAATTCGCGTGGGAGGATTATATTCCGAAGTTTTATCGTTCCCAAATCTATATAAACATTTGAAACTAAGCATTTAAGATAACGCGATCTAATTTGATGACATTAGATTAGTCAAATGCAAAAAAGTAAATTTTTAACATAATAAAACGTGAAATTACATAAAATAAACAATTATTACATAAATAATTATTGAATAACTTAAAACGTACTAACAAATATTAAGATTTTACAAGAAAAATACATATTTTCCTATGTTAATTTAATTCATAAATCAAAAAAGAAAAAACTATTTTTATCTTTAAAAAAAACAAATTGTTAAACTACAAAATTATGCAGGGACCATTACGCCAGTGCGATAACCTCAATTAATTAAACACTACAACCAAATCAAAGGTATAAATGAACAGAAACGATTTCTCTGTGAAAAATCGTTTGATTGGACAATTTGCCGAGCCTTGGGTTTTAAAAGGTTAAAACAATATCGTTTGAGGCACCTTGGAGTCTTATGACCCTATTTAAGTTGATCGGCAATACTACTCGTAATTGGATTTTCCTTGTGAAATAAGTTTAACTTTCTGTTTTTTTTTTCGGAATAATGTAAAAACTGACGCCAAAAAATAGGACTTGCCTTTATTGAACACAGGAACGAACAACTTTAAATGATGAAAATACTTAAGGGTGAAGCGCTAAGGTAGCTCGCGAAAATCAAATTTTCTTACGTTTTTTGCAATTTGCGTTTTACGTCGATCAAAATATGATTCGCAGCCGTAACAAATATGTATTTACAGATATTAAAGTCCGGCCACGGTAGGCGCGGGCCTGCGGGCGGAGAGTAATGGGTACCTCATCGTCCGATCAGGACCAGGCCCGTGCCGGACGGCGCGTACGTGTTCCACGCGCGCCTCAAAGAGATGTCAGCATCAACTGAAGGAGCCTGTTAGGGCCGAAGCTTGCCGGGTCAGCGGGATTATCCGAAAGGGTTACCGCTGGCTCGGAACATAAAGGGCGAAGGAAGGAACACGGGTGGGTTTTAGTCAGTAAGAGTCTGACACTCCCTTCCGCTCCACCCAGAGCGGGAGGAGTCATTTGATGATTTCCCATCCTGAAAAAAAAAAAAAACCCCAAAGAATCACGATTTCATGAAACAGTTATTCTTTGGGGTTACATGGTCTTAGAGAGTTGTGTTGATGACTTTAATGATTATAATTCTGTAAATACATATTTGTTACGGTCGCGAATCATATATTAATCGACGTACAACTTAATACTGACCAGCAAATTGCAAAAAACCTAATAAAAAATGAATTTCGCGGGCTACCCTGGCGCTTTCGCCTCTATCTGCCTAATAGCTTTTTCCCATCTATAGGGCTTCTGACTACCCGTAACGACTGTCAAAGATTACAAATGACAGCCAGAACCAACGGCTTCACGTGATCTATGTAAGATCTCGGTATGTAATGGATGGTCACCCATCCATGGACCGATTTTGACAAGCGTTGCTTAACCTTGAAGATCGACCTGTGTAGAAAGAAAGAAATAAAATACGATTATTTTCGGCTAACAAAATTATTAATGTAGCTGTTATTATTTAGCCACTGGCCCCTTTTCCAAAAGCCTTTACTATTTCCAAAATATCTTTAACGGTCCATATTTCTAAAACACCCTAACTAAATACCAAAACCGCTCGCTACAAATCTCTAAATTGCTCCAAATGCAAGAACATAAAAAAGCTAAACGTGAAACACATAAAAATCGTACACATTTTAAATAATTTGCCCAATTCAAATCACTAGTGTGGGAAACCACGCTATCTTATACAATATTTTTTGTTACAAATATTTACCGTTATTATTTCAGTTTACGAATAGCGAAAACTCGGGATAAACGGTCGATTACACCGTGTAGCTATTATAAAATTACGATACGCTTTTTCTAAGTTAATTGGTGATCACTTCAGAAGCATATTTCTGTAGTTTTACCGGCTGGTTGAGCTTCTACTTTAAATTAAAGTTTAAGTTGTTACGAACCGTCTAGCTATTCGTTAATATTAACACGAAAGTTTTATCATCTGTAATGGCTGGTCGGGTACTAAATGGTAAACAAATGAAGCGCTTTTGCGTTTAGACGTTTTATTGTTAACACTTGAGAGCTGGTAGTAGGGCTTGCAGCAGTCTGGTGTAATGGGAATTAATCGAATGTTCGAATATCACAATGATCGAAAAAATCTAGTATTCGAATATAAAACGTCCGAATATTTGAAAGCCCTAGCTGGTAGGGTTGGTTATCGAATAATTATTCTTCTTTTACTGATTTTGGTGGCTGTCGCATGTCTTCGATATTTTGGTTCTAAAACATGCCGGTTTCCTCACGATTTTTTCCATCATCGCACTGGGCCCGCGTGGTGGATTATGGCCCATTACCTCTCATAGACAGGAGGCCTGTGTCCCAGCAGTGGGAACATTATAGGCTGGTTATGCTATGCTTCTGGTTTTGAGAGTCTCTTAATTTAAAACTTAACATCACGCCTATTATAATCCCTGAAGGGTTAGGCAGATTTGTACAGACGCCAGCACATCAAGCTACTACAATCTGTCAAATTTCTTTAATAGATCTTCAACTTTATCGCTAAAGCATAAGGTTCAAAGTTGATTGGGAAAATTTTACAGTTTCGGGTAGCTTGATGTGCTGGCGTCGGTACCTATAGTTCACCCACATTTCGCCAGTTATGCTGAAGTCCCATGTTATAGGGGACGAGTCTATTTCCATCAACCAGGGACTAATCTAGACGGCGCGGCGCGCTCTTACCAGTGCTCTCAATTTTGTTTAATTTCGTTACGCTTGAAGTCATATAGTGCTCCTGAAATCATAGAAAGACTCACTTCTATAAAAAAAAAATGTAGTCTATAGAACTTGGAAGTCCGCAAAGTAAAATATTTTAAGCAATATTATAAAGAGGAAAATAAGTGAGTTTGTATTTAAGGGGTACCTAATCTTCGGAACTACTGATCCGATTCCGTAAAAGATTCACTAATGGAAAGCTACAGGCAAGTGTCATAGGACATCATCTGCCTAGCCTTTTCCCAACTATGTTGGGGTCGGCTTTCAGTCTAACCGGATGCAGCTGAGTACCAGTATTTTACATGGAGCGACTGCCTATCTGACCTCCACTACCCGGTTACTGCTTAATACGAAACCCCGTGGAAAGACTGGTTGTCAGGCTTTCAGACTTCTGACGACCCGTAACGACTGTCAAAGATCCACGAATGACAGCCGGGACCAACGGCTTAACGTGCTTTCCGAGGCTTGGAGGAGTCTCGGTATGTAAAGATTACTTAGCCACAAGCCCCCCAAGTGTCAGAGGACATACTTTATGTTAAATCAAGAAGTCGCGGGCAGAAGCTATAGTCTAACATAGATTGTAATAGACCTGTACCGACTTAGCTAGATTGGTCGGCTCGAGCCAGGTTGCTCTAGTCTACGAGAACCGTTCTACTACAGAACGTTTTTAAAAGAGTAACAGTGGAGTTTCTTGTCCATTCTTCTCTATACGAAAACTACCTTTTGGAATGGGTGACTAGAATCAATTCTATTTTGTTGTAATTTTTGACGTTCAAAAGTGCTTTTTATGTGCCTATTTGAAATAATGCTTTGACTTTGACTTTGACAGCCCGTTCACAATTTTACCTCAGATTTTGCATCACTGTCCAAATCACAATAATCTTTATTCTCATTCGAATAAGGTTGCTGTTGGATTGCAGCCATTGACAATTCTGTAAAAACTATTGTGATCTTTATTTTCGTCATAATAAGATTGCCTATATTGTCCCAAAGCTGGGAAAAGTCTCCCCTATATTCTTCCACCTTTCCTTGTGCCGTGCCTTCTTCGTCCAATCGGTTATGAACGAGTCCAAATCGTCACGCCAGCGTTTCTTAGGCCTGCCTCGATGACGATGCCCGTCTTTGGGCACCCACTGTGTGAAGACTTTGGGAAAATAGAAGCTAAAGGAATTAATAATAAGATTGTTGTTAGGCTGATGCGGTCAGAGGTAAAATGACAGTGGATGGACTGTACAAATTGGTCCTAGGAGACGTAACTTTGAGGATATGAATAAAATCACAATGATTTATAACGCGAATGAGTTTTATAAAACAAAATGGTTTCTACTTTATTGTTGTCCGATGTAGATATTTATTGATTTATTGGGATGCGAATGTTTCTGGTTGGATCAATACTATAGGCTGACCGCTTAACTGAGACGATGCCTGAGGTAGCTGCGCAGTGCGGGAGGGGTGATAGTTGTCACAAGTTGACGAATCACTGAGCTCTCGCACCACGTCACCACACTCCTTCCGCACTGCGCTGCTACCACTGGCAACGTCTCAGCGTCTCAGTGCGGTCGGGATATAATTGTGACTGATCTCACCACTAATCGTCAGATTATGGTAATCCCTCATAAAACCACGGAATATAAAATTTATTTTGACAAAGTATTAAAGAGCGCTTTAACTTGTTTTATACTAATTGCTCTTTAGAATAAGTTACGCTTTTTTAAGCGGTAACTGTGCTTTAAAATGCCGAAGCCTTTTCTTTTTGTAAAAAAACTTTTCCGCTGAAAAATATCGCTTGGATTTTGTGATAGTTTATGGTGCACACTATAAAGTAAACCGTTCTAAATCAAATTGGTCTTAGTAAACTAGAAACATGGCTTACTCATAGATAAAAGGAATCCTGGAAAGTGATGGATACTTGAAGACATCATGACACATTAAACTATCAAGATTGTTTTATTATATTGATACCTACCTAAAGATTTTAAAACATTCCATAAACCACCCTGGCTTTAACCCAGCAAATAGAGACATCAAACCATTTATATGACGCACGCCATTTATAACTCCTGACATTTGTCATCAAAATCGCGAGCGCAGTCGCACTACGGAAACGTCATAAAAACTCACAAAAGGTCAACCCTTCGAATGTGGTAGGCTAACCAACTAACCAAGATATTTGCATGAAAACATTCACATATATCCCTATCTCCGCTTTATGACCGCGAGTTATAGCCTTTATGATCGATGGCCAGTATTTATGGCCAAATGACCGTAATTAGTGGGGCCGAGTACCACTGGACTTTATAGCTGGGCGGCCCGCGATTGAACATAGCTTTCACACAGCATTTTAGTGTTAAGTTTCGAATTTGTATTTGTTCTGCCCGGATATTTGTGTATATTTATTAGCGGTACAGTTTAATTGTATCTTTAGCGGAGTTTTACATATATTTTGGTGTGTTCGTTTATGTTTTGTGGCTTACTGTGTTGGGTATTAAAGAAAATGCGCCTGAGCATGTTATAATGACCAAACAGTGTTTCTTTGACGCGTTGCTGTCTATCCTCTTTATGTGCCTTATACCTTTGTGGCCTTTCACTACACCCATAGACATAGATGAAGAATGTTCTGAAAATATCAAGTACTTAACTAAATATAACAAAGAAACTTTTTTGGCGTCGCTCTCCACAAAAGTGAGTTTCGCAATCTCTAATAAACATTTTCTGTGGAGTTTTCTCAATCAATTTTATTTCATAAAGTCAAAGTCAAAGTTTTTTTATCTGTTAAAGAAAGTAGGTGTTTGAAATAGAATAGGCACAGATATCTCTACGTTTTGTCGTTAATGGCGTACAAATATCAAATAAGCACACTAAATTACAATTTACTATTAAAATTATGTTTTATTAAAATAAAGTCTTAGTAAATAATTTGATTTAAATGGAAAAAACTGGGCAAGTGCGAATCGGATTCGCACACGAAGGGTTCCGTACCACAAGGCAAAAACTCCGAAAAAAACACATTTGTTGTATTGGCGCCCCCTTCAAATATTTATTTTATTCTGTTTTTAGTATTTGTTGTTATAGCGGCAACAGAAATACATCATCTGTGAAAATTTTAACTGTCTAGCTATCACGGTTCATGAGATACAGCCAGATGACAGACGGACAGACGGACAGTGGAGTCTTAGTAATAGGGTCCCGTTTTTACCCTTTGGGTACGGAATCCTAAAAAATATTGTACAAAGGCGGACCTAATAATAATTAATTTAATTTATTCAGACAATCAATGATGCATTTCGAGACATTTTATACCAGTCAACCTTAGGATGATGCAGAGACAAAACATGGCAGGTTAAGGGATAAATAACTCGAAGAAGAATAAATACTAATACATAGATACGTGCATATAAACAGAATAAACTAATAATCTGCATTCGCGATTTTTTTGCCAAAAATGTAAACATAGTCTGTGAGTCTGGAAAAATAACTTTAAATCCTACACAATAAAGTTCACTTTACGCTACAACTTCAAACATTTTTATAACATTTTTAATAGTGCTAGTCACTCTGAAATCGACTTAATTACCATTATAATAAAGTTGCTATTCGCTTAACTTGAAATATTAATTTAAAATAATATTAATATATATTAATAATATTAATTTGAAAAATAAGTTTAAGTAGTCTTTAATTGCGATACGTTTCCTATAGTATTTCCTCACGTTTGCCACTGTTACTCTTCTTTTTCAAAAATACCACAATCCTTAAATACATAAACTCACGCCTTCCTCCCATGGGGGTAGGCAGAAAACTACAGAGCGCCATTAGCTACGATCCTTACATACTCCTTGTGATCCTTTTACACGACTTTGAACGTAATATTGTGAACACACAAGGTTCACAATATTAGGTTCAAAGTTGTTCACAATATTAAGTTCCGTAATCCTTAGAAGAGTTTTCTGTGAACTTATGCCAATTCATTTAGATATGCATCCAATATTAGCGTCCGCCCGCGACTTCGTCCGCGTGAAATTTCTTGTTCCCCCGACCCAACCCGTCGCATCGCATCGCTTGCCCGCGCTATTACTTCGTTTTCACTTACCGTTCTTTATCTGGGGGCATGGTAGTGCCCCAGCCAAGTCGCGCAAAAAGTGGCACGGCCGGGCCGTACCATCCTTTTCTCGAAACAGTTCAGGCAATTTTCGTTACTTTTTTTCTTTTGTTTTGCTCCTAAAAGTCCTAGCTTGATGTTAGCCTATAGAAAAATTGGGCTATCACATGCCAAAATATTTTTATAATCCGACTGCAAGTTCCAGAGATCAGCGCATTCAAACAAACAAACGCTTCAGCTTTATTATTAGTATATAAATTGACATTCATCACGAAATATCACAAATCGCAAGACATTCGCTCACATATCCAATAAATCACAAACGCACGGCTAACCTAGTGTAACTAAAACGATTGCCACACAGCGCATGGAAATCCGTCCGCCCGTAATGAATAGTGTTTGCGCAAGCTCATCGGACAAAATTTGTTATATGGAATGGAAGTATTTGTTACCGTCACTACTGCTAACGTACCGGCATTAGATGCGCGAATACAACGGTTTCGTCACAGAGTATTGAGTTGATACAGTTTAACAATATGTGTTGTGTCATGTTTATTGCATGAAGCACATGCACGTTAGATTTGTATATTAGGGAGGGTCGATTTCTTTTTTAATTTTGTTTGCGGAAAACATGACACCGAATTATAGACTAGAAAGATAGTTTTTTTTTGACGCGTTTAAATACCCGCGCATTACGTTTAAAGTTTTAAATAATGCCACAAATCTGCCCTTTGCTTTGAGCATTTATCTTAAAAATCAAACGATACTTATAAAATGTGTTCAATGGCTTAAAAAATAAGAGATACAATTACAGATGTTAATTAAATAAAAATCTTAGACTAATCGGGCGAGAAGTGTAGGGGAGTGAGGCGGAGAGGTGACGCAAAATCTCGTTCCCGCCCGTAATTGTTCTAGTACGCCCATGTTCAAGGTGGAAGGTCGCGTGCGTTTACTTATTTATTTCGCTTCATTTCGTATTTTTAATAAATATATTTGTCTTTCTTTTTAAGTCCCAAAAAATAGTAGTCCAAGCAATTTACAAAAAATAACTGAAAATTTCAGAGTCGATGCGCGGGTAGAAAGAGAAATTTTGAAAGTTTTTTTTTTTTGCTTATTTTTCATTATTGGAGGTGGGTCACGTTTTTATTGCAATAGCAATAAAAACGAACAACAATAGCGAAAAAAAATCTTTTCTTAAAAAGATTTTTTTCCCATACAAGAGCGTCCCACCCTATTGTATATACATATATGTATACTGTTTTACACTCGATAAAGAAAAATCACACTAATATTATAAAGGCCAAAGTTTGTGGGTGTGTTTGTATGTTTGTTATCTACTTCTTCACGCACAAACAGCTGAACGTATTTGGATGAAATTTGGCACACAGATAGTTTATAACAAGGGTTAATAATACATAAGATACTTTTTATCCCAATATTCTCATGGGATCGACACATATGCGGGTAAAACCGCGGGGCGCTGTTAGTATCACATAAAAACATAACATCACGCCATAATATTACCATCAACCGGGAATAAATCCAGAGTCCGGGATCTAGTAAAAAAAAAAATAGTGGCACTCCGGGAGTGCCGACAGAAGTGAAAACAAAACACAAACAGATTACTTTACCCTGACATATATAGGATATACATTAAAACCGAGTACATCCCGGGAACAGCCGAACACATCCGAAGTGGGTATTTTTTTAATCGTCTTATAAACCTAACACGCGCGCTGTTATGTCGCTTACGGTAACAGTGGGAGTTCAATGGTATTTTCCCATCTCAAAAAATGCCCAACGTGCCTAAAGAAGTTTTCACTACAAAAACAATCGATAACGGAATAACTCAATTGTTTGAACAGTGAAATTACTTATCTCTTTTACCTTCCTCGAAAAGGTGTGAAAAATCCCTTTGAAGAAGTAAAGAAAATGCTGAAAACCCTCTAGCTATGCTTTCCTTTCCATACTTCATTACTAAAACTTCACAAGCTCCAGATACGCCTCCAGTGTCAATCTCAACGCAAGCCCGAGGTGTGAGCCCATTCATTCATTGTTTATGACCAATTAGGAACTTTGCACACTTCTGCGAACTTCGTTAACATTTGACGTTTACTGCATTACCGTTGCTCTAATATATGAAAGGCTGTGCGGAGGCAGTCTTTTGTTTACGCTTATTTTCCAACTGGTGAAAGCGAATTTTTTTAAGCTGTGGCAGTTGAGAGTTTAGGGCAGAAGTGGTAACTGTAAATTAGTTTGAATTTACCTAGGTATTTGATAGTTTTGTGGACGCGATACATATTACTAAGACACTTGACATCATTGTGATCAATGATATTATAAGAGAAAAGAGGTTGGTAGGTTACCTACACAAAATTCGATCTTCAAAAACGGCACAATGTCACACAGTTAGATGACAGGTGGAAGTAGAACGGCAAGAGTAAGGGAACAGAAAAGAGCAAGACGTAGAAAACTTGGTCGACTAGTCAAGTTTTGACGTGACACTTGCGTAGCGCATATAACCTATTAGTGTTGCCCAAATGCAAGACCAAGACAAGACCTTAGCCAGTCTTGGTCTTGGTCTTGCGTCAATACACCTGGTCTTGGTCTTGGTCTTGGTATTGCGCTCTCAGTCTTGGTCTTGGTCTTGCAGCAAGAGTCTCGCAAGTCTTGCGAGACTCTACTACTTAGACTAGACTACATTCAAATACCTATTAGCCTATTGCTCAGGGTGGCAGGGACATCGACGCGCAACCGCTTACCATGGGTTCAGTACATGATTCTGGACGCCCCTGTGTTGAAATTTTTCGTCGACTTTTTCTTAATTTTTACGTTTTTATCTGCTATTTTTTTTACTGTAAACTGTATAAAATCATTATTTCTATCTGACCCAATGAGATTTTTAATTAAAAAATAGTAAATTCACTTGTTTCACTTAAAACAGCAATGTAAATAAAACTCGAAAGGGCTACCTGATCAGCTGTATTACTAAAGTTCATTTGCGAGGTCAACACTGTCTTCGTACCTACGCTATTCGCTTTCAAATGCCGAGACAAAGGGACCGCAGCGCCAAACGGTCTGCTCGTATTATTAACACACTTGAAAATAAACTTTAAAATTATTACAATAAAGTGCATAAATGCTTGAACCTGACAAAAAATGCGGAAGATTGCGGGAATCCCCGCGCGGCGTCTAGTCGGCCATGAATCCCAATGAATCAAAAATAACGTTATTTTTGTCTATATATCATCAATACAATACCTTTTAGTGTTATGACGATACGGTTTTGAAACCAAATACCTACTATAACGCCCAAATCTCAGTTTAACTTAACTGCGAGACGCAAGAGTCTTGCAGGCTTAGTCTTGTTCTTGCTCAAGTCTTGCAGGGTTCAGTCTTGGTCTTGGTCTTGCTACAATAAGTCGGTCTTGGTCTTGGTCTTGGTCTTGCAAAAATGCAAGAACAAGACCAAGACTGCAAGACCAAGACCGATTTTGGGCAACACTGTAACCTATATTTTCTCATATTACTTATATCACTAGCAGTGTCCCGCGGTTTCGATCCCGTGGAAATATCGGGATTAAAAATATTCTATGTGTTAATCCAGAAAATGGTCTATCATGTGCTAATTTTCATCCAAAACTGCTCACCGGTTTACGCGTGATTGAGTACCAAAAATCTTCACAAACTTTCACATCCATACTAATATTATAAATTCAAAAGTAACTCTGTCTGTCTGTTTGTCTGTATGTTACCTTTTCACGCCTAAGCCACTAAACGGATTTCGATAAAATTTGGCAGAGAGATAGATTGCATCCCGGGGAAGGACATAGGATAGATTTTATCCCGATATTCCCACGGGATCGACACTTATGCAGGTAAAACCGCGCGGCGCTGCTATAGTTTATAATATTAGTAGGATAGTAGAACTGACTGTGATCTTAATTTTAATTGACATTCTATTTAAACAAAGTAGCAAATTAAGCAAAACAAACTATCAATATGGCACCGACTATATTTAACCACATTCCTAATTCCATAAAAAAGGAACCAGTAACAACTTTAAAAAACCGGCCAAGTGCGAGTCGGACTCGCGCACCGAGGGTTCCGTACAAACCTGCAAGGTTTACAAAGTTCGTTCATTACGACAATCGTGTCATAACTATGGTATTTTTATTGCAAAATGAAATTCATAACATTACAATGGGGAAAGATGGAGGAGCATAAATTTAAGACAAAGATCTCTTTGCTCTCTGTGCTGTAAGCTATTGCTTCTTACCAAATTTCGAGATTCTATGTCAACGGGAAGTGGTCTTTAGGTTTTAATTCCCTTGCGTGTAGTTGCGAGTTTCAAAATATGCGGTATCAATGGTTGTACTTTTGCGTTTTGCGTTTTTGCGTTGACTTAGAATTTTTTTTTTCACGCGTTAAAGGCAATTAGATCTAAGTATTTGATATGAATTTCAACTTGATAGCTCTACGCGTTCATGAGGAAAAAAGTAATAAGTTTATATTTATTAAAAAATAAATATATATTTTGTAATGTAACTAAAAATTTAAGGTTTTCGGAATTTTTCCTTTATGTGTGCTATAAAACGTTGCTTCAAGCCAAATTTCAAGATTCTAGGTCGACTGGAAGTACCCTTTAGGTTTTGATTCCCTTGCGAGTACTTGCGAGTTTCAAAATATGCAGCTTAAATTGCTGTTTCTTTTGATTGCGTTGACATAGAAGTTTGATTTTGTTACAGCTTAAAGGTATTATAGACCTGAGTATTTGGTAAGAATTTCAATTTAATACCTCTACGCGTTTATGAGGAAATGGGTAGTAAGTTTAAAATTATTAAAAAAAAAATATTATGTGATGTAACTAAAAATTTATGGTTTTCGTAATTTTTCCTTTATCTATGCTATAAGACGTTGCTTCGTACCAAATTTCAAGATACTGAGTTCACGGGAAGCACCCTGTAGGTTTTGATTCCCTTGCAAGTGTCGAAAATTTGCGGCATAAACGGCTGTATCTTTTGATTGCGTTAGCTAAGAAGTTTGATTTTTTCACAGCTTCAAGGGACAGTAGACCTGAGTAATTGATATAAATTTCAGCTTCATACCTCCACGCGTTCCTGAGAAAAAGGGTCTTGACAGACGGACGGACAGACGGACAACAAAGTGATCCTATAAGGGTTCCGTTTTTTCCTTTTGAGGTACGGAACCCTAAAAAAAAGACTAACTTTACTTCTATTAGATAAATGCTACTACTCCGTATCCGCTTTCCTAGATGATAAATTTTCAGTTGTAAATATGTTTGATACTTACTTTGATGTTTGAACTGCATCAATATTTGCATGCCAAAGTGGTAGAATGTACAAGGATTCCTTAAATCACATAATGTAACAACCTTATTGTAAATACCTACATTCTGAGCAAATAAAATAATATTCTATTCTATTCTATTCTTAAAATCTCCTTTTCAACAAAAGACATCAACGCTAAAATTCCTATATCTACATACATCCTCATACATAAATCCTCATAACAAATTTATATCGATTACAAAACTGTTGTGTGTTACAAACGGACTATGTTCACAATTATACAAATACGAACAACACGAACCAATTAAATTCCATCCGATCAACCCTAATATCCGGGGTTGGGGCGCAAAATAGGTAGGTACAGAAGGTCTGCTCCACACAACGTGTGTAAAACAGGCGCACGCACACATAGATGCGTACCGTCACGATTAAAAATATATGAACAGGTCGGCAATAATATCTGAAGGCCAATTTTCGTAATTTAAAACGATCAAAATCTAGTTGCAGTCTCATCTCGGCGACAAAAAGATGTCAAAATCTTGTCAAAATGTAGAGAAATTAGACGTATTTTTGACAGATTGAGACTGAGATCAGACTGTGAACGTTCTTAAAATTACGAGAATTGCCCCTCTGATTTCATCATTCAACCTTTAATATCTGTCGTCAAGACGACGGAAAATACCTATATGTTATCATATTGTAGGAGGCATATACAAGTGGCAGCACTAATATGTGCCATCAAAGGAAAATCACAACTATCTGACGAGACAAGCGACGCTAAAATATAGGACACTGCATGTCCTTCAATCACATGTATCACCTCTTAGAATACAATAATATCGGATATGTCTTGTGTTATTATAAATATCGTACGGCGATCTCAAACACGTGTACGTAAAGCGATGTGCGCATGCGAATCCGGCCTTCTGTATGTATCTATTCTGTGGTTGAGGGTAGGGGCGACCCCGTTTATCTTAATAACATGTTAAAACATCGAGTGTCGCGATCGAGGGGTTAATTTTTACCTGAGTGTGGTTTGTGTTCGCTCATTTGCGGTAAGTATCTATTTGATCGGACGAGGGTTTTTTTATGTTGGCAATTTTTATGGGATTCGTGCAAGGTTTTAGTTTTCAGTTCTTTTTTTAATCAGATGCTTTAAGAAGAAGGTTTATTTTTCCTTGTGTTTTGGTTGCTTATCCAAGAGTTTATATATTGACTTGGTAAAAGAGCTAAGTGTGTTTACAGAGGACTTAAAATACTTCTTTGTACCTACTAGTTAAAATATTATTTTGTTCCATTTCTAAACTAAATAATTACATCCCATGTAAAACAATTACTAATTAACAAGAACATCATTCGATTTCTATGAATTTAAATTGCTTAATAATATATGAAAATTATTGAAAAAAAAAGAAAAACCTGATAGTTATCGCCTGAACGCCATGACATGCCAAACTGACATTAACAGCATTGTCAAACAATATAAGGCGGCAATATTAAATATTCAACGCTGGCAACACATTACCTGTACGTGTTTTTAATTGATCTAGCAATACCGAAGCGCGGTGTTTCGTATAACTCGTACATTATGTTATGTGTGTATTTTAATTTATGGTTTTCTGCGATAATTATCGATTGTAATGTTAAATGCTGATGATTTGATCAGTGTCTGTAATTAGACAGACTTTTAATTCAGTGGAAACTTTTAATTACTATGCGAATAGGTAGGGGTTGTTTATGTATTATACTTGTCTGGGATCACAGATAAAACAGTTCTTGATTTAAAAGAGTGGCCTTGGAGTTCTCCATGGAAAAATTATCTCCAAAACTTAGATCGGTTTGGAATAGCTTAAACATTCTAACTACCTGACTCCTTGATAATTCAAAAGTGCCTATAAATGGTTTAATTGAAATGAGTTTGAGTTTGAAAGAATGAGTGTGTTTACCTATTTCTCAGATTGATTTTGCTCCCAATAAAGGCCAAACCAAATTGAAAAAAAAAACAAAACAAACCAGACCAAATTAAGTTATACATATAGAGATAGGGTAGAGAGTATAAAACATCTGATTCATAAAAAATTATTAACTCAATAAGATATCTCCAAAACTTAAATACTGTTATCTATAAAAGAATTGGATGAAGATATCTATTTTTGTAAATGACTTTTTGATAAAGACGGGAGTTTCAAATCTTATCTTAATTTGTTAAAAGATGTATCTAACTGTCCTTATTATATGAACTCCATTCAAATGAGCCCCTTTTTGTTATGTTGTACCTACAGGTATCGGCTTTAAGCTTTCGCTAACCATCCTGAAACAAAATCCTCCTACTAATACCCCAAACGACTCAAAATATTGTTATTTTTTTAATTTAATTTTATCAATTTAAATCGTTCTTCGGGAGGTGGACTAAAAACTCAAAATGCAAATAAATACCGTTACACCAATAAACTCACGGACCAACAATATTAAGACATTATGAACTATCATTTCATCTATATAAACGACTATCATAAAATGCGAGTAATAATGTTTGTCTCGCTTCTTTCATACTTGATAAGTACCTAGAGCTTAAGGGATTTACTAGATAACTTTCATACGGAAAATCGACCGGCGGCGCAAACAAAATGAGTATTATGACCACATCCCGCGATAAGCATGCAGTAGGTTTTATCAATATTTAGTTGAAAAAAAAAAACAGCGGGGCACTTCTCGTTAAGAGGAAATGCGGTCGGAGAGACTTTTGAAAAAGCCTAAGTAAATAGTCATAATTCGAGGTTTGGCTCTCGCCTATTTCCTCCTCCAATATTGGACCAATTTAAAAGATATTTTATAAACCGAATAAGAAGGATATAATACTGTGTCCCTATGTTTTTCTTTTTTCATTAATAGTTGTCAAAAGGCCTCTGTTAACGGTTTAAATCGGCAATATTGAGCATTTTTTGAGGGTTCTAGTGCTTATAAACATAATGTATCATCAAAAAGGAAAACATAGGGACATACAAGTGGTTAATATTTATTAATCTGTAAAAAATAATTGCTTTATGGTCATTAACCAGAAAGAAAACAGGCGAGAGCGTTTCTATGGAGAAACGACCACCCGCATTTCAAATGTTCACAGTCTGCTCAGTCTCACTCTGTCAAAAATACATCTAATTTCCTACATGTTTGGCACGTTTTTTTTTCTAAGTACGGGAATTGGCCTTCTAGATCTAGAGACATAAATTACTCACAGAAAGACACATCGACAGTCAGAAATAAATGATAGTCAAAACCATAAATTGTTGTCTAATTTTCAATTACATAAGTATTTTCCCGCCGATTGCAATTTTGATTTTTTTCCCAGTATATTCCTTCGAGAGTTTTTTAGGCTCTGCTAAAAAATCTGAAACTCGCAAACACCTTATTTTTATGAAACCATCAAAGCAATGTAATTGTCAACTGAAAGCGAAAAGCGAAGAAAACAGGAACCATAAAAAAATTATCCAAACAAACGTCAAAAACACCTGATTATCAAAATGACAGCTCCATAAAAAAGACGTTCGGAAACACACTCGAAATACATAATTACGTCTTCCATACACAATCAGAGGTCGGATCAGAGGGCAATTTGTAACAATAATGGTGCGATTGGTCAAACGGGTCATGGGACCGGGTGGCACCTGTCACTGTGTCAAACTATCGCGGGTGTTATCTGTTAGGCCTTAATAACCTCACGTGGACGTCCGGACAGGATACGGGAATTTGGTTCTATATGAATGGATTTTGTTGATCGTTTTCGGTTTTTAAAGGGATGTGCTTTTTGTTTATTTTTTATTTTGAGTAGACATCGCTCTTTAAATATTTGTTCTGAATGAGTTTTTGCGAGTTACATTGGTTAATTAAAATAGGTGCAAAAAAGTCTAAATAGATGACGTCTTTTTAAATGTCTCTTGTAAATTTTTGCCCTGATTTACGAGAAATTACGATTAACAATTTTACGCTCACAGATAACGATCGTTTCTCCGAACGTTTAGTTTAATTAATTAAAACTTATTAATATCTAAATAACCTGTTTTAATGACGTTAACATATCAAGCGTTGACTAATGAGACATGATTAAAAAATTATTGTTCCAACTGTTCCAAGGCGACGGAAGGATGTTGACGGAACAACCAACAACAATTTTTTTTTCAATAGAAATCAGGCATCCTCCGACATTTTTTTTAATCACGTGTTCTCTCTATAATGAAGGAAGGATATTCAAAATTGCGTTAAAATGGCATCATAATTAATTACAGTTAAAAACATTTTTTTCCCCAATAAAAAGCTTGTTTTTAGGGTTCCGTACCCAAAGGGTAAAAACTGGACCATAGACAGACTCCACTGTCCGTCTGTCCGTCTGTCACCAGGCTGTATCTCATGAACCGTGTTAGCTAGACAGTTGAAATTTTCACAGATGATGTAGGTATTTCTGTTGCCGCTATATCAACAAATACTAAAAACAGAATAAAATAAATATTTAAGGGGGGATCCCATATAACAAACGTGTTTTTTTTTTCGGCGTTTTTGCCTTGTGGTACGGAACCCTTCGTGTGCGAGTCCGGCTTGCACTAGGACAGTTTTCATCACGCGTTCTGTAAAACAAGCTAAAACAAATCAATATCAGAAAGATGTTTTAAAAATGCGTTAATACGCAAAAAATAACGATTAAAAAATGTTCTTTTAAATCGGGCGTACTCCATTTTTTTTTTAAATCACGCGTTCTCTAAAACAAGCTGAAATACATCAATATCAGAAATTATTTTAAAAATGTATTTTTAAAATCACGCATTCTCTAAAACACGCTAAAACACATCACTATCACAATTGATCGCCCAGCTTTTCGCAACTTAAGTCGGATTTGCAGCGATAACGTTCAGTTTATGTTGGCCCGTGGATTACGCCGTCAATATTATTACGCGCCTTTTAATACCGTTGAGCCGCTCCATAAAACATATTGGAAATTATTGCTTGATATGTCCACTTTATCATGCTATTGGAAATTGCTGCTTTTGTATGGAAAGGATGTCTTATTTAGGATGTAGGTGCTTAAGCCCATCTGTTTAGGTGTGGAATATTTTTCCTTAAACAGGAAAGATGAAGGTAATGTAGCTGGTATGAATTGGCAAGATACCACCTTCGAGTATGAATTCAACTGCTTTTTTTGTGTCGTCACGAAATAATTATGATAAAAGAGCTCAAAATGTAGTATAAAGTACTTACTACGTTACATAACTTGCATATCGTGGATAGAGTATAAAATGGGAAAAGTTTTTCTTGCCTTTTTTGTGTTTTTTGTAAGTATTAGATACTAGCAGCGCCTCGCGGTGTCACCCGCGAAAGTGTCGATTCCGTAGGAATATCGGAATAAAAACTATCCTATGTCCTTCCCCAGGATGCAATCTATCTCTCTGCTAAATTTTATCGAAATCCGTTCAGTGGTTTAGGCGTGAAATGGTAACATACAGACAGACAGACAGTACTTTCGAATTTATAGTATTAGTATGGATTACTTCTTTATCTGCACGGATACAGTAAGCAAGATACGCGCATTGACGTGGAGTTCCGGACACCAGCCCGTATTACCTTTGCACCATAGGGTTAAACATTTGGAATGTATGTAGCCACGCAAAAGTTACTAATGTAACTTTTTGAACTATCTGAAAATCTTAAAGAGACTATTATACTGGTGACCTGTAATACAGGTTTTTTCTAAAAACCTACTTGAGGCACCAGCTCTCACAATGTGAATTTATATAGTTTAAAACTGTAAAGTGCTACAAAACATTGTGAGAAAAATAAATAAACTTATTATTATTATTTGGTTAGAGGACATTGTAGTAGGTACATACTTAGATATGGGATTTTAAAATACATTTATTTTAGTTGCTGAAAATTAAGAAATCGAAAAGCATCGCAAAGAAAAAAAAAACATATACAGCGATTAACATCCTCCGACATTACAAGAGCAGTCATAATGCCATCGTTACTCTATTTTCAAAACAAAACTCACATCTGGCGCCGAACACCACCGTCCTTCATTCACAAAGAAGATCACAACACTTAAAACGGCATAAAAACTCTAATTACCCGACCTCTTCCGTTAAAAGAGGTAAGGCACGTTAAACTGATAATTATCAAGTGCGTTTGGAATGGCCCTGTCTCGTCCGGCCTTGTCTCCCGGAGCCTTGGAACGCACGTTACCCTCAACAAAAGGGCTTGGCAGATCGATTCACAGTTTTTTGCGGAGATTAACGCTGAGATTCAGGCACTGTAGGCTTTAAGATGTTGGTATCATTGCCTTTTGAGGATTTCGAAATAGTGAATTGAGAACAGTGGGAGCTTTATCCGGTTTGCAGATTTTGGATGCATTTTTAAAGGTTTTAAACCCTTAAGCTTCGCTAATGAGACACAATTGATTTTCTATTGTTTCGTGACCCATCGTTCACGCGCGGTGCTTTCCGGTTAAATGTCTTATCTATTCTATTCTATTTTTAATTATGGCAAGTAAAGCCGATGTCGACTATTCTGCCAATATCAAAAGTGAATTGGAAAGCAAGTGTGCACGAAGTATCAAAAAAAAATAATTTATATAAATATGATACAGTTGAACTTTGTAGATCTTGTGGGGTTAGTACAGGACTGAAACAAACAAAAAGATAAAATTATATATTATAATATTAGAATTGTTAGAACATTAAAATATACATATACCACATCCAAACATATAGAATATTCAAAGAAACAAATTATAATTTTATATTATTGTGGCGGATGAATATCATCAGCGCCACAAGCAATTCTGAAGAGGGATACGTTAAAAGGGAGGGGAAATTAATCGGAAGAGGGATTTTAAATTCGGGGAGGCGGCTGTACAAATCTAGAGGTGGGATGTTGTTAGAGCATTCGAAAAATATGTGATCCAGGGTGCCCTCCGCCAACGAGTCACGGACATGGATCTTGTGTAAAAAAACAGGAGTGCAACAAAAACCTAGGTGGATTCTACAAAGAACTGAAATGATAGTTTTCGATACTTTTTTGTGACCGAAAAACCACGGTTTTGGTTTGATGGTCGGTTGTACTGCATAAAAAAACCACCTTTTTTCTTGCTGGACATATTCCACTGCTCTTGCCAGGAACGCTGCAGGTTCAGTCTTGGAAGAGATAGTAGGTCGTAGCCCTGGTAGGAATTGTGCGTGAGATCTGACGATAAAGATGAACAAGCATCTTTAGCCAAAGCATCAACAAATTCGTTACCCTTAATGCCACAATGGCTAGGTATCCAAACTAACTGTACATCTCTTTGACTATTAGCGCAGGTCTAAAGAGAATTTTTAATTTTTAAAATAAGAGAACTGTGCAATTTACTTTTAAACGGATTTTGGACTAGAGCTTGTAAACAACTAAGGGAATCTGTAAAAATGACGGCCTTCTTAATGTTAGGATGTGATTCTATAAAAAGACAAGCTTCCAATATAGCCACACACTCACCAGTGAATACAGAAGACTCCTTAGGGCCTTTAAACTGAAGGATAATTTTGGAGCTTTGGTAATAAATGTCTTATCGAAATGACTTGATCAAATGACATCAAAACTATAGTCAACCCAGGCTCCGTTTATGAATGGGTTTTGATTTTTTAAATTTATGGCAAGTATATAATATCAGAATAGCACACTACTGATCCCGCAATAAGCGTAGACCCACATTATATAAAATCAAACTACCTTCGACACGAAAATAACAAGAAGACACCATTAAGTTATGAAATATCTGCAAAAAACACAATTTCATATGAAGACACGAAAAAAAGCTTAAGTGCAGAAAATGTGTCAAAAGTACAAAAATCTTGTATACAATGTAAGTTAAGTTTTTAACAAAAACATCCATTACAACGTACTCCCATTATTTCCATCTTACAATTAAATTAGAAACGATAACCAACACAGAAACCCTTCATTAGGAATAGCCTGGATTACTTCGCGAACCCGTCATGGATATAGCTTTTTTCCGCTCAACTATTTGAGGCATGGAACACACTACATAGAAATATGTTGATGAGCTCATTATAAGAATAACTTCACACCTACAACCTGTCTCCAGGCAAAGGACATCGTCTCTTATAGAAACTGATGATGAATTGTATTAAGCAGAGATTTCTTTAATTGATTATTTTTGCAGGTGATACGCTTGGTGGCTTTAGTGGTGAGGAAGTCGTTAAAAGAATTATAAGAAGAATGCTTTTCGGTAAAGAGCAGTGGTGGCCCAGTGGTAACGGCCACGAATTACGAGTTGTAGGTCGTAGGTACGAACCCAAACAGGCGGCTAACAAAGCACAAAGCTAACTTTGTGTACATTTTTTCATCACCACTGCTTTCAAAACTGTAAAGGAAAAAATCGTGAGGAAATGTGTGTTGAAATGTTCTTGAACCAAAAATTCGAAGACATGTGACCTCTACCAACCCGCACTGAGCCCGCGTGGTGGATTACGGCCCACTCCCTCTAACAGAGAGGAGACTTGTGTCCCAGCAGTGGGAACATAGGCTAATTATAGTTTTCGGTATAAGTATTTGATTTGGTCCTTAAATAATGAGGGTTTTCTGAAATGACGTTCGCTAGGTGGCAGCACCGACACGTCAGGTCCAGGCATCTGTCAAAGAGCCTATATTTTCTTTAGTCATGACAGAATGATGAACGAATAAATGAAACGAATGATGAACTTCATCATATATTTTGTATTAATTGACGAAATGGAAGACCTCTTGTCAAAGTGGTGCCAGCTGGTGTCGTAAATTTTCACGAAAACCCCCATTGCCTAGATATGTATGGACCTGCTTCTTCAGTATTGGGTTATAGGTATAGTAGCTATATGACCATTTCATTGTCCAATGGTTTTTTTTTTTAATTTACTATTCACCGCAAGGATAACTGAAGGCCAATTCTCGTAATTAAAATCGTTCAAAATCTAGTCGCAGTCTCATCTCGGCGACAAACAAATGTCAAAAACTTGTCAAAAATGTGGGAAAATTAGAGGTATTTTTGACAGATTGAGACTGAGATCAGACTGTGAATGTTCTTAAAATTACGAGAATTGCTCCTCAGAACTTGAAGTCTTTAATCGCCAAAAACGGGTGGTAATTATTAATAATATTTTATTCCACAAACGATGGGACACTTAATATCGTGTCCTGCGTGTCCTGTCAGCTGCACGTTACAGGAACTGGTAGACGCTTTTTTTTTTTTGAGAATGGGAAATCATCAAATGACTCCTCCCGCTCTGGGTGGAGCGGTAGGGAGTATCAGACTCTTACTGACTAAAACCCACCCGTGTTCCTTCCTTAGCCCTTTATGTTCCGGGCCAGCGGTAACCCTTTCGGACAATCCCGCTGACCCGGCAGGGTGATGGCGCCAAACAAGTTGCCGAATTCTGGGCCGAGTCCCTTTAGATTGCAATCCACACGCTAAGAAGAAGACGGGTGGTGATCAACTATGGTTCCCTATATGTAGAAATCCTGAAACGTCTGCTTTGATGTTAAAAGAAAATCTCATGACATTGGCTACATTCAAAGTCATCATGAATTTTCATCTTTTTCCTATGCACTTTTATCAAGATGACCACCACACCACCACAGACCTTAATAAAACTGGTTAAATATCTATACATAAAAAATTTAAATATCTATGTATAGTCGGTACAATTATCAATATTTTATGTAGTTCTTCATAATTTGCGTGTTGTTTTTTTCGCATAAATGTTGACTCATCGGCTATGGTCACGGGAAAAATCCATTCCCCTCTGTTGATTTAGCATTTTGAGGCGTGCTAAAGCGTGTTCATATATTGCTGACACGCCTGTCATCCACGAAGGTTACCCTTCCAAATAGCAAAGGACATTACAGTCATTCAATCTAAACGATTGAATAACTGTAATGCCCTTTGCTATATAAGCAAATCTTTAAAAATATATTTAGGTAGCCTTGATCGGAAGCAATAGTTGACAAAAAAATTTAAAACCTAAATAACTCTGAACTTTAGTGAGAAACCTAAATTCTTTAAAGATGGACCTGACTCAAAACTAGATCTGCGAACAGATTTGCATGTTTTTGATTCAAGATTCATTGAGCTACGTGAGTAACTTCTTGTTCTAGCTCACCTTTCAGCTTCAGTCATCATGTAAGTTTAGTGCAGTATATATGATCATATCTCTTCATTCCTAGTTTACATCGAAACTCAGGCTCTCAAACTTGCGACACTATAAGCTATATTTAAAGCTGATGCATGTCATTACGCACAACATGGACACAAGCATTAATTATTCGCAATCAAACTGTACAAAAAACCTCGCCTAATGATATATAGATTGCTTTAATACTATCTCTTGATAGCTTCCGTAAACCATATAATTACACCCTAGTTCCTGATAGGATGCAAGCTTAATGAGCACAACGTTGACCCATTTATTACACGAGAAAAAAGTCACATGTCAACTCCTAGACACCTGCAGTTAATGCATCCTTGGAATTAATATCGAATCAATCTACCATTAAGGTATTAAAGCAACGGGTCTCACGCCCCATGGAATTATCTTTCACCCCATCAAATGTGGAAAGTCTAATAGAAATCCGTAGTACGTAATAAGAAAGGCTAATCGCACGCGTAGACAGTTAGCGCGTTGCGGCATCGTGCAAAAACATATATTGGATGTGTCAGGCATGATTGATGCGCGGGAGTCGGCAAAAAGTTGTGTTGAACGGAACGGGCCGTGACGTCGCGGGGAATGTGGAGCGGTTATGTACGTTCGTTTGATCGTGAGGTACAGTTTATAGTTTGATATCGAGCTTAGATAGTCGTGGGCTGTTCCAGTTTAGATTAGATTTGATGTAAGACTCTAGTCTTTAGCTGTTTCGTAGCGATATTCGGCATTGCATCTTTGTTGACCAAATTCGTAGACATCGAAATTTTGTTTTGTAGTTTTTTTCCGACTTGTTTTATAAGGCTTTGTCAAGGTCAGGCTTATCGTCAGTAATATTTCCAATATATTTTACCTAGAGTATTGGTCTCGCCTAGGCGCCTTTTTAAACAATCTTCTTTTGATTGACTTATGAGGAGGTATCAGCAGGACAAACTTGGACCGTTGCAACTTCAAAGGGGACAAGTGTTGATATCGTATTGATGCCATGACTGGTAATGCTCTGTCTGGAAATTAAACGTTATTTTATTTAACAACTAGCTTCTGCCCGCGACTTCGTCCGCGTGAAATTTCTTATTCCGCCGACCCACCCCGTCGCATCCCATCATCTGGACGCGCTATGACTTCGTTTATTGTGCTTTCTATTTTTTTTTCTTTTTGCTCGGCTCCTAAGGGTCATAGCGTGATGTTAAATATCCTATAGCCTTCCTAAAGAATTGGGCTATCAAATGCAAAAAGAATTTTTCAAATCCGCCCGGTAGTTCCAGAGATTAGCGCGTTCAACCAAACAAACAAACAAACTCTTCAGCCTTATAATATTAGTATAGATACGTAAGGCTACTAAGTATTTACTTAGTTTGATGGTAAAAAATCATTATAGAAAGGGAAAGAAGTCCATTGAATGGTATGGCGAGCGATATTGTATCTTAAGGGGGAAGCGCTAAGGTAGCCCGCGAAATTCAAATTTTCTTACGTTTTTTGCAATTTGCTGGTCAGTATTAAGTTGTACGTCGATCAAAATATGATCGTATATTAATCAACGTACAACTTAACACTGACCAGCAAATTGCAAAAAACCTAAAAAAAATTGAATTTCGCGGGCTACCCTGGCGCTTTCGCCTGATAAAATATTATGGTATCTTAGCCGTGTGCAGCGCCCCTTAGTGAACTCCACTGCGGGTGACGTAACCTACGACAAACTTATTATTTGCGGTTGGTACAGTAATCGGGTCTAGGGATCGAACCGCAAAATTAAGTTTGTTTTTTGTTGTATATACTTTTCCGGGATAAAAAGTACCCAGTGTGGTGCCCAGGATATTAAAGAATAATTATACCAAATTTCATCGTAATCTAACCGGTAGTTTTTGCGTGATGCCTGAACAAACAGACAGACAGACAGACAGACAGACAGACAAAAAATTTTTTAATCACATTTTTGGGTTCGGTGTCGGTATAGTAACACCCCCTGCCATTTATTTTTTTGATATTTTCAATGTACAGAATTTTCACTTCTACAGATTTATTATAAGTATAGATATATTTCAAACGTCATCAATTTAAAATGATAAGGGGGTACCACCAGTAGAGGCTCAGAATACTGCCTTGACGTACTCCTAGCGTTAAGTACTCCAGCCCGATCTGTGTCATGGTCACGCGTTGCAAATCCTGACTAATTCAGCCACGTTAAAGGGCATGTTTGAGAATAATAGAAATTTGGCAATAGCCAGCGGCCATGTTAAACTGGCAAGCGAAAGTTTAAACACACACGTTCCATTTTTTGAGCGAACCTAATTCTAATGCAACGTAGCCGTCTTTTATTTTAAGGTACCTACACGATAAACACAACGGACCTACGTACAGACGCCAGCACATCAAGCTACTACAATCTGTCAAATTTCTTTAATAGATTTCCAACTTTATCGCTAAAGCATAAGGTTCAAAGTTCATTGGGAAATTTTGACAGTTTCGGGTAGCTTGATGTGCTGGCGTCTGTACTAACACGCGTTTTACTTACGTTTAGAAGGTATAATGTGAAACGACGATACGACAATAGTTTAAACTTCGTATCTCTAATGACGTTCCTATTCCCATACAAAAATGCATCAGTCAAATACAGGGTGTTTGCAAGCTGAATGCAAAGTTGACACCATTTATAGCATTTTGAGCCATATGTCTTAGACGAAGATGTTTTTTTTTAATTTTTAACAGCAAACTTTTAGTCAAAAATAGCGTACCAACTTTAACTGGGAAAAAAATAAAAAAAACATACTTCGTCTAAGACATTTATGGCTCAAAATGCTCTAAATAGAGTCAACTATCACCCTCTACAGGCTTTGTATCCAGGTTTTAAAATACTCCTCACTAGTATTGATAGTATTTTCATTTACTGTCTTATTGTTGACCCCACATTGTATAGGTAGCTAAGTAACGAAACCTTAGTTGGATAGGTAGACAGAAATATTAATAGTGTAAAAACCAAGCATCGCAAGTACGGTCAGCATCAAAAATCGATTAACACTTCAGTTTTTTTAACCTCATTTATTGAGCAAAATATTTATTCAAAATTGCAGCAGAAGTACGATGCAATTTTCAACAAATATTTTGCTCAATAACTGAGATTTAAAAAAACTGAAGTGTTAATATTTTGCTCAATAACTAAGATTAAAAAAACTGAAGTGTTAATCGACTTTTGATGCTGACCGTACCTAGTATTTGTAATGAACTAGGTATCATCGATTTTTTCTAAGCAACCAGAAGGTGTGTAATTGGATGTCGTGCATCGCTGGGCGCTTGTCAATCAAATATTCTTGTTCTGTCGGTTGATACTGCTTCGTGAGAAGGTAGAGCCAGCCATCTAGTGGCGCCAGCTGAATTTATGAAACTTTTATGGCGTTGTATAATTTAAAGCCGTTTGTACAGATGGGTTTGGAACTATGTAGATTAGATTGGACTGGTTAGTAGATGTGATATTTTTGGTTTGTATTTCCCTAGTCAGCGCATTGATTGATTCATTGCTCAAATGGGTATCAATCCATTTGAGCAATGAATCAGTCACTCCTGAATTGCTTATGCTTCATCATCATCTGCCTAGCCTTTTCCCAACTATGTTGGGGTCGGCTTTCTGTCTAACCGGATGCAGTTGAACACCAGTATTTTACATGAAGCGCTTGCCTATCTGACCTCCACAATTATCCTTGGTAAGACTGGTTGTCAGACTTTTGGGCTTCTGATGACCCGTAACGACTGCCAAAGATCTAGAAGAATGTTAGCCGGGACCAACGGCTTATCGAGGGGTCTTGATATGTAAAGATGGTCACCCATCCACGGACCAACCGCGGCAAGCGTACCTTCGGTCGACCCGTGCGACTGCTATTAATTAGCCACAAGCCCCTCTTGGATTGCTTATTCTTATTCAACCATATTTTATTGCACCGAAAGCTAACTGAACTGAGTTGGAAAAGGTGTAATCATGATAACGCTAAAACTCAACGCCGACATTTTTGAATAGGTCTACAGAGGCCAATGTTATATTGGATGAGTAAATTGAGAGGACTCTTATAAACAATAGCACAGATTACTAAATAGTTACTACGTAACAGATACTTCACTCAGTAGAAAATTTCCAATACCTATTGCTATAATAGCCTACTCCGTCGCGTCAGCAACCGCTGCATGCTAAAATGTGCCTAAATGCTCAAGCGTACAGTTGTCATTGCTTCGCACCGCGCGATTCCACAGCAATCGCAGGGCTGCCTCTTCGATAAAATTAAATTAACATAACTATTTGTGTCTATTTTATTGAGAACTGTGAATATGTTCGGTAGTTTAAAATTGTATCGTATAAAGGTAAAATATGTTTTTAATAAATTGGTGCTGACTGTGCAAATATATATAAGACATAATTATAGAGGTCAGTGTGTAGGTAAATATAAGGAAAAATATTAGATGTTTTTATTTTAAAAATTAGATTCTTTCTTTTACTAGATTTGCACCCATCTACTGCACATACGGCACCAGACGGCATTGTAGGTACCCGTACAAACGAATGGAACGATTAAAATTGAATAACGTGCCTGCGCTTCGCTTGCGAAAACCGCACTGATTATGGTCCGCAAACGGCCCGAGACCGCTCGGCCGGGCGGTAGGTAATTATAGCGCGCAAGTACATGGAGTGACGGAGGCCTGACAATAGCAAGACCACTACTAAAGAAAGAAAGAAAATACATTTATTTAGCACAGACTAAGAGACACACAATACATCAGATAGTTAGATAATAGTCGTACTACTATATTAGATGAAGAATTTGGCAAAACACCAGACATTGACAGCAGACTTCTGAGTGCGGTGGTTAATGTTAATAGTAGCCTTTTAAAAGGACAGTGATTTCCTTAATATTTTGACAAGAGCATAAAAAACGCATGTTATAATTGCATAGTGCAACCGGCAATTTAAACACCTTTAGTTAATGGTGGTCTCTACGAAACCGAAAAAAAAAACGACGAACTAGTGCAATATTTTTTCTTTCCTTGAAATCAACTATGGCACCTTTCTAATCCTGATTCCATAGTATTGTCTACAGATGCGGCTACGAAAGATAAAGAGGAAGTTTAAGTTATACTGTAACTAAAGTCAAAAGTGGCGTTATATTTTAAAAGGAAATTGAACATCTAATGCATTTCTAAAAAAACAATCCTAATCGCTTTACTCAAGCAATATTTACTAGTGCATTCGGATTCGGATGCACCGACCACTCAATAGGATATCGATTGTGCATCTAATGGCGTAATAATCGGTTACCCTCAAATTTGACGCCTTGCGTTCACCGATTCTTCGCCACACCTCTTCTCCATACCCTACTATTTACCCATTAATTTTGACAGCCTACTTAAAAGTCCTATAATTATTTTTTTAAAACCACATGCACGGAGGTTGTGTTCAAAAAAGTTTGTATAATGGATTTTCGTTGGTTCGAATTTAGATAATTGTCAGAATATTGATTCGATTTCAACAGATGTGTCGATCGTGAGGTGTTGAGGAAATTGGTGTTATTATGTTAAAAAATCGTTAGTCATGTTAAATTTATGAATATTTTGACTCTAGTGTAAAGTGGTTCAGATAATTGCTAAGCTTATAAGAATGGCAATTCGAAAGTAGCAAAAGGCAGCTCCATCGTCGGTAACCATTGAATACAACCGGTAGAATATATGCATGGCACATTCAAAGAATCTCATCAGTGATATTTGCAAGCTAAAATAGTTGCTATAGATGATAAGACTGACTGACTCTTAAGGCACTCCCTCAGCGGGAGCATTTGCCCGCAATGTAACCCAAGATTCCATTGTAATGGCTAGGGCTTTGTAAGTAGACTGCGCAGGCCGTCAACTGCTAGGTAGTGTAGAAAAATAACTGAAACCAGCAGGATAGGTTTATATAATATATTATTATGAATAGGTTGGAGTAACACGGATAGGTCGCGATAAAGATACATGAAAATGCTACCGGTGAGGGAATACCTTTAACTAAGTTTTAAATTAACACAACAAAGATTGCAATAGAAGCGTTACAAAGAAATGACGATCACTCTCTGCAGCAAACACCTGCCTGTTTTGCAATGCAGTATATTACGAATTCTCGTATACATCGTGCCGTCAATGAATAAAAATAGCTTATAATATAAGTTACATCACGCAAAAAACTAAAGAAAAACCATTTCACTGCCTTCCCTTCCGGGACGTATCGTACGTAACCGTGATGGACACAGTGTTTAATGGACTTCCAATGATCTACACTTCATGTTGCTCATGCTGCCATACTTACGCTTATCTGTAACAGAGTACCGATAGACTTATGATGATACCGTCCGCTATACAGTAGAGCATGACGAAGATTTTAGTAGCTTTGCTACTGATAACATTAATATTTCGGGAAGTACAAACCCACGGGGGAAACCTTATATCAAACAAAACTGAAGAAGCAATACCAAAGTCATGTCCAACCTTATCTCCCTATCATCGACACACAACTTTATTATTAGTGCAGGAATTTTCATTACAACACTACAAGTAGTCTACTCAAATTATCGACAATATCAGTGGTAAAATGAAAGTTCGTGCGAACTGCCATGTGTGGGCAGTAATGACTTAGCTTAGTCCGTTGGCTTTGCTCATTAGTCGGCTAGAGTGTCGATATATCAGATTCGATTCCAGTAAAGGGGGTCCTCTATCGATTTAATCTTCGCAGTGGCGTGAGAGGTAGCGAGATTATTAAACGATGGCTTATCTATGGTTTTTTTTTTTTTGTTTTTGTAGGTGGAACATGATTGCTACGGTTTTGGGTTTGGTTCTGCCTGCAAATAACGTTTTTTCCTAAAGAAACATAATGTTGAAGTATAAAATTTCTATTTTAGTCATGTAAACCTCTCTAGATTGAAAGTGATTGCAATAAATCGAGTCAAATTTGGGGAGTAAGTACTGTGCCTGTAGATATGTAGCTAACAACTAATTAGGATTTTTTTGAAATTATTCCCAAATAATAGTAATAAAAA
This sequence comes from Luperina nickerlii, assembly GCA_963855955.1. NCBI lineage: Eukaryota > Metazoa > Arthropoda > Insecta > Lepidoptera > Noctuidae > Luperina > Luperina nickerlii. The sequence continues at coordinate 9,264,626 of OY979686.1, forward strand.
AGAGACTCTAAAAAAAATAAAAAATTACAACTTCGAAACTACAAATTTTTACGGAACATATCGCCGCGTTACTTCAATAACGTGATATGTCTGAGCATTTCAATATTCAAGATAACACATTATTGAAGTAAAGAGGCGATATGTTGCGTTTAGATGTATCATTGATATGCCCTAGAAATAAAAAAAAAATGGACCACTATAAATGGATTATTATTTTGAGATATCAAGCCCCGTAATTCGTGGTTAATAAACTGCTATGTATCCGCAATGATTAGGTGTAGATACTGATTTAATTTCACGATTTTTAATGATGAATATTTTCAATTACTAGGGACAGTGTCTTCACCTAAATTGCATTTTCACAGATAGACATAATTATAAGATAATAAGCCAAATTAAAACTACGGTCATTACCCGTTTGTTACTATCAAAACAACTGAAGAGCGCTATATCAACATCTTCATCGAAAATCAATTGACCACTTTGGTCTTTAATTTGGACAATACAACAACGTTCATTTCGTCATTTACGTCGTCGAGTAGATAAATTTTCCAAACATATGAAGCAGTGGATTAGCAATTTCATTCAAAATCCTTCGGATTTTGATTGAAAGTGTATATTTCCGACTTCACCCAAAACACAAAAAAAAGACACCACCAAAGAGTTTCCATAACAAAACGACGTGTGACAAAAACAGTGACTTTCACAATATAAGCTGCACATAAACATATAAATGATGACATTTCTGAGTACTGGTCGCGCATCATGAGGCGTAGTTATTATATCGTCATTATCGAGGCTTCCTTGACTGAATGCAATCTACTGGTTTATCTGTTGTACTGCAGTTCCGTTTCGTTTCTTATTTTGTTTTCTTACTGTTTTTCTGTAACGGTGGGGACTATAAAGGTGTTTTTTTAGTGCGTAAGGGAAATCTAGTTCCTGTTATAGTCTAAACGTCTAGCTCGGTTTGAAGGAGATGAATACTTGCGTCATTAACGACCTTAGGGCATTCCAAGTAGGGCAGCATCTTTGTTTAATGAAATCACATATATAAACTCTCTAGCTTCACAATTATTGCTCATTAGCTTCTGCCCAGAACATTGTCCGCGTAAAAATTTCCGGTTCCCCCGACCCACCCCGTCGCATCGCATCGCCTGCCCGCGGTATTACTTAAGTACTTCGTTTTTGCTTAGCGTTCTTTCTGACTCTTTTTCTTTTTGCTCGGAACCCATAGGGTCCTAGCGTAATATTAAGCCTTCCCAAGGATTGGGCTATCGAATGCAAAAAGATTTTTTCAAGTCCGGTAGTTTCAGAGATTAGCGCGTTCAAACAAACTAACAAACAAACTCTTCAGCTTTATTATTACTATTAGTATAGAGTATAGATTTGAAGTAACTTAATAAATCATACCTAATTATAATACTGTTTGTTCCGTTCCCACAAACAAACGTGATAACGATTTTGTGGGGCTAGTTAATAAGTTAAGATTATTTTATAAACTTGTAAAAAAAAAGTAATCGTAAACGAAGCAGAAAATCGATTTAGGGAAATCGTTTTTGTCCGTACCCGAATGACACATAGAAATTTAAAAACAGACGGTCGCACAAATAGTATAACCGACAGAGATGATGCTCCACAAAGCCGAACCTTTACTTACACATTATGTGCCATATAAACAGCCGGGTACAACGCGAAACAGGCGACAAAAACTTTGGACATGTTTATCGAATTGAAAACCTATGAAATAGGCAAACACCAATCCCAAACCTTTTACTCTTTCAACCAACCAATGACTAAAAGCTACCTCTTTTTCACAGCAAGTCGCAACCCCGACAGTAGTCAAGAAGATCCTGCGACTGAAACAAGAGAACCCCGGTATGTTCGCGTGGGAGATTCGGGAGAGACTGCTGAGCGCGAGAGTGTGTGAACCTCACTCTATACCGTCAGTGTCTAGTGTGAACAGAATACTAAGGAACAGTGGGCTTGCGTGGAGCGATGACGACACTAGGAGTGCACATGGTAAGGATTTAGGAGTTGTTTTTTTTTATTGATATTCAGTAATTATGATAATTTTTCTCGCTTAGTGTAATTTTGCCGTAGGTACAGACGCCAGCACATCAAGCTACCCGAAACTGTCAAATTTTCCCAATCAACTTTGAACCTTATGCTTTAGCGATAAAGTTGAAAATCTTTTAAAGATATTTGACAGATTGTTGTAGCTTGATGTGCTGGCGTCTGTACTTTGAATATAACGTTATATTATGATAGTAATTACGTTAGCTAGTAAAAAACTTTTTACAAAAAAAAAAAAACTAACTTCTAACTAACAGAAGTACGAGTAGGTTGTTTTTTTCTGTAAAAAGTTTTTATATTTCACTTTTTAGATTCTGACATGGTGACAATGGGACCACCTCGAGAGCATGCCCTTTCAAACCCTAATGTCAACTGCTCATCACATATTACAAAATATTGCTTTTTCCGATGCTGGGACGTTAATTGTTGAGGAGTTCTTCTGGTAAGAACCAGAAGAACTCCTCAACAACCACTCACCATATGCAATGTGACGAGCATAAATTGCTTATCAACCATATTAAAGTAATCGAATCGCAACCCGTGAATTATTTATCATTGAGTAGTTCCGATGGCCATCTGAGGTCTTCATCATCAGCTCCAATTTTCCAAATGATGATTTCCGTGAGTAAATGCTCAAGTTACTTTAAAAAATACCCAAATCGCTATTGGTTTGCCTATAAAATTTAAGGGTTTCAATGGGAACCTCTCATCAGATTCCAACTTGATGACAATGGGACTACCTCGAGAGTATGACCACTCAAACAAAAAACCAAAAATTAAATAGGTCCACAATTGACGGAGAAATCGGTTAACAAACATAAAAAAACATACCTACTTAATGTCGAACTTATAACCTTCTCCTTTTTGGATGTCGGTTAAAAACATGAGGAAGATTATGAAAAATCTTGAGTCAAACCTTGCATCTCAATTAAGATAAAGTTTATAGTGTTTCAGTTCCTCTCGTTTCGGCCATCAAAAACGCATAACTTAACACAATACTTAACGTTATAAAATCTATGATTCAACCGTTTTATAACCCTTAACAAGATCGTCATCATGCACTTGACGCGTCATCAAAAAGTTTTTGTTTCATTAACACATCTTTTTCACCTAAAAAAGTCGTTACTCATACATCAAAACCAAATAGGTACAAAACGTGAATGGAACGAGTCAAACATCAAATTCAAATAAAGAACGTTAAATAGACAACATTAAAAATAAACGGAATTAACTAATTAATGGCATTATAGGCGTAAATTCTCGGCATTTAACAGACAGGTGTCAGGAAGTCCCTAGCATTATAAAATGTTTTTTTTTTATTTAATTACACTTAAATCTTAGGTGGACATAATTAAAAGGCATTAAATCCCGTGCGACTGTGCGTAGGAGTATTACCTATACGAGACATTGTTGAATTATGTTGGTCATTTAACAAAGTTGTAGTTGTTTTTACAGGAAAAATAAAAGAAAGAGTTATATTAGGCTAGTCTAGTTAGCATATTGTGACATTTTTTTTATAAAACTTGAACTATAAAAAAAAATCATGGTTATAATTGATTACTCAGGCACCGTCCGTTCCATTAATCTTGTTGCTCTCATACGATTAAGATCTTTTTGTCTATTAATCGGCTAACATTGATGGTGTAATTTGCGTAACATACTGCCCAACAGAACCTACTATCTATTCGAATGCAATTAGGGTACATACTTTTACAAGAAAACAAATGTTTCAAAAACTTCTCTTGTTCTTTACAGAATCATACCACCAACCGGACATACCGCCAAACATGATGGAATACATGTCAATGAAGAACTCTCTGCCCCCGTCCGCGATACCGTCACAACAGAGCTCCCCCTACTTCGCGCACTCAGCCGTCAGGGTCCCACCACCACAACACACAGACCCAGCCCAGTTGTACGATCGACGACTGGCAACATCCTGGCTTCTAGCCAATCAGGTGCAAGCACAAGGCCTCTTAAAACCCTACCCAATAAATCCTTGGCAAAGAATAATGTTGCCATACCACGACTCCAAAAACTTCTCTCCATACGCATTGAGTTTGCACAACGATCTCCTAAACCGAATAAACCCAGATGAGGTGAAGTCAGAAAATTCAGAACATATTTCTGTTGAAGCGAGCGACGATAGCACGGACAGGCCCGATGTAGACGATGACCAGAAATCGCAAGAAAAAGAAAAAAAGAAGAACCCTTACTCCATAGAGGAACTTTTGAAAAAACCGGATAAAATGGTGAATGTCAATCCGATTGGGTTCCAGAATTTTCTACGGCAGCCAAGTGGGAGTATGATAGAAAGTAGCCAGGATGTTAGCAACAGAAGTTCGCCAGCGAGTTTCTGTTCGGTACAGAGTGGAGTTTCAAATGATTGCTTCTCTGAATCCGCTAGCTCGGAAATTAAGGCAGGGAACTGATTTGTTTTAATACCAACTGTAAACCAATCAATCTCAATGAATCTGCCGAGGCTTTTCCAAACTATGTTGGGGTCATTACTCATTACCAGTACCTACTTATTTTACATGAAGCGACTGCCTATCTGACCTCCACAGCCCAGCTACTGGGTGATACGATACCCCTTGATAATACCAGCTGTATTTATAGCCACCAAATTGTTTCACACAAATTCAATAGCAAGCATAGTAACTTACCAACTAATCGCAGCAACTACCATACAATTTCTATTCAACAGTTAACGTCAAAAATGATCTAGGTAATGTCAGAAAGTTGCAAGTGTTTTATAAAATTTCCTTCATACATAAATGTAACAATTAATTGTGAATAGATAATGTTTCGCTTTAACTATAATTTATAGTTGAATAACTATAGTAAATTATGCTGGATTTATTTTGTACAAACTACAAACAAGTACCACAACGCCATCTATTGGAAGAAAAACGAATTTTGTAGCTTCATTTTGTATTTGTGTAGGTACATAGAGCATATTATTAATGTACATCATCATCTGCCTAGCCTTTTCCCAACTATGTTGGGGTCAGCTTCAAGTCTAGCCGGATGCAGCTGAATACCAGTATTTTACATGGAGCGACTGCCTATCTGACCTCCACAACCCAGTTACTGGGTAATACGATACGCCTTGGTAAGACTGGTTGTCAGACTGTCAGGCTTCTCACTGCCGTAACGACGTCAAAGATCCACGAATGACAGCCGGGACCAACGGCTTATCGTGCTTTCCGAGGCACGGAGGGGTCTCGGTATGTAAAGATGGTCGCCCATCCATAGACCAACCGCGGCAAGCGTAGCTTAACCTGATCGATCGACCTGTGCGGTTGTTATTATTTAGCCACGGGCCCCTCCGCCTATAATTAATGTACATATTAACGCCATATTATTAAATCATAGATACTTATTTTAAGTAACGTGTCCATATTATCTAGTAAATTAAATAGAGTATTCGGAAAATACCTAGATTCTAGATTAGTAAGTAGGTACAAGTGTAAGAATGTTGTAATAAATTATTTTTGTTGGTATCTATTCGAAATTAGAAAGTAAAAGATATTTTAATTAAATTATAATATTAAGGTGATTGTACCCACATTTTTAAATCATAAATTGAAGAATATTTAACAATACCTCTTGTTTTTTATTAAATTAATTAATTGTTTTTCTGACTAACCAATAATTTAAAAAATGGCCCTTATTTTTGTATTTCTATTTTCGTATGGACAATCATCTTAAACGCCCAATAATGATACGTAATTAATTATATTTATAATTCTGTGATATTGTAGGAAGTATGTAGGTATGTGTAAATTAGTTCAATAATCCTCTTTGAAAATAATCATTCCTCTAGAGACCCTATGTTTTTAGTGTTATAAATACATAGTTATTTTATTGTATGTACTTAGTTATAGTTAGTTAAGATAGTTGTATTGTACATAATGTAATCACAGTAGTTGTTTATTTATGAAATGGCACAATAAACCAAATACAAATTAAAAGTTTGTTCTTATTTCATTGAAAATCATCCATGTCACATATTTCATTAGGTAGGGCCGCGACTTACGAGATGTAGGTCGTAGGTTCGAACCTAGATAGGCGCTTTATTTTGTGTAAATTATTTCATCAATACTGCTCTCAAAACGGTGAAGGAAAACATCGTGAGGTAACCAAAATGCCCTAGAACCAACAATTCGTAGACTTGACATGGCCCGCGGGGTGGCTTACGTACCACTCCCTCTCATCGAGAGGAGGCTTGTGTCCCAGCAGTGGGAACATTATAGGCTGATTATGCATCCCAATCTGCACCCTAATTGCGTAATACACACTTTTACAATCCGAAGGGTTTTGACAGAAATTCCTATTACATTGCTTCATAAGTTTGAAAAATTCTTCTGCTCGATAATTTAAATAACGGAACTAATGTTGCTGAACCGTCAAAATTAAAGGCTTTACATTTGTTAGTGTGTTACGCAATTAGGTACCCCGTAGGTAATTGAGTAGGTATAATACCCGTCTCTACAATTCCAAAGTGAAATAGGTACTTACAGTACAAACGAATATACAGTTCGCGTCAGATAACTTTGCCACTCTGAAGTAGGCAACAAATCACTGCGCAGTAGTTAATCCTATGCATAAAACAGCAGCGCGCATGCGCCTAGCTTCAGAGCGGCAAAGGCGAACTGTAGGTAAGCTAGCATCGCATTCTATTGAAACTCCGTATCTACTTACTACGGTAGGCTAGGCCAGCTCACTCAAGTCAGTGTTACCAATGACGTGCGTTTACAGTAGGTACATACCTATTTATCTAGACAGGGTTTACTACCTCATCATCATCATCAGTTCAGCCGAAAGACACCCACTGCTAGACATATGCCTCCCCCAAGCGTCGCCACTTCGACCCGTCCTGTGCTTCTCGCATCCAGCGGATTCCTGCAGTTTTCACAAGGTTATCTGTCCTACTTGTGGGAGGCCTTCCAACGCTACGCCTTCCGGTACGCGGTCGCCGCTCCAGAACCTTTCGGCCTCATCGGCAATCTGTTCAAGCGCCGGGGCTGCCCACTGCCACGATTACCTTGTTTCACGTGCGGATCTGATTATTATCGCGTTTCAATTACCTACCTGTTCATCTAAAATACAGGACTGCGCTGATCAACACTTGCCTTAGTTAGAAAAGCAAAAATGTCGTTCATTAAAAATTTGATCGAAAAAATGTCGTAAGTATGCATACGCCTTTCTTAATCTCAGGACTCAAGATTGTGCCATGCGTAATGACCCCTACAATATGCAAATTGTGTGTAATAGATGTATTATGGAAATACGCCGCCGACCGGAAACTTCGTAATTTCATAGATTTTGTTGTTTAGCTCCATTCTGAATTGGTCATTTCACGCGACATTTCTTAGGAATTACAATTTACTTGGTCATTAAGAATGTGAGATTTGATTTTAATTTCAAATTTGATTTGAATGTAATAGGTATAAGGCTTATGCTCGGGATACACGAGGCTGATTTTTGAAGCTAGGGTAGCAAACAAGTAGGTAATATCCTTGCTTAGCACATGCTAAAGCATCATCTCTACTTTACAACGTAAATAACGCAATGAATGTTGTTGAACTGTCAAAATGAAAGCAGTTATAATTTGTAGGTAAAGTTCGACAATTGCGTACAATGCGTGACACGTAAGAAGAGACTTGACACACCACGTGGTTTGACATGCGCAGTACACGATTTTAGGTATCTTTAGCGGTATGAGGTCTGAGTGCGGGACGGGACCGGACGTCATAGGGGCGGCGGAAAGAGGCGGGGGAGGCGGGGTCAAGTCTCTTCTTACGTGGCACGCATTGTAACACACTATCAATCGGAATCGGTTTCATTTTGACAGTTCCACAACATTCATTGCGTTATTTACGTGTCGGTTAAGCACACAAATTTTTCGAACTTATGAAGCAATGGATTAGCAATTTGCTTCAAAATGATTCAGATTCCGATTGATAGTGTGTTACGCAAGACTACCGTCCGAGACCATGGCGAAGTTGGAAGTATGTGTGTCTACTCGTCTGCAGACTGCATGCACACATTAACATCGTGTTTGTACACTTAGTTACCACAAGTAAAGCGCGAGCTAAACACAAAACCGCTCTTGAGAATGATATTAAAATAATTTTTAAAAACTGCATCACGATCTGCCGGTCGATTCTGTAAAAATCTCACCGTGAAAACTTAGGTGAAGTGAGTTTGTTTTTGCTAGGAATTGACACTATTGACAGCTCACTCCACGCTCACTTCACCTAAGTTATCACGGTGAGATTTTTACAGAATCGACAGAACTTTGACTGGATAGTAAAATCAGTGGTAGGGGGCGCTACTAGGCCGAAAACAGAAACCCGTCCTATTGAACTATCACACTAGCTTATAAACAGTACCCGGCGATAAATATTGCACATCGACCTTTGGAAAGAGACAATCGGCTAATTTCGGCTTCGTAGAGCGTTATCTCTGTCGCACGAAATACAAACAGTCCGGTATCTATTAGCTGTTAAAACAATTATGATTTGCTTCTTTTTATAATTATTTTTATTCTTTGTATAAAATCGATAGGATCGAATAGGTCGATGTGCAATATTTATCGCCGGGTACTGTACTATCTTCTCACTAGCTACTGTACTAAAAATGAGGATATTTCATTTCTGTGTACCTATGTAGGCTATACATACATATACACACAACAGTAATAGTATTGCATTAATTAAATACCCATAATCGTGTGTACACGACCTAACAATTTCACATGTCTGTACACCGCCTTTCTGCCTACCTACCACTCGACCGCGCGCCACGGCTAGCGGAGCCCTGCGCCCGCGCTGTGTTGATACTTACGACGCGACCGTGAGGCGAAATCGAGGAACACAAGAGGATCAGATTGCCGCTGCCCGCGCCGCTACGTCTCCCGCGCCCTCGGACGCCCTCAAGAGTCCGCTACAAACCTCTACGGCGAATGCATGCCTAATCTTAACTCGCGCCGCGCATTAATTGTTTTAGTTTAATAAGTATTCTTTATTTTATTAAACATTCATATTTTATTATAAAGTAGTGTTTAATTAATAGGTTTTACATTAATCTACCCTAACACACTACAGTGGTGACCCCGAACAGTAAACGCGTGCTAGTGCTACCTGAAACTTTAGTGCGGTGCGGAGTGTGTGGACTCAAAAGTGAACAAAATCGTGAACATTTCACAACAATATGAGTGATTCCGAACAAGTCACGGAGGATAAGAAGCGGTCTGCATCACCGGCATCGCATGACGTATTTCGGGTCGGCGTGCGCGTTCCTCCATTTTGGCCCGAGAAGCCCGCGATTTGGTTCGCCCAAATTGAAGGCCAGTTCGCGATATCGAATATTACGGCGGACACAACAAAGTTTTACTACGTCGTCAGTCATCTCGACCCGCGATATTCAACGGAGGTCGAAGATATCATCGTGAATCCACCAACGACCGATAAATACGGCAAATTGAAAACGGAACTTATAAAGCGACTCTCAGAATCCCGCGAGAAGAAAGTTCACCAACTGCTGACACACGAAGAGCTGGGCGATAGGAAGCCGTCGCAGTTTCTCAGACACCTGCAGCACCTCGCCGGTCCTAAAGTACCTGAAGAATTTTTAAGAACAATATGGTCGAGCCGACTGCCTAGTAACATACAGTCCATTATCGCGTCTCAAGTATCCGCGCGCCTCGATGAATTAGCCGATCTCGCCGACAGAATTCACGACGTCGTGCCGACAGGCCATCAAGTGGCGTCTACATCAACAAATGTGGTGAGTGATATGGAGACTTTGTCTAAACAAATGATCGAACTTACGAAACAAGTGCACATATTAACTCAAAAAGTCGACAATATTTCCCGCGCAGGCCGATCAACAAGGCGTGGCGACCGATCAAAATCCCGCCACAGCCGATCTCATTCACGAACTAAGGAATATCCATCATGTTGGTACCACTATAAATTTGGTGCGAAGGCCACCAAATGTATTCAGCCCTGCGATTTTAAGCCGGAAAACTGCAAAAGCAGTCAGTAATTGCGGCTGACGACTGCTCTACCTGTAAAGGCCGCCTATTTATCTCAGATAAACGTACCGGCATACAGTTTCTTGTAGACACAGGTTCGGACGTGTGCGCCTACCCTAAATCGTTATTACGTAATCAGCTGCGATACAATAATAAATGCAACTATGAACTCGTCGCTGCAAATGGTACTCCGATACCCACTTACGGTACATACCAACTTAATCTTAACCTTGGATTACGTCGTGAGTTTTCTTGGAACTTCATCATAGCAGATGTTTCAAAACCTATAATAGGTGTCGATTTTTTAAGTTTCTACAATTTATTAGTCGACTGTAGACGACAACAGCTGATCGACTCGATTACGAACCTGACTGTCGGCGCACCTTCGTCTCATGAAATAACACACGAACTGCTGTCCTTGAAAACATTTACTGGTAATACAAATTATCTCAATCTACTACGATGTTATCCAGAGATAACCAGACCAGCTGGTTCAAATAGTGTACCAATACATAACACAAAGCATCATATTAGGACAACATCCGGTCCACCAGTAACATCACGACCGCGTCGTTTGGCACCAGATCGTCTACAGATCGCGAAGAAAGAATTTGAGGAAATGTTACAAAATGGCACAGCTCGTCGTTCAGAAAGTCCATGGTCATCTCCATTACACCTGGTACCTAAAAAAGACGACGGATGGAGGCCATGCGGCGATTATAGATCTTTAAATGCACGAACAATACCTGACCGGTACCCAGTGAGGCACATCCACGACTTCGCATACCAGCTGTCAGGATCCACTATCTTTTCAAAAATTGATCTCGTAAAAGCATTTAACCAAATACCAGTATTCGAAGACGATATTAAAAAGACAGCAATCACAACACCATTCGGACTTTTTGAATTCACCGCAATGACCTTCGGTTTAAGAAATGCTGCACAGACCTTCCAAAGGTTCCTCGATGAAATTCTGCAAGGATTCGAATTTACGTTCGGATTCTTAGACGATATCCTTGTGTTCTCAAAAGGGGAGACAGAGCACATCGGACACCTGCAAAAACTTTTTGAACAATTAAAAAAGTATGGTGTGGTAATCAACACCAATAAGTGCGTATTGGGTGTCAACGAAATAACATTCTTGGGTTATCATGTATCTGCAGCTGGTATAAGACCCCTGCCTGAAAAAGTAAAGGCGATCCAAGAATACCCCCTCCCTAAAAATGCTAAGGAGTTACGACGATTTTTAGGGATGATAAATTTCTATAGAAAATTTCTTCCTGGTGCCGCTCAAATACAAGGCCCGCTCAATCAAGCTTTAAGTGGCCCAAAAATTAAAGGTAACACGCCCATCACTATAACACCTGAGATTCAAGAAGCATTCGACGCATGCAAAAATATCTTGTTAAAAGCCACTCTCATCTCGCATCCGGATACACAAGCTGAGTTAGCACTTTTTACCGACGCTTCAGATGCGGCCATCGGAGCTGTCTTACAACAAAGAAGAAATAATGACAGCTGGCAACCACTAGGATTCTTTTCCCGCAAGTTATCTCCTGCTCAAACAAAATATAGCACGTACGACCGAGAATTGCTCGCTATTTACGAAGGAATAAAATACTTTAGGTATATGGTCGAAGCCAGAACATTTCAAGTGTTCACCGATCATAAACCCATCACCTTCGCTTTCACTACAAAAAGAGACAATTGCTCACCTCGTCAACACCGCTATCTCGACTACATCTCTCAATTTACAACCAACCTCAATCACATCTCAGGTAATCACAACGTAGTCGCCGATGCATTTTCACGACTGGAAAGTATCGACACTACCATAAACTACAAAGCACTTCAAAACGAACAGGAAAATGATCGTGAGTTACAGAGTTTGCTAAATAGCAACACAGCGTTAAAGTTAGAAAGAATAAAAGCTATGGACGGCTATATATACTGTGACCAGTCTACTTCTCGTCCTAGGCCGTTCATAACACCAACTTTCCGAAAAGCAATCTTCAACAACCTACACAATCTCAGTCATCCAGGCCCCAACGCAACAGCTAAACTAGTATCAGAACGATTTGTGTGGCCTAAGATTCGTCAAGACTGCAGAAAATGGGCTCAACAATGCACTGATTGCCAACGCAACAAAGTAACCCGCCATACCCACTCACCTCTGTCACCATTCCCTGTTCCTTCCAACCGTTTTTCCCACGTCCACCTTGACTTAATTGGCCCTATGCCACTTTCTTCTGGTTTCAGGTACTGCCTTACAGCTATAGATAGGTATACTCGATGGCCAGAAGCCTACCCTCTAGCAGACATCACAGCGGAGACCTGCGCTAGCACCTTCATTTCTGGCTGGGTCGCGCGCTTCGGGTGTCCAGAGAAGATTACAACTGACCGTGGAAAACAATTCGACTCTCAACTGTTCCAGTGCATCTCTTCAATTATAGGCGCCTACCATTGTCCTACGACAGCTTACCACCCACAGTCCAACGGTCTGGTAGAAAGAATGCACAGACAGCTCAAGGCCGCCATAATGTGCCATAACAACGCGCAATGGTCGGAGGTACTTCCACTTGTACTCCTGGGAATGAGGAGCGCCTGGAAGGATGATCTCCAAACTTCTACAGCTGAGTTGGTCTACGGCGAGCCACTTCGATTACCTGGTGAGTTCTTAAAACCATCGACCACTCATGACATAGTGGATGAACCAGATTTCGCAGCACGACTCAGAAGACACATATCGAAACTATCACCTGCATCAACATCCACCCACGGTGAGAGAGTGTTTTATGTACCTAAAAACCTTTGTACAGCCAGCTACGTCTTCCTGCGAAAAGGACCGTTAAAAAAATCACTGGAATCGCCCTACTCCGGTCCACACAAAGTCGTAGAAAGAGGAGCAAAGACATTTACAATAAACGTCCATGGAAAACACATAACCGTAACCATTGATAGGTTAAAACCAGCGTACATGGCTAACAACGACGTTGGTTCGTCTCCAAAAACACCACCACCTTTACCTCAACCACCACCACCATCGTCTCAAGCACCATTATCACCTGAAATAAAAACGAGAAGCGGAAGAACCGTAAGATTTCCGAACTACTATCGCCCGTGAACCGGTCTCAGCGGGGGAGTGATGTAGGCTATACATACATATACACACAACAGTAATAGTATTGCATTAATTAAATACCCATAATCGTGTGTACACGACCTAACAATTTCACATGTCTGTACACCGCCTTTCTGCCTACCTACCACTCGACCGCGCGCCACGGCTAGCGGAGCCCTGCGCCCGCGCTGTGTTGATACTTACGACGCGACCGTGAGGCGAAATCGAGGAACACAAGAGGATCAGATTGCCGCTGCCCGCGCCGCTACGTCTCCCGCGCCCTCGGACGCCCTCAAGAGTCCGCTACAAACCTCTACGGCGAATGCATGCCTAATCTTAACTCGCGCCGCGCATTAATTGTTTTAGTTTAATAAGTATTCTTTATTTTATTAAACATTCATATTTTATTATAAAGTAGTGTTTAATTAATAGGTTTTACATTAATCTACCCTAACACACTACACCTACACGAGGCCAGAGAGACTAGCTTGCTGGCTTACTAGTTACTAGCACACTCTTGTATCCTAGCTTAATAAACTAGCCTCGTGTAACCCGGGCATTAGAGCTTAATTGGGAATTATTAGGTCACATATGAATAATAATCTAAAGGCAACTAATAATATCGTGTTAGGTAAGCATTAGAACATACAAAGGTAATTTAGATCAGCTCATAGATTATTATACCTGCCGATCGATTCTGTATAAATCTCACCGTGAAAACTATGGTGAAGTGAGCTGTCATTCCACCATAATGCTAGGGATTGACACTATTGAAAGCTCACTTCACCTAAGTTTTCACGGTAATATTTTTACAGAATCGACCGGCTGGATTTATAGGTACAGACGCCAGCACATCAAGCTACCTGAAACTGTCAAATTTTCCCAATCAACTTTGAACCTTATGCTTTACCGATAAAGTTGAAAATGTATTAAAGTTTGAGAGATTGTAGTAGCTTTATGTGCTGGCGTCTGTACAATAATGCGAAAATCTATACAAATAATGTAATAAAATTGAAGTATGTGTTTGTATAGGTCTACCAGAATCTCATGGCGTAAAAGAAAAACATTGTGATTCTCATATGGCAAAGTCAATTCATATGAAAATCACATTTTTTTTATGCCATGTGATTTTGGTAGTCCTATAATGTCAAAATAACAACTTGTATATATACAAGCTATCAATACATAGATATAATAGATACCTATACAAGCTATCAATTCTCATTTCTTTGCTAAAATCCTCACTAATCGACTTACCCGCGAGCTGGATGAAGCTCAGCCATGGATTGCTTCCACAGCGGATATTCGACCATAGATCACATCCACACCGTAGAGCAACTGATGGAGAAGTGCCAAGAATATAACCGGCCCCAGTGCATGGCTTTCGTCGATTACGAGAAGGCCTTTGACTGTGTCGAGCATTAGGCCGTGTTCCACGTTCGCCATAGATTCCCGTTACGTGGATGTACTACGGAAACTTTGCACCTCGGCCTCGGCCACTCTATGTCCGCATGCATACCATAGCGAAACCCATACGGATCAAGCGGGGAGTGAGACAGGGCGACAGCGACACCATTTCATCGAAACTTTTCACAGCAGTCGTAGAAGACATAGTAAATAGTTTAGATTGGGAATATTGCTATGTTAACATCAATGATATCCCACTTAAGATTTGCAGATGACCTTGTGCTTTTCGCTGAAAACTTCGATGATCTCCAGAAAATGCTTCAAACCCTTTTTAAGATGCTTCTCTTAAGGAATAATTAGCCAAGACGAAGGTTGTGGAAAACATCTTCAGTAATTTAAATCCATCTGTTAAAATCGGAAATGAACCGTTGGAGATAGTTGACCAGTACCTATGTTTATCTTGGCCATATTGTTTAATTAGCAAAGAGCATCAACAAACAGAGATATCGAGAAGAATACACTTTGCGTGGGCCGCATTTAGCAAGTTGTACGACACTCTGAAATCGACCAAAATTCCACAATGTCTAAAGTCCCGCCTCTTTTAGTATGTTCAGTCCACCATGACATACGGTGCTGAGATGTGAACGCTCACGCATCTGGAGGCTGTGAACAGGGTGTGAGTTGCACAGAGAGCCATGGCATGGAGCCTGCCATGTTTGGCATATAAGCCTATAGACCAATTTCCAAACGTCGCGTGGAGATCTGATGATTGTACGAAGGTTTTGGATATCGGAAAACGAGTTATGGAACTCAAATGAAGTTGTGCAGGACATTTTGCAAGGCACAGTGATGGCAGTTAGAGTATGGCAGTGACCGAGTGGCGTCCAAGGACCAGAAGACGAAGTGTTACTATTAGTCGTCCGGCGCGCGGTAGACAGGCCTATGCTTACCAGTGGGTGAAGTCAAACAATTATTTTTAAACAAGATATTACACACATTTGAGTAGTCCACTTGCAAAGTCCGCTATGTTGAAAGAATAATAATTTTGGAAAATCGATTAAAACCTCTAGTGTTAAAATGGAGTTATGAAAATTCATATTACAACACATTACTGAAAATTATGGTCACAGAGAATTAATTTCTTGTAGTAAATAAAATCCCAATACCATAGTTATCATTTTATTAGTATTTAAAAATTAAACATAACCACTTTTGCAAAAGTATTTTTAACATAAACAGTTTTGAAATAGTATGAAATTAACATGACGAGTTTTGAAACAGTATCAAAATTAAATCCTAAACCTAAATAATCATCTTACAATAAAATTATACTCTTATTTCTGTGTCTTCATCCATCAAAGTTTCCTCAGTATCGGTATCTTCATCTAAAGCAGCTTCAGTTTGGTTTTCTTCAAGAAATCTATAATATTTTAGACTATCCACCTTAGCCCAATCTTGTCCAAAATGTTTAATCAGCAAGTTTCTCACATCATTTATTTTTTCTGGTTTTACAGGAACGCATAAATTGATCAAAGTAGGTTCAATCTGTTCAAACGATTTACCTCTTTTACAAACATTGCCGTAATTCACCACCTCCGATACATAATGCGGTTCCCCTTTAACGGCGATTTTGCCATTCCTGTCTTTTCTCAAAAAAAACCTCTTGGATGCATTAAATTGGAAATTCCAAGATCCAGGCAATTTCAGTACGTCTTTGGTGTTTGATTTCCAATCATAAAAATTGAAATCTTTGCCAAGTCTCAGCACCGTACCTACCGTATTTTTGAAAAATATCAAAATAGGTCTCTGGTTCTGCTATGACTTCTAGAGGCCGTGTAGCCCTTTCAATATTTCCAAAAATATGATCAGGAGGCAAAAATGAATGCCCTACAACTGGAAATATTATTGTAATTCTTTTTATATTACTTGCAGCCTTGGTTTTTAACCAATAAGATGGCGGCGTTTGCACGAGTCACTGCGTAATATGGCGAGTTTTGAAAGTTAACTGTAACTTAGAGCTGTTTGAAAGTTAACTATCAATCAATATAGCAAGCTTTGCAGGAGTACTGAATATTTAATCGAAATTTATGCATAACATGCGAAGTTTTGATCGAGATTGATAGTTGCTTATGAAAGCATTTTAAACAACAAATAAAATGGCCGCACCATCTGATTTTCTTTTTTTTTTTAACTTAGCGGTGTTTGCAAGTGGACTACTCATTTTATAAAATAAATATATTATTATAGAAAGTGTAATATAGAAATCTACTCTGGCACTAGAAATGAAAAATATGTATTTTTCTTATTAAAAGATAATTTTAATTGTGACATTTAAACGTAAAACCAAACGACACAACTAAACGCATTTCACTTTTTCATGACAGGTAGTGTTAGTGATGTATTTACATATACAACTGATTACTTTTAGTGCCAATAGTCGAGTTACTAAGTAAAAAGAAAAAGGAACAACTTTGCTTGTTTAAATGCCACCATGTATGTACAATGCGTGCCACGAAAGATGAGACTTGACACACCACGTGGTTTGACTTGTGCAGTACACGATTTTAGGTATCTTTAGCGGTATGAGGTCTGAGTGTGGGACGGGACCAGACGCCATAGGGGCGGCGGAAAGAGCGGGGGAGGCGGGGTCAAGTCTCATCTTTCGTGGCGCGCATTGTACTTGTTACCCCTTATAAAATTTGCACCTCTAAGTTCTTGGTGGGAAAATTACTAGTGTTGAGATTGCTCAACTGCTGGTGCTGGCGTTTGTACATGCTGTCCACTGTAATTGTACAGTGGACAGCATGTACAGACGCCAGCACATCAACCTACTACAATCTGTCAAATTTATTTAATAGATTTTCAACTTTATCGCTAAAGCATAACATAAGGTTCAAAGTTGATTAGGAAAATTTGACAGTTTCGGGTAGCTTGATGTGCTGGCATCTGTACTTTTTTATAATGTTATTTTTTGATGTAGTTATCTCACGAATCGTTACACAACTGGTTTGTGGATCATTTTAATTAAGAATGTATGTGCATGCTACAGTATTTTTTTGCAATATTGATCAGTATTTTTTGTAAACTACCTGTCAAAACATTATATTATATTGTTTTCAAGTCTATTCTATCATTCTTTTCAATATTTGTGATGGTAGAGCCTACCTGCAGAAAGTAGTTAGCAGTTCATCTAAAAGGTGAAGTTAATCATACTAATTTTAAAATAAAGTTGTTAATGATTGAGTTAGTCAACTAATGTTCAACTAATGGACTAACTTTTATTACTAATAATTTCCCATCCCTAAACAATATACGCAATGACTTTGACATGACATGGCAGCAGTAAATGTCAATCGATCGTGATCGTGATCCTGTTCGTCAATCGTCAATTTCACTTTTGTAAATGAAATATTATGAAAATTACTGAATTAAATAATAAACAGTCTAATATTTCATTGACCCAGAAGAAATTGCAAAACAATCTAAAAATGGAAACAGACAATTTGACAAAACAGGTACGTTACGTTACAATAAAAGTTTATTCCTTCCAGTTTGTACCGTGGTATTATTTTCTTTTAATTTGTTTTTAACAGGCAGAGGAAGTAGAAGCGTTGAGCTCAATCTACGGTGATGACTGGATCACTGAGAGCGAAGTAACGAGGTCGTATAGCATCAAAATAGAAGAGAACAAAAATGAAGTTATGCTGTATGTGACGATGCCTGATAACTATCCTTCTCAGGCGCCTCCAAAATATGAGTTGTCTGCTCCATGGATGGAAAGAAAAGCTAAGACAAAGTTGCACCAGACCCTGGATGAAGTTTATTTGTGAGCATTTGAGATAAATTATGATAAAACTTGCCATTGCCTGATTGCGTTACTAACTGTTGCATTTTACAATAAACTTTAACCATCTGAATAAACAGTGGTATTAAAATATATACTCTTTTCTAATGTATTTCTCTAACAACATATGAAACCATACATTTTCCAAATTGAATGTTTTCTTCAATATTTGGGGCTGTGCATTGTGAGTCAGTAATTATTATTCTGTATTATTTTCTTATTCACATTTTGTTGTTTTACATGACTTGCTTAGGAGGTAAGTTCAGTTTGTACTGTTACAAATAACTTGGAATACAAGATCTAGAATGCAATAATGTATAGATATTGTTTTATTTGAGTATTATTTAATGTTGATAATAGATATCAACTAAGGGCTTGTGCCTAAGATGTAGTAGGGTTTTCTCCAGCTTTTGTAGAAATTCATTTGGCAGATAATTTAATTAAAAAATATTCTATTTTTTAATTATTTTATCTGGTGGATAGTGCTCATCTAGAAGATATAAAATTTACTGATATTTAAACTGAAGTGAAGCTAATTATTCTATTGGCATGGAGAATGATCATTTTTTTTAATCAAATTGAATATTGTTTATTGTTGCTTTAAGTGGATAACAGATAAAAGTTATTAAAAATTAAAAAAAGGATCTATCCATACTAATATTATAAATTCGAAAGTAACTCTGTCTGTCTGTAACCTTTTCACCCCTAAACCACTGAACGGATTTCGATAAAATTTGGCACAGTGATAGATTGCATCCCGGGGAAGGACATAGGATAGTTTTTATTCTGATATTCCCACCGGATCAACACTTATGTGAGTGAAACCGCGGGGTGCTTCTAGTAAGAAAATAAATAAAAATAATATTCTAACATGGATAGGATAAACAAAAAACTTAACTATGTGTAAGAACTATTCTAAGTAAAAAGTACAAGGAAAGATAAATAAAAGAGTGTCCATGGAGTTTCTTGCCCGTTCTTCTCCATAGGTACCTACGCTTTGGAATGGGCAACTAGCTTCATATTTTCTGACTCACCGACTTCTTGACAATTCAAAAGTGCCTGTAAATGGTTTAATTGAAATAAATGCTTTGAGTTTGAGATATAATTTGTTTTGTTTAAAAAATTTCAGAGAGAACATTGGAGAGCATGTGGTATTCCAATGGGTAGAAAAAATAAGAGAAGTGTTGCAAGCAATTAAACCTGCAGAGAAGAAAGTCGAAGCTAAACCACTTGCTGTTGAATCATTAGACTTGGCTTTGGTAAGTTTTGGTTTATCTATACTAATATGTATTATAAAACTGACCCCAACACAATTACAAAATAAAAGGCTAGGCAGATGATAAGCATGGTCAGATCCAATCAGGAAAACCTTCAAGATGCCAGCATTAAAATAACATAAAAGCTACAAGTAAACATCTCCCTTATTTAGTTTTTTCTTTCTCAAGTATTATCTCTTATCATGGAACCATGATAACACTACTGACCTCAAATATCTCATACCTAACATTTTTATACAATTTCCAGTTAGATATAAATTGCCCCGACATAACTCACGGTGAAGTGATCATAGATCGAAAGAGCTCCTTCCAAGGTCATGCAGCTGAAGTTCACTGTATGGAAGATGTCAAGTAAGTAAACAATATAATTGCTCAGATTATCGCACCATGGCCAGAGATCGCACCAAATAGATAGGTTTGGAAAAGATAAGGGGAGGACTTTGCACAGCAGTGGGACACAATATAGGCAGCTTGGAAAACTTTGTCTTGAACATACGAAAAATGTGACAACACACGAAGAATAAGGCCAACTAAAAATGTAGTAAGTTTCACTGACATTGAAAATTTTACTGTTCTAAACGTTTACGTGGTAATAGCTGTTATAAAACAACAGAGCGAGACGACACGAGAAATCCCGTAAGAGTAAATATTCACTGTCGACTCGCACGTTTTATGATCGTGACTGCCTTGAGCCTGTATAAATGACAGTATCTCATGGAATAAACTTTTAAGTATAAGCATTTGCAAACAATACATCTTAAACATTTTCCAGCGCCGTCCTAACAAAACTAAAACTAAACAAGAAGATAATGCACGCCACACACAACATGTACGCATACCGTATAGAACGTAAGACAGCTAAGGGCGCGACCATACTGCAAGATTGTGACGATGACGGCGAGGCGCACGCCGGGGGCAGGATGCTGCATCTACTGCAGATACTGGACCAGAAGAATACCATCGTTGTTGTGTCGCGATGGTAAGAGAGACTATTTATCTAAACCAGGCTTTTTTAGTCTTCACTATTCCTAACCAATGATACTCCTGTATACAGGAAACTGCAGCACTGAACAACCAGAAATAGTCAGAAACTATGACACTCAGTGATTCCCGGAAAAATGATTCAAGATTCTTGGAATCAGGTTTAATCTGAGAAAAAATTAGATGCTTAGGAAATTATAGCAATCAGTTTTCACTTCTCTCCACATAACAAAAAGGAGACAAAAACAGCTAGCCATAGAAACCTAGGTATTTTTACAACTTGATCTTGTCCCAGTTGCCTAGCACTACAGATTTGTAGCGGTATCTACAACGCCACATGCGAAAAATGCGTCATACTGACGTCACGCAAAATCCTGCATCTCGCAAGCAGAGTTTGCCGCGCAACTAGCATAGGTACAACGACCCGACATGAATCATCGGACAGTTGCCCGCCAGACACAACACCCGTCTGGTCGGAGGATCCTCCCTTTTCTATGGAGGTTGAGTGGACATTACACCCTCTTCCTTCATACCTGTATAGATTAATTAGTTCATAAAATGTATAATGATCTTTATATGAGCTGTGTAACATTTGACTCCAATAATATAAGCCATATTGTTTCATTGGTTTGAAGAACTAATTCGACACATTTCAGCCATTAGTATTGAAATGCTGCATTCACTAACTTCCATTCGATTGCCAGAAATATTTTTAATAATAATGATCTTTCCTCATCTATTCTACTACAGTACTAGTTCGCATTGCTTATTCCCACGTTACTTTTTTATCTTCCCAGGTACGGCGGCATACAGCTAGGCCCCGACAGATTCAGACACATCAACAACGCGACGAGGCAGGTCATACAACAAGCAGGCTTGTTGAAGAAATGACATTTAGCTTAGTACTTAGATGTAAGGTTCGAATATTAATACTGCATTGAAGAAATACCTAGCTTTGTGGGTGGGTTCGGGATTTTGATAACTATTGTGTGTAGTTTGGTAACAATCAAAGTTCCAAATGTCATATTGGGTTTTCACTAACATTAGGCGACACCTTAAATGAATGCCTTAATAAAAGAGCGCTGGCGGATTTTCAACTTTCGGCGCTGAGCGGAGTGTTGAAAATCGAACACTTCATGTAGTGTTCATTTCCCGTAAGGAAAGGGGCGTTCGTAAATTTTTTGACAATACAATGTTACTTTAAGCGCCAAGACTTATTGATAGTAGTGGTCATAAAACGTGTGAATAGGGTGGTGAATATCAGTCATCTCGCTCCGACTTCTTATGACCGGTGACTGTTTTGCGCCCTTTATTAAGATGAGACTGTGTTATTAGGTGCTCTCTAAGATGCGTTGCGGGAAAACTAAGGGAAATTAACCTTATTCATACGATGTTAATGATCATATTCGTATGAAACGTCTGATCACAATCGCATAGGAATATGCACATTACCTACATATAAATAAGGTTCATAATAACGCTACTGTACTTAGCTTGTGTAAGTCGAAGTTCGCTCTATAGATCTCAGCCTTTACACCCTACAGAAACAGTATTATGATATCGAACCAATAGGAACGAAATCGCTGATCAATCCACAAAGCCAGTCTTCGAGTGCGTCTATTTTGTATAGACTGTATTCCTTAGTCAGTGTACGGCATAGAGTGCCTTTGTAATACGACTTATTTTTCATTCAGACATATTTATATATGTATAAAGGTCTTGTCAAATATAAGTGCTTTTGCACACGAGCGGCACTTGAGCAGCCGTCAACGGGCCGCTCGTGTATTCGAGCACTGTAGTCAAATACACGGGCAGTACAATGCGTGCCACGTAAGAAGAGACTTGATACACCAACGTGGTTTGACTTGCGCAGAACACGATTTTAGGTATCTTTAGCGGTATGAGGTCTGAGTGCGGGACGGGACCGGACGTCATAGCGGAAAGAGCGGGGGAGGCGGGGTCAAGTCTCATCTTTCGTGGCACGCATTGTACGTTGTCGACGGCTGCTGCTGCCCTTTCTGTTGACGCGTGCCGCTCGTGTATATGCACACTAAGGTGTAGCTGTATTGTAGAAACTGTTTTGACTGCCATATAAGTTTCTTGGAAAATAAGTGCTTACTATATTAATTTTCTTTTTGACTCTAAGATCTCCATTATGCAGTTTAAATGAAAATATTAGAAAACAAACTTTTGTTTTGAGTGCAGATCGTGATGCAGTTTTTAAAAACTATTTTGAGATCCTTCCTAAGAGCAGTTTTGTGTTTAGCTCGCGTTTTACTTGTGGTAACTAATTGTATGTGAATCTGTGCATGAAGACGAGTAGACACACATATTTCCAACTTCGCCATGGTCTCGGACGGCACCGACAGCTCCTGTGCTTACACATCATAGATATAGATACACCTAGATAAAGCAAGAGCAACTTCGCGTGCCTAGCTTACGTACTAATATCGTAAGCCACCACTTTCGCGCTCAGTCCTGTGTACTGCTGGCTGGGTGAGCGTGAGCGCTGGCGCTAGGTCCCGGGGGTGGGGCGAAACGGGTGCCGCACGCGGCGGCGTCTTTGAATCGATTTGATTAGCCCATCACTAAATACTGCATGTGACGTCATAGTAGGTAGTCAAAAAATGACACGCTTGGTTTTCATACAGATCGTAATACTTGCGTTATCTGGGTCTATCTATATCTGTGTTAGACATACATTCACAGTGTGTTTGTATACTTGGTAAATACAAGAAACCGTGCGTCGCTTCGAGAAAAATACTAGAGAATTATATAATTATATCCTTGTTTATGAACTAGCATCAACTTTCTATCTGACCGACTCCTTGACAACCCACATGTGCCTGTAATTGGTTTAATTGAAATCGAAATAATATTTTTTTAAAGGCCTAATCTGGCTTTGTGATTTTATTAGATCTCTAAGTTTATGTTTAAGTTACGTATTTTGAATTATTCTTATTAATGAAGTCGGCATTACGGGCAGACGACATGATGAAGTCGGTTAAACATCAAGCTCAGAACTAGCTGATGACCCGCTTATCTCTGCAGTGGGTGAGTTTGATAATATACCTTATTACAACAACAATAAAGATCGCCGTGATTTTGACAGACTTGACAGCTGTTGCAGCAACCCAACAGCAACCTTATTGTCACGAGATTAAAGATCACTGTAATATTAACAGTGATGCAAAATCGGAGGTAAAATAGCTGTGAATGGTCTGTAGTCACTCTACACGTCATGTCAAGCTGGCTACCTCACGACATCGAGTTAGAATCGAATTGTTTTTGATTCGAATAAGTGTATCATACATTGATATATTATTTTCGTAGATACGTGACTCAGTCTCAGGCGCCTGTTCCTACTGAACTGAGTCGTGCCCGTAGTTGTCTTTCGTCACGCACACAGATTTAATGTTTGCTTCGCCACGTTTGTGAGAGCGAGATAGATATTACAAACATGCGTGAGAGACACGATACGCACGCAACGCTACCACATGCACAATGTCATTCATAATCGTAAACATTCGGCGGCTAGCGCGATTTCGCTCGCACAACAGCGCCGGCTCCTATCTCTGTGCTTGTCTATCGGAACTGTAGGTTTGCGACTATGCTCACAGATGTGTGTGTGAGTTTCGGTGCATGTAGTCGTGCTCCGAGCCCAGATTTAGTGATTGCGATGTTAGCGCGTCACCTAACTTGCTCCTTTTAATATATCAATGGTATCATAATTATTTTATCGCATCCAACTCGATTCGATTCAGAACTCGGAAATGTCTGAAGATGCAAAAAAAAAAAACCGTTTAAAACAAACTTGTTAGTATAAAACTTTGTACTTTATATTACAAATATTTACAAAATACTTTTCATGATTATGTTTGTGCTATCTTTTATTGTTCCTTGCATTGTTATCTGTTGTTTTTACTGTTATGCATTTCTTGTCCAAGAACTTCAGGAGATCCTGTAAACAAATGAATTCATAATGATGATATTAAACAATTTTGTTAAAAAAATATTATTTTAATTATTCCCCGACACACCTGATATATTCATCTAGCTAGGGGGCGTTATCTGTCCTATCTTTTGGGGTATTTAGGCCGGTCACACTACAACGCGCCACGTGACGGGGCGCAAGTAACGCGCCCCGCGCGTGGTTTTATACATACAAAATGCGCTTCCGGACGGGGAATTTAGCTGCTTTTCCCGCGCCCCGTCGCGTGGCGCGTTTTAGTGTGCGACGCGCTTTAGGAGATTAAAGATTGCACTAGCTACATTACACAGATTCGCAATGGGGTTTCCAGAAAGAGGAATACATTAATTATTACACTTTGGTAGACTTTGAGTCAGAAAAAATATGGATATTTTTATTTGTTGTCTACTCTATTGTTTTTTTTTTAACCGAAAACATAAAATAACAGCTCCGAGTCAGAAAAGAAAAGAAGTCTATCGAGATGAAATGAACCATTAATAATTGAGAATCCCCTATGATACAAATAGTGCATACGCAAAATATGTACGGTCAACCGTCTGTGGTTAAGCTAGAATTACGAAAACCACCCTTATTGTAATGACAAAAAGGCGCTGTCAATGTAAAATTGACACTGGAAGTGCGGTGGACTAAACATAGTTTTTCAATAATATAAATTATAGCCACCTTAGGATCATACCGGTGTCCATATCCAACCAAATCTTTATGTATCACATCAATGTTGACTGGCTCGTACTTGAGTATCGCTTCCCTTAAAGATCGCCGACTTAATACGTAGTTGTGAAACGCTATGTGCAGAGGTACGCGGCACGAGTGTACCTATTGAATTTTAATAAATTTTAGTACATATTAATAGATGGTCACGTTTATTCTTATTTCTTTACAATTGAGAGGACATTCGCCAAATCTATTGAAGAAATCCTACAAGTTTTTCAAATATATTAAGTAAAGGAACTGGTAAAAAAGAAACCCAGTATTTAGAAGGTTAAATTTAAATAAAAAAGATTGACTTATAGCCATAATACAGTGGATTTTTAATGTTCTTAAGACTCAGTGCAGACCGACAGGAGCAGAGAGCAAATGATTTTCTGACATTGAAAAAGGAACTTAATGTTTTGTTCCACAAGGTGAAAAGTTGTACAAACATTGACGCAGATATCAAGAGTGGGCTAAATTCCACTTTATGCTACTAATAATAATGTTTAGTAGCTGCTGTCATCATAAAATCCTATGCTCTAAGCTTTCGTTCTTCCCTCCTTAGGTAAAGTAACAAACAGGAAATAATTATTTACCTTAGCTTTCTCCCTCTTCTGAAACACCCAATCATCAGGACTGCAATCAACACTCCTAACAACTGCAACTTCACTTGTTACTTCATAACCACACACATCTGTAACTTCTTTTATTTCATCAGTCTTTGAAGAAGATGGTGCAAACAAAATATCTCTATCTCTTTCTAACACATTCTTTGTAGGAGATATCGCAGATAATCTATTGTTTTCTCTTTCTAACTCATCAGTCTTTCTAGGCGAAGCATGTAGTCTTGCTTGATGCGTTGGCTTCTTATAAACGAATTTTCTTGGAGATTTCACTGGTGTTTTTGAAGATGCTTTTCTTTTAGGAGATGGTGGCGACAAAATATCTCTAGCTCTTTTCAACTCATTAGGTTTTATAGGAGATGGTGCGGAGAATATATCTCTATTTCTGTCTAATTCATTGGTCTTTGTAGGCGAAACAAGTAGTCTTGTTTCATGACTTGGCTTCTTGTAAACGAATTTTCTTGGAGATTTAACTGGTGTATTTGTAGGTGAGTTTATAGGAGATGTATTAAGTTTCTGTGGTGAACATTCTTGTGTGTATGTGTTTGTTCTTGGTTTCTTCGAGGGTGATGGTTGATCCTCGTCTACCAGCTGTTGTATTGTCGGATGCGTTTGGTTGTAAAGGTGCGTGAGGATTTGGATAGCTGGAAATGTGCAAATTTTCTGAGTTTTAGGTGGAATTTTTAGCATAATGTCAGTATTCTATGGTTACAAAGAATTTTTTGAAGACATTACAGGGTTGCTGAGTTTACAAAGCTGTTATTTTGACATTACAAACAGATACATCAATTTTATTTATTTGTATGTATAGTTAAGTTTTCAAAATTAACTTACCTCTTTTTCTTTTAAAAGGTTTCAACCCATATCTATCCAACTCTCTGTTCCGTTGCGGCGTAGACATTGACGCGTAATCCGCCATTGGCGTTACATCGACAGTCTTGATAATATATTCACTATTTTTAGGAGTTTTAATATTAATTATACCATGATTACTTTTAAGAACTTCTTGAACTTTTATTGGACTGATTCCTCCAGCTTTATCTATTTCAAATTGCGTTGTTTCCGTAATTTTCATTTCAGTCTTTTTTACATAAACTTCAGGAAGAAAACTGTCTTCCACAGAAGCATTTTTATTTTCAGTAAAATATAGTTGGCATCCTTCACTTAAAGATTTTTTATAACTTCCAAGTTTAGTCACATTATCCAAAACAGATATACCGCCGAATTCGAAATTGTCTTTTGGAAAATCTCGCGTCGATTTGTATAGGGAATAGTCCCATTCCTTATCTGAGATTTGAAATTCTTTGGAGTTTTGACTTGAACTTGTATCAACATTTTCATGTACAATTTTTATATCATTGGAGACCTCAGATTTGGACGAATCGTATTTTAAGTCTAAACTTTTACCTTTCTCACTTCCTTTGACGAAATTGTCTCTTAAAAAATCACGCCGCGATTTATGAAGAGAATAGTTCAATTCCTTGTCAGAGATATGAAATACTTCGGAGTTTTGACTTGAATTTATATCAGCATCATTAATTTCATCTATAATTTCTATATCATTGTGAATCTCAGATTTGGATGAATCATATTGCCCTATTTGGCTACAATATTTCTCACATTCTCTCAAGCTTTCACCGTCATTAATATCGTCTTTTATTATAATTTCATC
Organism: Luperina nickerlii; assembly: GCA_963855955.1. Lineage (NCBI taxonomy): Eukaryota > Metazoa > Arthropoda > Insecta > Lepidoptera > Noctuidae > Luperina > Luperina nickerlii. Next base: position 9,292,355 of record OY979686.1, read on the forward strand.
ATAATCTATTGATATATTGTCTTGTTTTCCAAGACTACTATTGTTTGGAATATTTTGCAGTACTGTGATTGGTCTTTGAGACATAAGTATTTCTTCAGAAGAACTTGAACCTTGGGTTAAATCTATGTCTTCATTGGATTCTTTAGTTTCATTATCAGAACTATTATGCTCTGTAGATAGATCAGAATTCTGTTCAACTTCTTTACTATTTTCAGTGTTTGCTGAATGGTCGTGAATAAAATCTTCATAAAAACTGTTACTACATGTTTCTGTATTTCCTACCTTTACAGGACTTGGATTATATTCTATAGAAGTATCTTGAGCTTGTGTTAAGTCAAAAACTTGACTTTGCGCTTCATTCCCAAAGAAAGATTTCTGAACTTTACCATTGGCAATATATTCGTCCTTGTCAACTATAATAGTATCATCTAAGGATGTTTTAGATTGCGAGTTGGCTACATCAACTAAAGGTAGACTTGTGTCAGTGGAATCAGAAGATTGAGTCAAATCCATACTTTCAACTGCTTTTTTAACTGAAGTTTGGATATTTGCTTCTATATGTATTTCATTATCATCTTCATTGGCACTTTGAGTCAAATCAATGTTTTCTTTTGCATTTTGACCTGAATCTGTATTTGGATGTTTTGAAAGTACTGTTATTTGATGTTCATCTGTAATATTCTGACTATTACTATCTGTAGCATTTTGTTCTGCATCATTAGGAATGTTTGTACTTACATTTACTATATTATCTTCTATGTTAATACTATGATCTTTTATCGCACCCTTGTCTTCAGGACTTTGTGTCAAATCTATCTCTTTCAATTCCTCACGTATAGGTTGTGAGGAACCTACAATACAGTCAGTAATTTCCATAAAATCATTTGAATTTCTTTTAGTAAAATTCTGAGACAGCTGAATACATTTCTCAGAATTTTGTGATGAAATATTAGCACATTGGGTTAAATCCATGTAATTGTCTTGAGAAAACACTTTTGTTTTATGTTCTTGTGATAGAATAACTATAGGTTTTGTAGTTTCCATTATGGATGATAGTTCATCATCAAAAATATCTGGAGAACAACTTCTATATTGTTGAGTAAAAGTTAGCTTGTTACTAGTTTCTACATCTATTACTTCAGTAGAACTATATGTTTGTTTGAGAGGTGATATGATCTCAATTTCTTCACTTACCAGTGATTTGTCTTCAATTGGTCTCTTTACTGGTGATCTTATATCCAACATTTTGACTGTCGATTCCATAGTAAATTCTTTTTGGAATGGAGATTTATTCTTAGTGACACTAACTTCATGAACATTACATCTTTTATCTTCATTTACTGTATTTTCTTCATCTTCTATTACAATTTCTGGTACATCACATTCTTTATATTTCTTCCTATACTCAATTTCTTTAGAAGCAAAGATATCTTTAACAGATTTGATGGGCCCACTTAGTATTATATCCAGCTCATCCTGTGAGCAATCAATGTCTTTGAAATTCATTATAAAAGTATCAATAAGCTTCGGACTTTCAGGCCTACCAGGAATTTCAGACCAATCTCTCAGTAAAGAACCGTTGGTTGTAGATTTTTCAACTAAATAATCTACATAGAATATGTTATTATTTTTCATGCATTCATATGGAATATTTGAAGCTATGTAGAAAACTTTTGCATCAGATTCTTGATCATTTGAGCTATCTTGTTCTATATTTGAATGATCAAGATTCTCAAACAATATTCTTGTATAATTGGCAGTAATATTCTGATGTTTCTCTTCCTTTGTAACAGTAAGTAATTTATAATTCTTTCTATACTTTTTAGTTTTCTTACCAGCGGCTATTTTAGCTTCAGGGACCTTGAAACCGTATTCCTGTAAAGTTTTCCTTATTTTCGTTACTCTTTGTTGAGATGATAATGCCTGTGAGGTTTCAGGAATACTAGACTCAGTTTGGAGTGATTTTGACAGTGCTATAGCTAACTGCAGTTGTTCCGAATCAACGTCTAAGCCAGACTTTTTACAGACAGTATCAAACTCTTTACTATAAATTACTAATTCATTTTTCTTTCCTTTCAAAGCTGTTTTTATATCTTTCTGACCCTTGATGCGTTTAGTTACCTTTCTAGTCTTAGGTTTTGGAGCTGGTTTTGGACCTTTACAACTTTTCTTTGCTTCTTGAAAATCTGCAAGACTCTCATCCATATCAGTCTGGCCAGTAAAATATTTGCTTCTAACGCTTTCACTGAAATGGAATGAAAATAAAACAAATTAAGTATACATTGAACTGTTTTATTAACTACATGATAAATAACAAATTACATTATTTTTAATTACCTATTGCTATTTATGCTCATAATATCTATTTGTCTGGTTGATCTGGCCTTTGGCTTTCCTCCATGTATTTCCTGATTGCGTCTCCTGTACGGTTTGGCAGCCCGCTGGCGATCATGAGTCTTCTTTCTACCTCCTCTATAGGGTCTTCGTATAATCCATCCGCCGCCACTCGTATATTTTTCGTCACTGGGCTAAAACTAAAAATGAAAGTAGACACAATTATTTTTTGGTTGTAAATTGAGAATTTGAGTGTTTAAATAATAAAGACACAGTTACAATTTACAGTAACTTTGCCGCTCTGAAGTTAGGCTTTTCGCTAGCCGCGCATGCGCGCTGCTGTTTTATTCATAGGATTAACTACTGCACAGCACAGTGATTTGTTGCCTACTTCAGAGCGGTAAGGTTATTTGACGCAAACTGTACTAGCTAACACTATAAAATATATGTCGTAGGTTTTTCATAAAATTAGGTTTTTGATCAAAAACCTAGGCTATTGATCAAGAACCGGAAGAAGACAAAATTATTACTTTATGTTATCATAAACCTGAGAAAATCCAGTTTTTTTTATCAAAAACCTAGACTGTATTAGTTTTATGATAAAAACAATGTTGGTTGCTATTTCTTTAAATAAATAAAACAATTAAGAAACAATAAACAATGATTTATTTGTTATGAAATTACATACCTACATTTAAAAAATAATTGTGTGATGTGTGTGTGAAACGGCGAAAAACGAAACGGTTAAAAACGTGATTTTGTCTATTTTTGTGCTTTGGAACCAGAAGAAGACGGTCGACGTCAGGGGCACCCCGAGGTTCGGTTTGGTTAGGTTCCTTTAAACCCTGCAGACAGAAATAGGAGCCCCGCGCAGCGGGGCTCCGTCGACCTGACGTCGTTAGAAATAATACTGCGCGCTTGTTTTATCATAAAGCCAAACTAGTTCAGGTTTTTGATCAAAAATCTGGATTGTTAGAGGTTTATGATGAAATTGAGTTTAAAATGTGTCATCTTCCGGTTTTTCATCAAAAACCTAGGTTTTTAATCAAAAACCTAATTTTATGAAAAACCTACGACATATATACAGAGTTGATATGACAGAGGGGCATTAAATTACACTACGTATACTATACGTGTATAGTATTAATTCGATACAGTACAAAAATAGAAAGCGCCAAAAATGAGATTTTTTTTTTTTCAAACAAACTAAATAGCTTAAAGTCAGAGTGAAACGCAACCACCCTTTATAAATAAATTTGACTGACCTTAGTTAGATGCCTAGGTAACAAAGTCGCGCAGGAGCGCGTGTGCGTGTGTGTTATCTCTCTTGGCGGGGGCGCGGGGGGCGGGCGGTTTAGACCGCTCGCGCCGTCCGCGCCCGGCTGGTTGTTAAGTACGCGCACACACAAAAACACAAAATTTTTAAATTCTCGATGTGTCCTCGATTCATATTAATGCACAAATTATACCGACGGAGAATATTGTTATTTATTAAATCACTGTCCGTCGCTAAGCACTTTAATTCCCGTAATCTTTGTACTGCCAATTGTATGGTGCCGGCGCGCGGCGTTCCTAGGGCTATTGCGCCGGTCACCATACCTTTCTCGGTATGTTCGCAGAGCTAAATCTGCGTTTCCACGGCATTCACCGTAAATTAAAATCATGTAAGTGTATTCTGACGCCGTGTAAGTTACACGAGGCATTGCTGAACACTTTAATGATTACACACACACACAACCAACGTTTAATTACGTATCCTATCACAATAAAAACAGTCAAACACAAAAAAACACTAACACTAAATAATAATATTCCCAAGTTAAACTTATTTAGTGTCTATCACAATAACAAAACAAAATCACAATTATTGTCAGCGAGTTCGACAAAACATAAAGGCGCGGCGGCGGGGGGCTCCCGTATTACGTAACGTACGTCCCGAATGGATGACGCTTGCGCACTGTCCACTGAAAGAAAGTTTTTTAGCAAATTCCCAAGGATCTAGAATGCAATAGCAACATACTGACCTATTTCTATTCCTTTTACGCGCGGGAAAAAGGCGCGGGGGTTTTGCTATGATTGTCACTCTCATAGTGAAAGTGCAAGTGAGCATATTTTTCAATTTGTGTCAAGTACGTTTTTTGCTTGTCCCTAGGGTTTAACTTAATTTTATTCGTAAACCCATAAACTATTCGAGCTTTTAAACATACTGGATCAAAGAAAATACATTTAATTTATATTTAATTATATAATTTTCTGCTTAATTATTAATGATTTTGTTTAACCAGCATTTAAATAAACAGGAGTTGGCTATTTTTACCTGTCCCCATCTGAATTTGTATGATTGGATCACGAATATTGAGAGATTTTTCCAAGGACGATGTACTTTTTTTATCGGATTTAGTTTCTAAATATCATCATTAAATAATATTCATCAATTAATTTTTAATAATCTGGATTAGTTACATAAAAAACCATATAAAATTACGATGTTGAAATTTTGATCCACCCGGAACATTCAGTATTGTGACCGCATTTTAAAGTACTTTTAACCACTTTTTTTGGGAAATAATACTTTAAAACAAGCAACACGTCAACGTATTCCTGCTCAGGAAGTCATTTTGGACTTAGTGTCAAAACGATTTTGAGTAACGTAGACGTCTTGTTGATGGCTCGGTACAAGAACGGAATTTATGTTCAGGTGTGTGTTTGAATTTTACTACAGCGTAACCAAATATTAGGATCGCTGTTTATTTCTAAAAACTGCCATTTCTTTCAAGTTACTGTTTAAAATGACATCAAATGGAAAAGAACCACGAATAATAATTTATTTAATTATTTAAATCGGCAAGTAAGAAAATGTGACTTCCGTTTTGTGACCATATCTGTGGACACGTACGGGCTGAGCTTAAAGTCACAACATGACTGAACCTATAAAGTTAAGTTCACGTGGATACAATGATGTTGTTTCAGAAAGTCAGAATAATAGTTTTATGCGGGAATCGATTTTCAAGAAATATAATATTGTGAGTACAGGTAAGACCTAATTTTTGTTATTGTAAAAGGTTTCGTAATTAATTAATTGTTTATCATTATTAAATATTTCATACAGAAACTCCTGTTTTTTTATCGAATACACAGGGTGTAACAGAATACCTTAGACACCAGAATTTGATCCTTATTAGCAACACTATCGAATGGTGTTACAATACAGGCTGTGTTTTTTTTCAAAATCAGCTGGTTCGATTCCTGGCCAGCTTTATTGATTTTTCTAAAATCCAATGATGCAGTTTTAGTTTTCGTCAAAATCGGCCTCGAGACCCCTTTCAATGTTTTTCAATATTCCTCATAGCTTCAGATTTAGCCATTCACGCCTAGTTGAAAATTCATTCTGTATAATAATATAGATAATTAGCCGCCTTTTAACTATTGATAAATGTAAGAGATATTTCTGCAAGACTGATTCATTTAGGTAAAAAACAAAGCTTAGATAAGTATATTCGTGCTTCGATTTGAGACTGTTTATTATTACGATTACTATTTTAGATATTAATTCGTTATGTTATAAGTTTTAAAGAAGAAGCTTGTTAGTAACTTAATTCGATTAGGTATTAAATTTTTATCTTATTATTTTATTCATGTTAACAATAGTTATGTAAACGAGGTACAATATTTTTTGTTATTATTGACTCCACTATTGAAAAGATATAGTATTTTTTAATTATTATTAAATGTTCGTCTGGAATATTACATATTATGAATAGTCTGATAATAGCGTCCATGTAGACGAAGCTTTACCTTATTAAGACGTTCAGTTGTGTGACTGTCCCTATTTTTTATTTGAAACAAAAAAATATTTAATATTCTTTATAACATACTGTTATTTTGTGTTTTCACTCGGTGGACAGGAATTTAATTTTGATTCATAATTAGGGATCCCTGTGGAAATATATTTGTATTACAACTAAATATTTATAAAAAATATATCCGATGTGGATCAAAAGTCACATAACTGAAATTGAAGCGTGATTTTTGTTATAGAATGTTCAAAGAATTATCGTGTTTTGTGTTTTTTCCTTTTGACAAAGTTGTTTTTTTTAATAAGTAATAAAAATATAAATAATATTTTGTGTAGTTTTTTGTTAATATCATACTTAATATAGTCACATTCTGGAAGTGATCACACAGCTTCTTCCACTATGTATTGGGATATTTTTTATTCTAGCTATAATTTTGGCGTTCTTAATTGCTTTTCGTTAATTTCAATCTATACACTATTTTAAAATAAACAATAGTTGTCATAAATTAACATTTTTTAAAAAAACGAAGTTGCTCACAGGTTGACACAAATAAAAAAATATGCTCAAGTGTGTGTGTATTTATTGCTTCGTGAAATATTTGGTTGTACTTGTGCGGCAACAATGTATCTTATACTCAGTTTATCGTTTTAAGGTGCATGACCTATGCGTATGAGATAATCAGCTGTTAGGAAATATACATCGTGTTCAAACGTAGCAAAAACTTCAAAAATCATTTGTGACTAAACTACTGCTCCTATTTAATTGATTTTTGGTACAGAGCTTGAAAATGGTATCTAGTATAGGCAGTTTAAAGAAAAGCCCCTCTGTCGTATCAACTTTGTATATGAAAGCTAACCCTGTACCTATAATAAAAAATGAAAAAGGCTATAATAAATGGGTCAGAGGGTCGTTTTACCAAATATCGAAAGATTAGTGCAGTAGTAGGACATTGATAACAAACAGGTTATTTTTAGACTGACGATTAGTAACTTGAATAGGGACTATAGCGATATTATTTTCCTCAATAATATGTGCAACAAAGGCTGTTGTGTTACTTGTGTTTGACATTAGGTCATCATAATATTTTGAGTGATATGGAGCCGTTGTTTGTGAATTTTTAACCCCAAAAAATTACAATTTAAGAATGGTTCATTAATTACTCAATATACATACTGGAAAAACACTCCGGTTATTAATCCAACACTTAATACGCATACACCAAGAATATTCCTGAATTTTGAGGCTGGTGTTCCTATTATTTTTCTAGGCTTCCAGTTTGAAGTATCGACACCGATCGCCATTTTTAGTTTTCGTTCCGTTTCTGTTTATTGTTCGTTCTGCGTGCGCTATGAATGTTAATTGTATGACAGGTAAATAACTGATATATCATTTTAATTACACGAAAACTGGGTTTATTTTCTTTTAATAGACACAAATGCGCTCCCTAAATTCAAAACATAATAAATTCTTTTAGAATGCAAGAAAACAAAACTCTAAAAAAATAGAAACCTGTTTGCATTGAGTATTACGTTAGGTACGTTGAAAGGGATGAAAAATTGATTGTCAAAAACATATGTTTGGTTTTGATGATACATAATTACATATATCGTGTCATCGTGTCTGGTTTTGTTTATTTTTTCGATCTTTTTCCTTGTTTGTTTTGTTGTAAATTCATCAATAAATATGTCTTTATTACAGATATTGTCGTATAGAGAATACCAAAAGGCTTTAGAATTAAGTTTGCATCAGTGCGAAATAATAGCAAAACTAGCGAAGATAAAATACAAAATTGAATTGTACGTTCCCGTTTTCAGTATCTACAAAAGTTAGCATGTGATAACCAATATAAGAATAATGTTTAAAATTTTCAGGATAACATTTACCGCCTCCAAGAAACCAGGTGAAACACTAATAAAAGCCTTAGATCGCTATGGACTCTCCGTTAAACATTACAAGGAACTTGTTACAGAGTCCTACAATGTTAAAACTATTACCACTTTCTACAAACCGCAGTCCAAAGTGGCTATTCTAGTGGCAAATGAAAAATACATACATTTATCTAAACTAGCCACTCCGTCAATAGACTGCGATTCATTAGCCTCGCATTTGAAGAATATAGGTTTTATTGCTATCAAAATAAAGAATAGTACAAGCGCGACTTTGAAGATTATTTTGACAAAGATTTTTGATCTGTTGGAAGAAAACTCTTATTGTAAGTACCTATTTATTCAAAATTATATTAGTACCATAATAGGTATTACTTTCTTATTGGTGTCTTGATGAAGTTGTCTCGGTAAGTGATAAGACAACCTATTAGGGGCGGAGTTGTCTAAAAAGAAAAAGAGACTTGCTCTTATTTTTTTGAGGCAATATATTAAATATGGGCACAGAATATTATGTATTTAAAAATATATATATAAGCATCCCAATAGAGAACCTCCTCCTTTTTTAAAGTCGGTTAAAAACAGGTGACAACTCGCTGCCACACTGACTGTCAACCTTGATTGCATTACATCCTGTATCTGCTGTGGTGTATATAATCATTAGTCAGTCACTATGTTTAAAAATATTAATATCAGTAATTTTTATTGTTCAGCATTGAATTTCATATAGTTAGTTGCTGTTAATGTAATGAACTAAATGCTATAACCAAATGTCGTAAATTCACTAAACAATATTCTATTTCCAGGTTTCTTCTTCTATGCTGGTCACGGTTGCCAGCTATGCAACACAAAATGCATGTTAGGAATTGACTGCCCTGAAGAAAACATTAATTTAGACCACTGCATTACTGAAAACTTTGTGCTAAATGAAATGGCGGGATGCAAACCTGAACTGGGAATACTAATTATGGATATGTGCAGGGTTAATTTGGACAGGTAATCATTTCATAACTGAACTCATTCAGCCTTATTACAAAACAACGGTTTTCTTTAGACCCAGGTTTAAATCATAGAGCTTGTTTGAATTTTGAACTTTATTCCAACAGTATTAAAGTTCTAATTACAAAAATTGACATTAAAACAGTCTAAGGTGTCATTCTTTACCCAGTCAGAATAAGGTTCGCAATACAATAACTAGCTTGCAGGTTTGGGCATGGACTAAAGTTAGAACTCATTTTGTAATAAGACAGATTGGGTGTAGAGTGCAGAAGCAGAATTAATTTAAAATTTTACCTTAGAGACTGGCTAGATCATAGGTTCTCAACGTAAGCAATAAGATTTTGAGGGGGGCAGTAGAAAATTATATATCCCGTTTTACGAATATATAATATTACATGTTTAAATATAACTATGGCAATAGCTGTTTCAGATTCGCGACAGATGGTACGTAAAACAAGTGCGAGTCGGACTCGCGCACCGAGGGTTCCGTACAAACCTGCAAGGTTTACAAAGTTCGTTCATTACGACAATCGAGTCATAACTATGGTATTTTTATTGCAAAATGAAATTCATTATGTTTACAATCACAATTTTTTTGGTGGTATAACTACTTAAAATTTTAAGCTTTTCTGAATTTTTCTGTTACCTGTGCTGTAAGCTATTGCTTCTTACCAAATTTCGAGATTCTATGTCAACGGGAAGTGGTCTTTAGGTTTTAATTCCCTTGCGTGTAGTTGCGAGTTTCAAAATATGCGGTATCAATGGTTGTACTTTTGCGTTTTGCGTTTTTGCGTTGACTTAGAATTTTTTTTTTTTCACGGGTTAAAGGCAATTAGATCTAAGTATTTGATATGAATTTCTACTTGATAGCTCTACGCGTTCATGAGGAAAAAAGTAATAAGTTTATATTTATTAAAAAATAAATATATATTTTGTAATGTAACTAAAAATTTAAGGTTTTCGGAATTTTTCCTTTATGTGTGCTATAAAACGTTGCTTCATGCCAAATTTCAAGATTCTAGGTCGACTGGAAGTACCCTTTAGGTTTTGATTCCCTTGCGAGTACTTGCGAGTTTCAAAATATGCAGCTTAAATTGCTGTTTCTTTTGATTGCGTTGACATAGAAGTTTGATTTTGTTACAGCTTAAAGGTATTATAGACCTGAGTATTTGGTATGAATTTCAATTTAATACCTCTACGCGTTTATGAGGAAATGGGTAGTAAGTTTAAAATTATTAAAAAAAAAATATATTATGTGATGTAACTAAAAATTTATGGTTTTCGTAATTTTTCCTTTATCTATGCTATAAGACGTTGCTTCGTACCAAATTTCAAGATTCTGAGTTCACGGGAAGCACCCTGTAGGTTTTGATTCCCTTGCAAGTGTCGAAAATTTGCGGCATAAACGGCTGTATCTTTTGATTGCGTTGGCTTAGAAGTTTGATTTTTTCACAGCTTCAAGGGACAGTAGACCTGAGTAATTGATATAAATTTCAGCTTCATACCTCCACGCGTTCCTGAGAAAAAGGGTCTTGATAGACGGACGGACGGACAGACGGACAACAAAGTGATCCTATAAGGGTTCCGTTTTTTCCTTTTGAGGTACGGAACCCTAAAAAGGGCACTTATAGAAAAAAAATCCTCAAAATGGTGGTGAGCAAAATAAGGTTGAGAACTTATGGGCTAGATCCTCATTTAAGGCAACTTATCTATTCCCAAGACTTGAAACATGAATAGACAATCTTTAAACGCAAAAATAGTCATGCTCAGTGTTTTGCATTCTATCTCATTTTATTTATTTGTTATGAGTAGGTAGTACCTAAATAATGACGTCATTTGCACTACTTAATTATCTACTCATCTTTGCCTACGATCCCACGGACGTAAAAATATCGCTGCGAGATTTTATCACGCACTGGATTTTCAACTCTCGTTGTTGAGCCGAGCATTGAGAATCCAACAGAGCGCATCGCAGCGCGTCAAAAAAACACTGTTGGATTGTCAACTCTCGGCGCTAAGCATTGCGTTGAAAATCCAGTGCGCGAAAAGATATCGCAACGGGAAAAAATCGCTCGTGCGTATCTTGGCTAATACAACTTTACAGGCAAACAAACCCTCAAATCTATGCCACAATCCACACAGTAGAAGACTATAGAGCCCACAAAAATTTACTCATCATATACTCAACTCAGTCATCGCAAGCTGCATACGAAGTCCTACAAATAGAATGTTCAACCACCATCAATATGGATGAAACTTATGAGTTGAAGACTGGTGATACGGACAAGATTGTGCCGGGAGCCAGCCAGTATGTTAATGCGTTGTGTTCGAGGTTGGACGATGATCAGGATGTTAGCAGTTTGCTGGATAAGGTTCACGAAGGTGAGGAATTGTTTTTATATTTAAAATAAGAAGGTCACAGCCTAACAAGATTATAATATATAGTATCTTCAACTGCTATGACACAGATAAAGTGCTGATTTTTCCTACGCCAAATAATTTTATCGGCGGAATCATTTTGAATGTTTGACAGTTCTTCCATACAAAAACTGTCAGACGTCAATTTTATTCCACAAATAAAAATGATTTTATCTGTCGATTGAAAAATCTGCCCTTAATCTATTAGGATAAGGCTAGGGTATTTCTACTAATATAAGGCTAGATAAATTCTACTAAAAAAGCTAGGCTAATTCAATTTGGTTGTTTAACCAGAAATTGATGTAATTACTAGAAATAACTTGCAATATTTTTAATGAACATCAATAATACTTGTTTCAGATGTCGAAAACTCGCTGAAGAAGCAAAGGCCTATAAAAGTGCAGTGTGGCGTTGAAAAGAGATCTTTGTATGATCCTACAACAGGTTGGTAAATCTACACTAATATTATAAAGCTGAAGAGTTTGTTTGTTTGGTTGAACGTGCTAATCTCTGGAACTACCAGTCGGATTTGAAAAATTCTTTTTGCATTTAATAGCCCAATTATCGAGGAAGGCTATAGGCTACTTAACATCACGCTAGGACCCTTAGGAGCCGAGCAAAACCAAAAAGTCAGAAAAAGGGAAAACTAATTAAAAGCGCAGGCAGGCGATGCGACGGGGTGGGTCGGAGGATCAAGAAATTTCACGCGGACGAAGTCGCGAGCAGAAGCTAGTTGTTCAACAACAGTAATTCTGGCGCCATTTTTGGTGCATAGTGCCATAAACTAACTTTTATTATTATAAAATCCTATAGTTTCCATTAATTTGGTGTTATTTCTACAAGACCGAATATCCACTTTATGCCATGGTAAATTAAGTTGAATTCCGAATGACCACTACTATAAATTGAAAGTCATAAAAATGTTTAAAGTTGTCAGGCAAACTGAACTTTATATGTGGGTTTTAAAGTTCTTTTTCCAAAAACACATATTATCTTCTATGTTTGAAAAGTAAATTGCGAACTTAGTACTTACTGTAAATATAGACACAAATCAGATTGATCTATTCAGATCAAATGTATTCCATCTAGCAGTCTTGTGAATGGTGCTAATAATTACTCTCTTTTTACAGGCGATACAGAGACGCTATTGAACAACTTGCGAGAAGCGATGCAAGATTACAAAGAATATTGCGTAGTATTTTAAGTTTAAGTAGAATCTAAGAAAATATGGTGCTAAGATGTGATATTTTATAAAAAAAAGTTTCTTCTAATATCTGCCCTAAAGGGAATAGAATAGAGTCCTCTTTATTATGTACCTTGTGTATGTCTTTTTTGTGCGTTGATTGTGGCTTGCCTTTATTCATAGGATTTTTTTTTAAACGTTACGGATTATTTTTAGAGATAACCGGGCGCGTATGCGCATGGTTATCTCAGTCGCACAGTCGTTACAGCTGTCTTGTCGTCCAGCAGTTTGGTCGTCTGACCTTACCAAAAGTGGCAATAATAAACTGCTATGGCCAAGTCAAATAACTTTATATCTGTAAGTATTTTATAAATAAAACAAAATTAAAAACAATTAAACTGCATTTATTTTACACTGACTGAAGCTTCGTATATCATAACTAAAAAAACATCAAAAATATTATTTCTTTATTAAAGAGTGTGGCTGGAAGTGGTTCACGATATTAACCCACCAACTGTCTTCAACGCCTTTAGTGAACTCTCTTATAAATCTGTAGTTTAGTATGAATATCTTGTCTTGATATTCTGGCTGTACACTGTAAGGTAAAAACATTAGTCTTAAGAATGAGGGTTTTCGTAAAAATTTACGACATATCACATCATTAAAGAAAAGAAAAAAAAAATCATCATCATCATCTTAAGAAATAAGCAGTACCTTTGTACTCAAATTATAATCATGTCAAAATTAAATTATCATTCATTTTCATTCATCGATTTTTTTCTACTGCAATGTTTAAAAGCTTATCCAAAGCTAAAATTAGCCTTTGGTTAACACTTAACTGATACAATTATGGAATTGTTTAGAAAGGGCAAACTCAATTTTATTTTAGTGACAGCAATAACATTTCTTATTTTTTTTATGTTATGATAAAAAAAAATGTCGTAATTCTTATTGCCGTGGATGTCTATGGCGTAATATCATACGTAAACCTACCCAACGGTAAGAGCAGGAAGGTCGCCGGCTTCTTTTAAATGTTTGAGTCCTCTGAATACGTGGTAGCACATTGTTATCTCCACCCAACGTTTGTCAGCATCGTCGAACATAACACCAATCTGAAAATATAGTTAATAGAAACATTAATACTTGGAATTTAAATATTTTTAAACTAGCAGCGCCCCGCGGTTTCACCCGCATAGGTTTCGATCCCGTGGGATGTCCTTTTCCGGAGCTCAAACTATTTCTAAGTATACCAAATTTCATCTAAATCGGTTCAGCGGTTTAAGCGTAAAGAGGTAACAGACAGACACACTTTCGAATTTATAATATTAGTATGGATTGACAAAGATGCGGACGAATTTTTTTGATGCCCTATGATTCTTTGCCCTCCCTTTTTCTAACTAGCTTAGCTAACAGTTCTAGACTGATGATGATGATACAGTCTGCATTGAACAGGGTCAAATTAAATTATTAATATGTTTATTCTTATTTTCTATTGAAACAATGTATAGAATGTGTGAATGATGATATGGTTAGAAAGGAGGTGACTACCGACATGACGACTAATAGAGAAGAAAATAAATGTTGCGCCGACCCCAAATAAATTGGGATAAGGGCAGGAGAATGATGATTCCCTATTGATACGCATCACGTCTGCGGAGTTTCGCAAGCTAGTTTAATTTGGAATTGTATTATCAATGGGTAAATAAGGTAGATATTAAGATTAAGGTACCTGTCCCACCGCCAGCGATTAACGAGAAGAGAGTAGAACAGTGAGTGCGCGAAGGCGACGGGCGACCACTCGCTGTTATGCATATGCTTATGTATGTACGGACGCCAGCACATCAACCTACCACAATCTGTCAGATTTCTTTATTAGATTTTCTACTTTATCGCTAAAGCTTAAGGTTCAAAGTTGATTGGGAAAATCTGACAGGTGTAGCTTGATGTGCTGGCGTCTGTACTAAGCGTTAATGCTTAGCATATATGCATATATATAAGGTCCCATTAAAATAGATGGACAAACTTTTAGAATTCAGTCAGACCACCAAAATAAGGACAATGGTAAAAAAAAATATAAGAAAAACGCACAGATACAAGAAAAATAATCAGCTAACCAAAATACACTAATGTGCCTATTAGTAATGTAACTATTATTGTAGATCAAAATAAAATCACTTTAATCAGTGTTTTTTTTTTTTTTTGCTTGGATATCTTTGCTTAGACAAACTGAGCGCTGTGTTAAAATTTGTCCATCTATTTTAATGGGACCTGTACATACCAGCTGTTCTGCCAGCCAAGCGAGCTTCGCTGTGCGAGTACTCTCTTTGATAGCTCTTGTCGCAGCAACAAACCGACTGTTCACACCGCCACGTCCCAGTGAGTACTCGACTCATCAGCAATGAGAACAGTTGGTGATCAATTTATTAGTTATGCATAATGTGCCTTTTTTACTTACACAAGACCTATAAACTTTTGTAAGTTTCTTGAGCGAGAAAATCGTTGGTAGCTTGCTTTCTCGTCGGCGGCGGCGGTGGGATTGATGCCTTTATTTAATTATGATTATGTTATTATAGGTTTATTATCTTTTATGTTGTTATTATATGTCCATTTATTTTTTGGTAGTGGCTGAATTTCTGCCGCATGACAGACGGTCAATGGGCCAAACTTACAACTCAGTGGGTCCCTTAATAGCAAACGACATCGCGGCAGGGCCAGACTTAGATGGTGGGATGAGCTGGACTCCTTTAATAAAGACTGGTCTTTGGTATCTCTGGACAGACAGGTGGAAGGAGAGTAGGGAGGCATTTGCCTAGCAGAGGGACATAAATAGCTAGTAAACAAAAAAAGTGAATTTAACTCAGGTAATTGAAATTTTAGGGGTAATTAGCTATGAAATTATAACATACCTGGTAAGGAAAAGCATAAAAGATATCTTCTTTTTCTATAGATAGCAGTTGTCTCTGTGTCACAGACAGCTTCGAGATGGCAGACTTTAACACTGTAACAGCTTCCTTGTCAACCAGACCATCAAGAGACTTGAAATCACTCCTTTGTAAGCCATCTGAAACAACCTGACGGTAGACGTTAATGGCAATAGTACTTGGGAATGAAAAAGGGGTTGGAATTAGGGTTACGTCTGGATTTTTAACCCTCGGTCCGGACTCATCGAGCCTTGTAATTTGCCGGGACTCTTTGACTTAGTTAAGGTGATTTTTATTCGGAAATACAAAACTTAAATGAGTACTAAAAAAAGAAATATTAAAATGTAAAATGCCCAGAGTTTTTATAATGTCTGGCTTTTTGTCAGGACTTTTACAATTTCGAAATGGTAAGCCTAGTTGGAATGGAGTGACAAAATCACACACTGTAAGAAAGGAAAGATTGACTGTTCTTTTTTATGGAATGGTAGAGCCATTCAATAAAAAAATTATATTTGACCACTATCTTTCTTGATGGATGAGCCTGAATGCTTGGATAATCCATTAAAAAAATATCCTGGTGAATGAGTAAATGCTAACAAACAAGAATGAGTTTCGTTGACTCTATGAGTTGCTTGTAAAGTTTAAATGTGTAGGTAAGTATTGAATATTTTCTTGGAAAGCATTCTAAATAGTCATTTCTATTTAGCTCCTTTTGGCACAGATAGATTTTTGATTTTGTTTTGCTGTAGGTCTGTGTAATATATTTTTTTATTTAATTTAACGCCTTGGTTATATTAAATGCAAATATCTTCTATTGTTTCTTGAAACAATAGAAGATATTTACATTTAATATTAATAGAAATGGTAAACTGTATAATTATTAATGGAATTGAAGTCAACACTTTTGAAGTACTTAAGTATTTTCAAAGACTAATGATTATTCAAGCAATGTTTTGAAAGTAGACGCAAATATAAATACCTGAACGGCATGTTTTGATGCTTCGATGAACTCATGTAGGTTGAATTCAGAGTCAAAATACGGTCTGATGATAAAATTCGCAAACATCCAATTTTTAATAAATTTGAGGAACGAAGGCCACACGATAGGCGGGAATTCCATTAGCTGCGGAAGTTTTCGAGTCTCCAGCCTTTCCTCGCAATAATTTCGACGTAATTGTATAACAGGACATGTTGAGGTTATAGCGATCTGTTTGGGTAAACTTTTATACGCAAATCTGTCACATAGTCTAAAAGATTGCCTCGTCAATTGCCTTACAGCTAAATTCATATTTCCTAATATGTTTTGGTGACAAAATTATGCTATTTACCTACTACGTGAAAAAGAAAAGTAAAACATTCAATCCAAACCAAAATACAACTTTCCGATGAACACAAAAGTATTTGTTTTCTATTTCAAACTTCTTGTTGCTTAACTTTATTCATATTTCATTGCATAACTATGGCATAACTATAGTTACTTCGTGAGTTATTATTGGCTGATAAGCCAAACCAACAAATTAATAGAGAACGAACATTACGTGGCTACGTGCCTTTTGAAATAATGTTACAAAAAAAAAATACTGATAAAATAAACCGAAAGTTGTAAAAACAAACTTTCCCTAATAGGTATATTTGTTAGCAATATACAGCTATCACCCTATAACCTCATTAGTAAATAAAGTAATAAACAAAAACCTTAGATTAGACCTACTTTTTTATTTTTTCTTAGACCTACTTTTATCAGTTTCTGAACTGGCCACCCAAGTGACAACGACAATATTACTGTCAAAACGTCAAAAGTGTCAAACTACTTGTGTCAAACTGAAAACTAATGTCTAATATGTCTATAGATTTTCGGCGGAAAATGTTTTAAAAGGTAGTCTACTGTAGTTTATATTACAAACGATTTATTGCTTACAGAAATTATAACAAACATGGATGATCAAGCTTGTCCTCGTTGTAAAACCACGAAATACAGAAATCCTTCTCTGAAGTTGATGGTAAACGTATGTGGCCATGCCTTATGTGAAAGCTGTGTTGATTTACTGTTTTTGAAAGGTAAACACTTCTTATTTTGAAAAAAAAATCCGCCCCTAAGACTACCCACTGACCATAAATCCTCTCTTACAATTTAGTGCATACTATAAGTCTAAAAAAGTTAAACGAAACTCTGAAATTGTGTTTCTACAAATATCTACACCCCATTTTTTCTTTGTTTCTGTATACTACTAGGCACCAGTAAAAGTTTGAATAAATAGCGGTAAGGTACATTAATTATCTTTACCATGACACAGTATTGTCAGGAACTATGAAAATTAACTTCAAATGCTAAAATGTTTCTAAAAAAAACTATGTATAAGTACATATTTTCTACACTCAACATTTTAGCATCATTCGGCTGAAATGATGCTAAAATGTTGAGTGTGGAAAATATGTATAATTACATTTTTTTTATTACGTACTAAGTTTTAATTATTTTCTAGGGTCTGGTTCCTGCCCGGATTGCAATGTACCACTACGACGCAGTAACTTCAGGGTCCAATTATTTGAAGACCCCATGGTAGAGAAAGAAATAGATATCAGAAAACGAGTCCTCAAAGATTACAACAAGAAAGAGGAAGATTTTGCTTCACTACGGGAATACAACGACTATTTAGAAGAAATAGAGACCATAGTTTACAATTTAACAAATAATATAGATATTGTTGGTACTAATAAACGGATAGAACTGTACAAAAAAGATAATAAGGAAATTATTATGAAGAATAAGGTTAAAATAGGTAAGTCACTCATAAAAATTGGTATTTCAGGTTGCATGTCCTGGTCTGACCACTAATCTTACCCAGTAACTGGTTTTTTGGATGTCACATAGGCAATCGCTTCATGTAAAATACTGGTATTCAGCTGCATCCGGTATACTGGAAGCCGACCCCAACAGACTTGGGAAAAAGGCTAGGCAGATGATGATGGCTTCAGATTGCACCCACTTGTTTTAAAGCACACTATGTAATAATATAAATCGGTACGAATTGAGTGCAAAATAAAATTGGTATGAAACCCTTTCAAATAGTCCATGGCTTGAATAACATCTTGATATCAATAAAATCAACATGATTATAAAAAAAAAAACAATCTCTTGTAGTATAGACCAACCGGATTTATAGTTTAGTTGGCCAAGGTTCACTATAGTAACAAGCTTTCTTTGAAAGAACAGGTGGTTTTGTTAGTTATTATTGTATGTTTCAAATAATTATTAACTTAACCTTTGTCTGAACCTACCTGCACTGGGCCTGCATGGTGATGGTGGTATGGCCCATTCCCTCTCACAGAGAGGAGGCCTGTGTCCCAGTAGTGAGAATTTTATTGGCTGATTACATTTATGCATTGTCTGAAGAATGCCAGAGTATTTTTTATTTTCTAAAACTGAATGAAACAAAAGAATGAGAGTATCTGAGAGAGAGAAGGATACTATTTGTAAAAGTTGGACAAAATAGAGGTGAGTGGGTACTAGTAACGTGCAATTAGTAGCATGGTGGGTGCCACTGCAGGCTGCGTGCTGTTAATTGTGCTGATATACAGGGTGGCAGGGACATCTGGGACATCGGTAACCTGTAGGCCAATTCTACTAATTTAAAACGTTCAAAATCTAGTCGCAGTCTCATCTCGGCGACAAAGAAATGTCAAAAACTTGTCAAAATGTAGGGAAATTTGAAGTATTTTTTGACAGATTGAGACTGAGATCAGACTGTGAACGTTGTTAAAATTAGTAGAATTGCCCCTCTGTTACCATGGATTCACTACATGATTCTGAACCCCCCTGTGTTGAAATTTTTCATCAGTTATTGAAAAAAAGCAGCTTCATACATTTTGACGGCTTAGGTATTGCACCATTCTATGAAACTGCTGATTATTTTTTTTGATAACTGACAAAAAATTTCTTTGTTTTAGTATCATGCCCTGCATTCATAGTTACGGTTTGCGGGTCAATGTCCATGCCACCCTGTATATCAAATACCAATATGATGCAAGCATAGTCATCCAGAGTGCATTGAAGCCTCGAAAAAATGGTCCGGGGCGAGAGGGAGTGGGGGGCAGTCGCCTCCTTCTGCGAAGCAGTCATGCTAGCGAAGGAGGCGGCGGGACGGCTGAGGGAGAGAGCCTCCCGTCCCAGCCGCCGCGGGAGACGCTCCGGGCGTCGGGAGCCGCGCGACGACTCCCGGCCACCGTAGGCGCGGGCCTGCGGGCGGAGAGTAATGGGTAACTCACCGTCCGATCAGGACCAGGCCCGTGCCGGACGGCGCGTACGTGTTCCACGCGCGCCTCAAAGAGATGTCAGCATCAATGGAAGGGGCCCGTCAGGGCCGGAGCCTGCCGGGTCAGCGGGATTGTCCGAAAGGGTTACCGCTGGCCCGGAACATAAAGGGCTAAGGAAGGAACACGGGTGGGTTTTAGTCAGTAAGAGTCTGACACTCCCTTCCGCTCCACCCAGTGCGGGAGGAGTCATTTGATGATTTCCCATCCTGAAAAAAAAAAAAAAAAAAGCCTCGAAAAAATGGATGAAAAGAAAAAGTTTCTAATATAATATTGAAAATATTTATTACAGGAAGAGAAGAAGTAGAGCTAGAAGAAATACTAGAAATAGAGAAGCAAATGGAAGAACTTCGTAGACAGGAAATAAACCGTTTAGAACAAGAAGCAAAGAAGCAGAAGATTAGAGAGAAAGAGGCTCTAATCGATGAGCTCATGTTTGCAGAGGGAGATGCCAAAGAAATACTCCACACATTCGCACAGAATAAAGCCAGTAAGCAGGAGGAAGTGTTGCCTGTAGCTCCTAAGGTATATGTTATAGGCTATGTTTGTTTAGTATGTTCACTTTTTTAAGGTTAGGCATAAGTGTCACTTTTTGTCCCGGTAGCATGGTTCTCGTGATATAATTTCAGTCATCCACGCGGGCGAAGCCGTGGGCAGAAGCTAGTCTATTATAATACTAGCTGCACCCGCGGTTTCCCCCGCATAAGTGTCGATCCCATGGGAATACCAGGATAAAAAGTATCCCTATGTGTTAATCCAGGGTGTCGACTACCTCATAGCAAAGTTTATGAAAATTGATCCAGCCGTTTGTGCGTGAAGAAGTAACAAACATACAAACACACTCACAAACTTTCGCCTTTATAATATTAGTGTGATAATATTTATCTTGACTGTCATTCAGACCCACCATATATTATAGATTTGAGGAAAGCTAAAGCTAGGATTACATGCTAATCTAAAACAAAAAAAGAGTATTTTAGGCATAGTGTACAAAGAATCTCACAATTTGCTTCAAACAATATTTTTGTCATGCTTTTTCAGGTAACTCAATTTTCAACGGGTGTAAAATTCACGCGAGTCTCAACACAGCCTACGCTCCCGCTCATAGAAGAGGGACCGCTGTACAAGTATGAAGCACCAATTGTACCAGACCGGTGTGGACCAGAAGCACCTTCTATTGAGGATATTGTGAGATGCGGTTATCTGCAACACGTTAGGTAAGTGTCCTAAGTTTAAAAAGTAAAGAAGAGAAATAACACTGGCCAAGTGCGAGTCGGACTTGCACACGAAGGGTTCCGTACCACAAGGCAAAAACGCCGAAAAAAACATTTGTTGTATGGGAGAACCCCTTAAATATTTATTTTATTGTTTTTAGTATTTGTTGTTAAAGTGGCAACAGAAATACATCATCTGTGAAAATTTCAACTGTCTAGCTATCACGGTTCATGAGATACAGCCTTCCTGATCGTCGAATGCAATTTTTAAACCCTGGTTAATAATTCATTCGAAAGTGATGTTATTATTATAATAATAATAAAAAATTAATAATAATAATCATTTTATTATCGGGTAACTAAGGCCCATCGGTAAAATTCACAAAATAATCTTATACAATAATAAACTAATACCTACATATTAAAAACTTAAAACTATGACTATACACGTATACGTAACGTAGTCGGCGTCGTGTTTCGCTGCGTGGTGTCGCGTACCCGTCCTCGGAAACGTTGATATACGACACCTTTCGGCCAAAAGTCCTTTTTCAGGCAGGTCTGTAGACGTTGGGTTGGAACACGCTTAAGGCTCCTACAAAAAGGCGCGCCACGCGACACAAAGGCACAGCTCGATGCGCGACTTGCGGTGCCTTTGTGTCGCGCGCGATTTTATCGCGTTACGCGCCTGTTTGTAGGAGCCTTTAGGCTTAATGTCATTGGGATGCCATGGTGGCGTAACCATGGTCGCGCTGCCAGTAAAATATACAGCTTTGTGGTAGGTATCTCACCAGGCGTCCGATCGGTTACGCAACCAACCATATATTTTTGGCAGTGCGACCATGGTTGCGCCGCCACTGGTGTCCTAGGGAGATACGACCCTTACTGAAAACGGCGCTTAGTGGTAGATTTGCAGATATCATACTAATCGGTGTAGTAATAGATAGACAAAAATAACTACAACTAAATCATAATTATTAATATACATTTATTTGGTCACCGAGGTTTTTGCGTCCCGGAGCTACTTTTGAAACAATAACTTCAATGTGAAGTCCTTTCACAGTTATTTTATATCTGATTTTGCATTATTGTCCAAATCACAGTGATTTTTATTCTCATTCTAATACGATTGCTGTTGGTTTGCTGCCATTGACGAGTCTAAAAATAATTGTGATCTTTATTCTCGTCACAATAAGGTTGCTATTAGGTTGCTCTGTCAAGAGGTAAAATAGCTGTGAATGGAATGTAATATGTATCTATTTTTTCTCTATTATTTTCTCACCCACAGAGCAGAGACCGAGACAGAGAAGGCAGGCGGCTACAAATCAACATTACCATGCCTACGCGCACTCCAGGATGCGTTAGCTGGCCTGTATCACACGAGCTGACCAGACGCGTTCTATACCGATACTGTTATAGTATTAGATTGAGTGGGTAGATGGCGCTAGGGGTGTGAGGCTATACTCTATTAATTAGCAATCGACCAATAGACTAGAAAATAATTATGACCTATTTTGGAAAAGAAAGAACAACGTTTTTGCCATTTCATTTGTTTTTCCAGTATCATTTGTTTTTCCAGTATCATTTGTTTTTCCAGTATCCTTATTGGAGACAAAGACGTTAATTTATTTTAATTTTTTTTCAAGGTCCATAAATATTTTTATGCAGGTTTCAATAGACAAGACGAGCTGAAGCTGAAACTGTACTTGAGGAACTGGTTTGGAAGATTTTGTCCGTTGTTTGGCAATTTTGTGTCTTTTGTGTCTAAATAATAGAGTATAAATTCATCTTTGCCACCCTTTGGATATGTCGGTTTTTTTTTGGTTTGGTTATCTTTTTTCTTTTACGGTAAGTATTATGAATTTATGTGAATTTTCATATTTCAATTATTGTGAAACTTGGAATGTCATAATTTTAAGTAAGTACCTTTTATTTATGGACTACCTACATAAAATTAGTACTTACGTCATACTACACCAGCGCCATTGCTCCTCAAGTGAGAAATGCGGAACTTGTGTGATTGTCAACAACGGCTCTAACAAGACAGTATCGTGTAACGAGCGAAAAAAAACGAAAGGATAATGAACAGGGAGAAAATAAACTATGAGCCAAATTTAATTTATTATTTTTTTTAAATATATTTTTTAGCATAATTTTGTGCATGCTGTGCTTTTCTGTAAGTGATGAGGCGCTTAGACTTAGTTTGCAATGTACAAATTACAAAGTAACAGTGTACTCATTGTTGAAAAGCCTATTAAATAAATAAATAAAATTTAGACTAGTAATAGGTAGGAGTACCCTTAGCTTCTGGACTTCTAATCAACTCACTCATTGGTTAATCTTCTGTCAAAGCTCTTGTAAACTGTTGTGATTGGTTGACAGTATTCAGAGATTTGACAGATCTACAGAGGTTTTGAATAAGTTTAGAACTTGGGGTCGGTTAATTTATTGTCATGTAAATAAACATAACGTGTTCAATGTAAGAGAAAAGGTTTTGACATGGAGCAAGTGAGACAGAAAATCGCTTTAGAGAGAGGTAGACACTGAATTGTGAATCTCATGTTAGTCACGAGTCGCAAACTGACAGGTATCACAAGATTATTTGGTTCTATCTCGTTCTTTCTCTAGCATCTTCCATTTGTCTATCCTTTTCTACTGTTCCTTTTGGCTCCATAGTTTCTCCAAGAAGGTTGCCAATGTAAATAAATGTACAAAAGTTATTGTGTTACGTTGTTAGCTAACTTATGTACGTATTTAAGTACAGACGCCAGCACATCAAGCTACTACAATCTGTCAAATTTATTTAATAGATTTTCAACTTTATCGCTAAAGAATAAGGTTCAAAGTTGATTGGGAAAATTTGACAGTTTCGGGTACCTTGATGTGCTGGCGTCTGTTCATTGTGGAGTGAGTAAGAAATGTTGTTATTTGCTGTTGTTTTGCGATAATTAAAGTTAGTGAGAATTCTGTTTTGTGTTTAATTTGGGAATGTAGAACCTTTTATGTAGAACGAAGGCCGACAACTCTCATTACGTATAAGAAAAACTTTCATATAACTATGCTTGTGTCCATTAAAACAGGCAATTATCTCATGATAAGAAAAAATAATGGCTATAAATCTTTACAAGTATAAAACAAAGTCGCTCTCGCTGTCTGTAAGCTTAGGTCTTTTAAACTATGCAACGGATTTTAATGCAGTTTTCTGCATTTGATAGAGTGATTCAAGAGGAAGGTTTATATGTATAATACATGCATATTATAGTATTATACTATATAGAAAAGCCGAGAAATTCAAAGATTTGTAATGTGATGTCTTCGTCGTAACAAACATATTTTTGTGTGCCTACCTACATTGCAAACGCTGGCTAAACCTTACGAGATAGATTTAAGAGGAAGGTTTATATGTATAATACATGCATATTATAGTACCTATATAGAAAAGCCGAGAAATTCAAAGATTTGTAATGTGATGTCTTCGTCGTAACATAGATATTTTTGTGCGCTTACATTGCAAACGCTGGGTAAATCTTACGAAATAGATCAAATTAATGTACTACGGTATTGTATATCAAAAGATCGATAAATAAGTCCGCGATGGTATAGATAATTATGTTTATCTCCTAAGGATAACCCATAGAAAACATTTTTATCTTTTACATATTACAAAAAAATTATGGGTTATTTTCTAGCAATTTTAAACAATATAGTATTATTCCTTATTCAATAAATACATTAGATACTTTGTGCATTTCATGTAGATATTGGATATCAAAATTGCCCTTTACAGCAAGGATTTTCATTTATATTCATAAATTGAATATCAGCTAGGAATATAATGTAAAATAATACTTTATAATATATAGCTAGACTTTATATTATATAATTGAAAATAATGACTACATACAAAGTTATTATTTTCGCAAATTCCGAAAATTTATAGAAGCGCCATCTAGCGATACGAATAAGATACTATTATAGTGTTCAACGGTGCGGATAGATGTCGTCACAAAACTGATGCTGCGTCCTAACATTTCAAACACGAACACTTGCTTCGTACCGTGACGCCAGCACATCAAGCTACTACAATCTGTCAAATTTCTTTGATAGATTTTCAACTTTATTGCTAAAGCATAAGATTCAAAGTTGATTGGCAAAATTTTATAGTTTCGGATAGCTTGATGTGCTGGCGTCCGTACATGAAGAAACGGCTACCCAAACGTATCATCCGTTTGTATCTTATGTAAAGGCACCTTTGAACGAATAGCTATATAAGCTCTAGAATTCAAGGAAGTGGGGCTTTCCCGGCCTTCCTTAAGGGGGAAGCGCTAAGGTAGCCCGATAAATTAAAATTTTCATACCTACGTTTTTTGCAATTTGCTGGTCAGTATTAAGTTGCTCGTCGATCAAAATATGATTCGCGGACGTAAATAATATGTATTTACAGAATCATAATAATTAAAATCAGTAATACAACTTGTTAGGTTAGTATAATCCCAAAATGTCAAGATTTCATGAAATACTCATTCTGTGGGATTACTTGGTCTTAGAGAGTTGTGATGATGACTTTAAAGGTTATAATTATGTAAATACATATTTGTTACGGCCGCGAATCATATATTAATCAACGTACAACTTAATACTGACCAACAAATTGCAAAAGTGCTTAAAACATCATCAGAAACACGGGCTTCCCAAAAAAAAAACAATAAAAGACATCAAAGATCAATGATTGCAGTAGGTATGTTATGGTTCTGGATACATTTAGGTATATTATGCATACTTAGCACCATCATAATCCTTTAGTCGTCTTTTACGATACGGACAGGTGGAAAGCCCCTGCAATAGATATTCTTTACCGGGAACCATAAAGGGCTAACAATTTATTAGTCGTAATGACGGCAATGATAGAAAGCATTGGGACAGAGGTGCTCAAAATTTTCGTTAGTTCCCGTTCAGTTATACCAAGTAACACTGTAACATAGTACGTAACAGGGTTACTTATCGTGACAAAAATGTCCCAAAGAGTTACAGGACCTTATTCGCAATTAAAGATTAAATAAAACCATTGAAATCCAAAATCAACATCTTGAAATAAGTATAAGAGTCACGTGGGTATCTGTATCAGAATCTATCTTAAAGTGGGTAATCGCGTGAGGTATTCTAGACTAGAAATAAGTAGACAGGTCTTCGATCAGCAACCTTATATAATCAAGATTCTCAATTTCTTTTTTCAATTCTACGGACACTACTGGCGACCCCATCTTTTCCCGGGTACGCTTCCGTCTCGCGCCCCTTGGGTCATACTCCTCGGGGTAGGTCAGGATCCTCGACTAGGACAACGTCATCAACAGTCAAATTACGGTAACTGTCTCCTTGCTGCCTCTTTGTCTTGAGAAGGGGTAAATATTCCTTGAGCTTCTTGCTCCAAAAAATCTCAGAGGTGAGCCTTTTTTACCCGACTACGGCGAAGCAAAATGGAGGGTTATGATTTTCACCAGTATATGTATCATCATCTGCCTAGCCTTTTCCCAACTATGTTGGGGTCGGCTTCCAGTCTAACCGGATGCAGCTGAATAACACTATTTTACATGGAGCGACTGTCTATCTGACCTCCACAACCCAGTTATTGGGTAATACGATACCCCTTGGTAAGACAGGTTATCAGACTTCCGGGCTTCTGACTACCTGTAACGACTGTCAAAGATCCACGAATGACAGCCGGGACCAACAGCTTAACGTGCTTTCCGAGGCACGGAGGGTCTCGGTATGTAAAGATGGTCACCCATCCACAGACCAACCGCGGCAAGAGTAGCTTAACCTGATCGATCGACCTGTGCGGCTGTTATCATTTAGCCACCAATGCGCGTATTTTGCGTTTTGCTATAATGTATGTTCATCTGTCCTGTTATCTTCTAAACTACTTGTCATATTTTGACAAATGAGGTATCGCTGGAAGCGTCTTATCGTCCGCTGGGAAAAACAATATTTTTCTTAATCATGCTGTGTTGGATATCAAATGAAAAGGCTTAATTAGCACATTTCAAAAATATAATTATTACTGAAATAAGCCCCAAAACAAATAAAAAATAAGTTTAAAAACTAAAACTCGTCTACTGAAAAGAATGAAACAAGAAAGTACCTTCCCGTGATCACAGGGACGCACAGGAAACAGGGACTAAAATAGCTATTTAATCCCTAGGGATTAAATAGCTATTTTAGTCCCTGTTTACGAAGAATACACTAGCTCTTTTTGAATAAATGTGATAAAAATAATATAAGAGTTGGTTTTTGCTAATTGGGAACTTTTTATAGATCCCCTTCATGTGCTCACACAAAAATCGACTTCTTGAAAGTGGATAAATCATTTATCACAGGTACCGTAGTAGGTTGATTACATAAAGGCCGATTTTCATTTGCATCCGATAAGTAGCGAGTAAAGTCACGTGACACTTCACAACAGTTTTGACCCAACTCTTTCTTGAATTTAACTCGCTAATCAATTACAATAAAATGTAAATCACTTTTTAGTCTTGAAAAATCGACGCGACGCATTGGTAAGTAGGTAAAACATGCAAGTTCCCTAGGACTGTAATCGTAAAGCCAAAAAAGCATAATTATCAACAAAATCATCCGATCACAGTCGTCTACTAAATCTCACTTGTGTATGACACAGGTTCAAATCTTCGTCTAACCCAACCGTATGTTGAGCACCACTATACCAAGGCAAGGTATGCCTTGTGTACAGTAAGGGCGAAGAAGCAAATATTGTCGTACCGATAAAGTGTAAAAGTGCCGCCTGCGGGTACTAAACTATGACAAATATAATGCACTTTGAGTGGTAAAGGCTAGTGTACCTACACTTACTTGTATTTGTTGGATAGTGATGGAGAATCCTAATTCCTACGTAATATGATACCGGGCAATAATTAAGCAGTAAGCACCGCAGTAGTAGGTTGATCCTTGATGTGCTGGCGTCTGTACCTATTTACCTACTAATTTTTTTTTTGCTGATTGGGCCCACCCTTAACCTCGATCACGCCTGATGGAAAGCGATGGATGAGGTCTATGATGGAACGAGCGAAGTATTTATTTGTTTCACCATCAATTTGTATTATACACTGGTTTAAGCAAATGAAACAGAAGCAACAAATCAGAATAAAGTGTGGGTACCAAACACAGGTAAACTCTGCATGCTCATAAAACGTTGTCGTAATAAATAAAAAAAAAATGAAAGAAAAGGACTAAGTATATTATCTAAGTTGCACTGAATTTTATTAAACTTAATAAATTAATTAAAGAAAATAAAACTACGTAATACAAAAATAGGTATTATGTAGCGTTAATTCACCCATCCAATGAGATAATGCAGGGCTAAGAAACTCAATGTCCGTGGAGATACATAAAAAAAACTGGCTTGATATCATAGTACCCGCATTCCACCAGTGAGTCC
Organism: Luperina nickerlii; assembly: GCA_963855955.1. Classification (NCBI taxonomy): domain Eukaryota; kingdom Metazoa; phylum Arthropoda; class Insecta; order Lepidoptera; family Noctuidae; genus Luperina; species Luperina nickerlii. The sequence goes on from OY979686.1 coordinate 9,320,862, forward strand.
CAAGTCTCCTTACAAAGTGGGACCTGGAACTCATAACTAGCGAAAAATGGGTACACTACTTATATACCCACACCTCTGCCAACCTCTTCAGGGAAAGCAGGCGTGACGATAAGTTTTATGTTTTTGAATAAACGCACCTTTACTCAAACTAGCGTATGACTTCGCTTCGTGTATTTGTATTGTTGATAATGTAGACGCCAGAGTTGTTCCCCGACTATGGTTTGTTATAAAACTATTATGTGTTGGCAACATTGAACTTGGAGCGCCATCTGCGGACGACAGTGAAGAAATTGACACCAACCGAAGGAAGTTCCATATTGCTGAGGTTCTTGGAGTGAGAGCACCAGAGGCTGTATGGTATGTTTGGGCTTTCGGATTTCGGATAGTTCACTATCATCATACTCAATATCATTTTCTTGTGCATCTATTTGTAAAATGAATAATAAACTAGTTGATATTAGTTGTCTCGAATTTATTTAAGTAAAATTAAATTATAAATTTTATGCATGATTGGTAGATACTTAAGGTGCTACTAGTCGATATTTTTTCCATACAAATTTCGGGAGAGTATTACTCCACTATTTGACATTCTACATCCAAAGGTAAATATGATATCGTTTTTTCTTATTATTAATTATGTCTGTACGGAAACAGAATAGTACACATAAAAAGCCATTAAAAAGTTATGAGCCAACAAAGATTTGTTTTTCTTGCTAATTATAACGTAACTTTGGGTGGAAATTTAATAAGTAATAAAAGAAGTATAGAAAGTTTTTTCATGAAACTCGATTTTCCAAAGGACTATTTGTATTTTTTTACGCGCGTTTTAATTTGGAATAGTTTTTGTGTGCGTGTGAACTAGACGTGCGTGTAAACTAGCGTCTAACTGCTCATCACTGATACTATCTCTGTCGGACACGATGCCAGGTGAGACAGCGTGTTTTTTGGCCATGCCCACCAGTGAGTTCGAGCTCGCGACTAGTTCCACCTTAAGGCTTCGACTAACCACGAAGGAAGATAGTAGGGGAGACTGGGTACAGTTGAATCAATTTTGCTTTGAACGCCCGTAGCACAGTCATTTTGAAACATATCAAACAACAAAACACTTAAAATGAGAGAATAGACTTTTATCTTCAAATACATCTCAGAATTAGAGGCTCAACTGCCATATGTACTAGATAGGAAGAGTTTAATAAAATAATGTGCCACTGTTTTAACCGTTCGCCATACCAGGGGCGGTTGAAACAGTGATGGGGGTCAGCTGAAACATAAAAAAATAACTAATAAGTAATACAAAATCAGTCATAATCCACATGAAATAGTTAAATTCTAGTATGGCACCATTTCTATTTCTATCAGTCTTAATTATTGTTTCCTGCCTGAATGAACACAAATGAACATAAAAAGAGCTCTGCAGCTCTGGTCCAGTCTTCTGGGCACGTTTCCGGATGACAGCGATGCGGACGAGTACTTCGAAGCTAAAGTCGCTTTTTGAAGTTCTTTATTTCAACTTGCGGTAGGAGTAAAGTGGTTGAAATCGTCGCGTAACGAAAAAGCGTTATGCCCTCTCCATGCGACTTTCTCTCTCTCTCTATCTCTTTCTATTAAATACTCCTATAATATAAACGAGTGTGTGTGTGATTACGGGTATCTCTTAAAAAACTTCGTTCCTTAAATCATGGGTCCCCCTGACCGCACACCTTTTTTCATTTAGTTTAGTACAGTAAAAGCTCTTTACTCGCGGGGCATATGTTCCAAAAATATGCCGCGAATACAGAAACCGTGAATACGGAATGGTAATTTATATGGGATTATATGGGATACGTTCCTAGGTGACAAAATAAAAAAAAGCAAATGTATAAAAAAATCAACTTAATTCAAGTTTTTGAACATTTTGATTAAATTATCTTATGGTTTGAAGAATTTTGTAATTTTCTCTTGCTTGGCAGTTTTTAAAAGCTGCTTCAATTCAGACTGATACGCAGCAGTCGCATTAGCAATTTGCCTCTTAAAATAAGACTTCGTTCCATAGATGGATCAATGTTCATAAAAAAATCGCAGAGCTCATTTGCTATTTTACAATAAGATCTATTTTACTGTTTTTATTAGTCCATTTGACGGCATTGACAAAGAATATTGGGTAGTGTCGCACAGAGCGGCCGATTCCCAAAAAGCTGGCCAAAACTCGAAAAATCAAGTAATTGATTTAAAATTTCTTACTCGGGGGTTTTCGGGGTCGCTGATTACGAATTTGATATTAAAAATTTTAAAAGCCACCCCGTTCCTCCCCTATTGACTACCCCCTCGCGTGAAATAGCGTATATTATTCAACATAATCAAGATGCATGTCAATTCATATGTTTTCGTAGTCGCTGATTACAAATTATTTATTAAAAATTTTAAAAGTCAGCCCCTTCCTCCCCTATTGACTACCCCCTCGCGTGAAATAGCGTATATTATTCAACATAATCAAGATGCATGTCAATTCATATGTTTTCGTAGTCGCTGATTACGAATTTGATATTAAAAATTTTAAAAGCCACCCCCTTCCTCCCCTATTGACTACCCCCTCGCGTGAAATATCGTATATTATTCAACATAATGAAGATGCATGTCAATTCATATGTTTTCGTAGTCGCTGATTACGAATTTGATATTAAAAATTTTAAAAGCCACCCCCTTCCTCCTCTATTGACTACCCCCTCGCGTGAAATAGCGTATATTATTCAACATAATCTAGCTGAATGACAATTTATAGGTTTTCGTAGTCGCTGATTACGAATTTGATGATGATCTATAACTTATTATGATCTATAAATTGGTATATAGGGGTTTTTAGGGTCGTTTATCATGAATCTATTATCAGAAATAGTGAATTCCAAATGGCCGTCTCACTTGCTCATTCTTGTAAATAAATGTACTTACAAAAAACAGCATGTGTGCAATTCACACGTGGTAGAAATGAAACCTTCAAAAACACTGTATAATGCTTCCTATCTCATTTTCTCCCACGTTAAATCTTATGAATTTACATGTCTCTTTTTACTGTCGCTTTTTCGTTTCATAAACTTTCAAATTACAACGATGCTAAAGAACATCCATCCATCCATCCATCCATCCATCCATCCATCCATCCATCCATCCATCCATCCATCCATCCATCCATCCATCCATCCATCCATCCATCCATCCATCCATCCATCCATCCATCCATCCATCCATCCATCCATCCATCCATCCGTCCATCCATCCATCCACACCCACACCCACACCCACACCCACGCCCACGCCCACACATCCATTAAATGTGATGTCATTTGTACTAATAAAAAACAAAAACACTGTATAATGCTTCCTATCTCATTTTCTCCCACGTTACATCTTGTATGTCTCTTTTTACTGTTGCTTTTTCGTTTCATAAAATTTCGAATCACAACGATGCTAAAGAAGTTTTCACTTCAAAAACTCAACGGGCAGCTACGGGCAGCTAATTTTTCTTTTTTCTGGTACATAATAATATTATTAACAACTTTCAATAACTTAGAGAGCAGGATCTATCAAGATAAAAAAGTTTTCACTCGACTATATAGATAACAAAAAAAATAATATTAATAAAACACAGCCTGGGCATATCTCTTTTTAACAATATACTATTTAGTATTTTATAAGCAGAATTTTTTTTAAAGTATTGTACTTACCTTCAGATGTAGAATCCATTTTTTTGTTTAAGGTTTTCTTGGCAGTAAAAACTTTCACACGTGTTCAATGCAAGCGTTTATTAATCGATTTTCCCTACGCGTGGCTACACGTGCCGTAACGGCCACATTCAGACTAAGATTATGGAAGGGATTCGAGGCAAGGGACCTCACTCCGAACATTTTTCGTCTCTTAGGGGACTCCTTAAGCCAACTTGATGACAAAAAAACCCTAACTAAAAACTTTAATTTTGGAGTTTTGGCCGCAGAAAGCGGCCTTCGGCCGCGTTGTGTGTCGTTAGCGGGGTGCGGCATTCTTTGACAAGAGGCGGCAGTGCTTAAAGCGGCAGTGCTAAGGCGGCGCGATCAATTAGATCCGCGAATAAAGAAATTTTTAGCCGCGAATATAGGAATTGGGTCGCATTTGTTTAATCCGCGAATAGTGAAAACGCGAATGAAGGAAGCGCGAATAAGGAGCTTTTACTGTATCTAGTATAAATAATTAGTTGTGAAAGTAATAATTGTACTCGTACATAGAAAAATTGTACGCAAAATATCGATCTATGGTTGTAATAAAAATAGAGATTAAAAGAAATCAAAAATTTATAATCTGTCCAAGTAAATTGTGGTTTAAAAAAAGCTTGACAACCCTAACCAAAGCACAAAATCTTACCATTTCCCCACAGATTTATTAATTAAGGACTAATAATGTGTATGTTAGACACACTGTACACAAAATCATAAGGCTATATACACACGGCGTTGTAAACAGACTAGGTACGGTGCACACGGCAGCGCGGCGTAGATACAATTAGCCAGTGAAAACAGCGGAGGATGCCGCGGGGCCAGTCTAATTGGCGCTGTGTAAACTCGCCCTGTTATCGGGGTGCCTCGAGCTTTGCCGGGGTGTGGGTTGTGTGGAACAGACTTTTGTTTGGGATTAATTTTCCAGTAGCACTAAAGAGCGAAATCATTGCTGGAGTCTGATCACCATCGAACGAGTATCCTAATCCGGGAATGGAGCTTGATCTTCTATCGTACGTCATTTAACGCTACCCAAGCTACCCCTTGCGATCTTTGCTGAGCGGTAGATGTATAAAAATACATAAATTTTAAATTAAAGGAAAATTGATATCCTAGATTCCGAGATCCGAAAATTCAAAGACATGTGACATATTCAACCAATCCGCACTGGGCCTGCGTCGTGGATAACGGCCCTCTCCTCCCTCTCACAGAGGCCTTGTCCCAACAGCGAAGAGATTAAAGGCTGATTGTATTTGTCCTTTATTACCTACATGTACAATATGAACCTAAAATGTCATATAAGAATTATACCTAACTACTTATTTTTTGTCTTCATGTATATAATTAAGATATAATTAGTCAAGTTCTCCATGTGAAATACTGGTATTCAGCTGCATCCAGTTTGACTGGAAACCGACCCTAACATAGGGTAGACCGAGGCGAATCGGATCAGTGGGTGAATCGGATCAAAATAAGAAATTCGGCAATATTTTAAATAACGCGTTGACAAGGAGCGCAAGCGACTGGCGCCTTATGACCCTCCCCCGCCATAGGCATTGGGTCTATTCGACTTGTACATCACCGTCAGCGTTGCGCGCCAGCACTTCGGGTGTTTGTGTGTGTTACAATTTTGGTGCGCATCTAAGGTAGGTATTTACTATTTCTTTGTGTATTTCTAAGGATTGTTGTTAAAGTTTTAAATTATATGTCTTATATTGATTGGAAAGGGGTCTATTTTAGAAAACATTTTAGATTTTAAGAATAATATTATAGGTTAATATATAAAATATTTATTTCAAAAGTCTTTAATATGGGGCTATTCGGATCGCGTCAACGGGGGCGAATTTGATCACATTTTTAAAATGATTTATTTTATATTTAAGGTTAATAATGCGATATTAATACCTTGTAGATGGTTCGCACGTACAAAAGAAAGAGTAATGCGGGAGGATGGTCCCAAGAAAAAATGAAAGAAGCTACAAATAAAGTCAAGCATGCGAAAAATGGTGCCACGAAAAATGTGCTGACATGGGAGGGAAAAAAGGCCCGTGTATATATGTGATTTATGTGCTGCAAATTAATATTGATCTCATTATTCATGATTTAAATGTTAGTAACGATTCCAAAGCTAATTGTTAAGAAATTCTGTAAAAAAAATTTACGATCCTATTCGCCCCGAGAATTGGGGCGATTCGGATATTTCTGTTTGTCAAGTTTTTAGTTAATATTTTGAAAAATTAATGACCAATTTCAGTTTTAAAATGTTTATTTTGTAGCTAGATTGTTACTGATTACTATTTTGTCAATAAAAGTTTCATATATATTCTGTAGCATGATTTTCATGTTCTCAAAAAAAAATTGATCCGATTCGCCTCGGTCTACCCTAGTTGGGAAAAGGTTAGGCAGGTGTATATGTTTACAATTAAGATTTTCTGAAGAACCGTTCAATCATTTTCGTTGTGAAACTAAAGTCTCCTGTCTTCTTCACGTACGAACAGTTTCTTTATGTTTATTCTACTTTATTACAAAAACAATGATAGATTAAAAAGTTATCCAAAATAAGTAAGTCCCTCGCCATACTTTCCATCCCTTACAAATCCGCCCGCCCAACTAATATTGACTTCTTATTACGGCGGTCGCGCGGATATCGCACCGGTGCGCGGATAATGTCCGCCGGTGACCGCAGATAGGGACGTGCCACAATAACCTGCGGATTTTAGTGATGCGACCCAACTTTTGCTAGATCCTGATAGCGTTGCGCGTTGTCTAGGACTCAGACAGAGAATAGAGGAAATTGCCAATTTACTTGCACAGATTATGCTTTTTTGTGAACGGTACTTAGGAAGTATAAAAAGTTTTAGTTCCTTAGACGATGTTTTTCGTAGATCCCTTCGGGGTATGACACGAAAAATGGTAGATAATTTTCAGATGTAATGAGTCTGTTATTATAGGATAAATATTCTGGGATTTTTCTTAGATACTTAATTGCATAAGAGGAAAATGTCGTAAGAAAATTTTTGAGTATGAATGTGGATAGCTAAAAAAGTAGCGAAGACCAAAGAAACGGTGGGTGGATTGTGTGAAAGATGATAAGTCCCCAAATAAATTGATAGGTCCTTGCAAGATAATATTGATCACTTAAATGCACAATTTAAGTCGAATGTCATCATCGTATTTTTTTTATTTGATATTTTTTTTTACACATTTCATTCCGTATTAGTTATTATTTTTAATTGATCACAATTTTATTCTGGGTTTTTATCTGTTTTGAATTTAATATTTTATTTTATAAGTAATGTTAATGTATGAGTTTGAATCTATGGACTAAAATTATGTCTGAAATAAATAAATTATTATTATTCTTAAAAAAGGCCTGTAAGATTTTTTTGGTAGAAAAGTTGAGGCATTAAATAATCTGCAGAATTTTCGCTTTTTTCAAAAATCAATAGTTTCAAATACTGTTGACTTAAAGTTGCAAGTCTAAATCCACCTCATCATTTCGATATTCGTGTGGCCTTTACATAATAAGCGCATGCAACGCATTTATGTAATTACATCCATCGGCGGTGGTCTCACCAGGCGCCCTTCTCACAGAATTAAACAAGTTATTCCGATCATAAACCTATCGATACATTGACAACACTATTATTCACTACATTAGTCATGTTTAGTAGTAGCTTGACGTCACTAGTGATACTTATTTTGTACCACTCCGCATGGGCTGTCATAATCAGCTTTGTGTTCCCACTGCTGGGGCACAGGCGCGGTCTATGACATGACACTATATCGTCGCCTTAGAGTGAAAACCTCGGGAATGTAAGTAGCATTTTATGCATTTCAGACAATCTTATAGTTTCGAACAGTTCTGGCTATAAAAGCGAGTTAAATTTCCATATTAATTAATAGGAATACAGAACCTCCTTTTTTGAATTCGGTAAAGAAAATATAAAAGACGCCGTCCAAAAATTTTACACCAAGCGGTTCTTTCTTCCTCCTGAAAAGTTACTTCTTTTACACTTGCGAGGTTTTCAATCTAAGGCGTCGATATTATTGATGCTTTTATAAATACCATCATTTGACCAAAATGGAATATTAGAAATCCTAATCTGAAAATCAAAGTAATTTTTAATAATCCGGGGCCCTAATGCACTACGACCAGTTACTTCCAAACCACTTCAATTCCTTAGCTAATCCCATCGATCTCGCGTTGATTTCGCGCGGTTTCGTTCATTGTATCATAGAGAATTACGGCCCTGCACGGTAACGTAATAAGTAGTTTAGTTTTAGAGAAAATTATTTGTTGTCTATTGTCAATGCCAGTCTGAAAGAAAACTCTTTGTCACCGATTTTTTGAAGATTTACCTGTGCCCCCTTTTAACCCATTCTCTGTCCCATGTACCACATATGGTTCAGGTTGATTGTTTAATTATTGTGTCTACTTTGTGGACATTGAAAGTGTTAACTAACTGCGCCCTGCAGTTTCACCCGCTTATGCAGTGCCTGATTTAGAGTTCTGACAGCCCTAGGCTAACTGTGAATATGCGCCCCCCTCCCCCTGGCCTGTCCTGCCTAGCCCACGAATATACTTAATAAATTTTTATATTTTAATAGATTTACGAACCGCGGTTCTTCTACTAGTATTTAGGCGCATATTTTAAATTAAGTACCAAATTTTATTCTGTAAATAAGTGGTGCTTGCAGAGCAAGCTCAGCGCCCCCTCGGTCCTTGCGCCCTAGGCTCGAGCCTAGTTAGCCTGTGGGTAAATCAGGCCCTGCGCTTATGACTCGAACTCGTGGGAATATCGGTATAAAAAAGTATCCTATATCCTAATCCGGTTATGGTTTACCCGTGTGCCAAATTTCATCCAAATCCATTCAGCTGTTTTAGCGTAAAAACGTATTAAAAAAGTAAACGTACAAAAAAGCATTTTTTTTCCTTTATAATATTAAGTTTAGATTTGCAAGTGGTGGAAGTATGCAATTATGCATAGTAATTGCTCTGTTAGCCTTTTAGTGCATGATTCATTATCTAATACGGTAAGTTTTGAATCGAAGCATGTTACTCTTGCTTTAGTTGCAAGAGGGTTCCGCGTTTTTACGTGGCCCAGTCTTCCATAATCCTAACTGCTGAAAAAAGAACTATCAACAAAAAATACCGAACAAACAAATAGATACTCCATCACATGACACGATTCACACAAACCTACCAATACCTACCTATTATAAAATGATCGACAACCATCTTGTGTGGTCTCGAATTAAACCTCGAATTAACGCTCGCCATATCATTTTCATTCTATTGTGCGGAAACTCGAAGTGCTTTGTTCTCATTTCAAATGCAACCCGATGCAAGATGGCGGCCGTCGAAACGTCATCGGAGCAACATGGCCGACTGAACAGTTATTGTTTGAACGTGGAACATTATAATGGGTATTGAGGGGTAACGTTGGTGAATGATTGTCGTATTGGTTCGATACGCCTATTTTGGTTAACCGTGTTCTTTCTTGATTTTGGTCGAATTTATCGATTGTTTTTTCTCTCTTTCTCATGCTTCTGCCTGTTTCTGCATATTGAGCTGCCCTATGACGACCTGATGCTCATACACTAGTACAAATTCTTCAGACGGCAAGATGGGTAGTTGGTTGAGATCGTCAAGTTCCGGGTTGAGAGCTACACGATTACTGACAATTGCTTGCACTGACTTGACTAATCAATTCAAATCTGTGTGGTCCTTTTCTCAAAACACCTTTTCAGGCACTAATCTACATTGTCCTCATATGATCTGACCAAGATTGTCTGGATTTAAAAAAAGACTTTGACCCCTGTTTGTTTCGCCATCGCGCCATTCTCAGGGGTAGTCAAATAGGAAATGTCGACTCCACCTAGCTTATTTTTATTTTTTAATAATAACATGTCATGTAAAAGTGATTCCAATATCCTATTTACACAATAAACAATTTCACTGAAAACTCAGGGAGTGTAAAACTTATTGTTTTTCTGTGTGTGAAATTACTGTTTTCCACTAACAAGTTGAGAAGTTTACAAAATACATTGCACGTTGTAGAATGAAGCTGGGGACAGCACAGGGTATGCTGACGTGCATCATTGAACATTTTCGACACACTCGTTTAGAAGAATCACCAAAGCAGCTGGTTCTTCCTCAGATTAGCATAAATATAGATACCTGCAGAGTAGCGCTGGAGATCGGGAAGTTGTGTGGACAGCATTTGTCATAGTTTGGGCATGTGAACCAGTGGAATGGGGCACATAATATGATTACGAATTTTGATGGCTATACATAGATGGAAGGCGAAAGAAATAAAGGATGGATGATGTGAAAAATGATATGGTTAGAAATACCGCGAAAACGGATGATAGAGTTTCATGAAAGAAGAAGTCCAAATAAATTGGGATTGGTGCAAAAAGATGAATGATGATACTTATAAAAAATATCGGGATTCTTCTCTCTTCACACTCATAGAAGTCGTCACTGCAAAATCATAGCCCGATAATGAGTATGTATTTGAGTTAGTAAGTAAACACACTTCATTCAATCCTCCACACATCAATATTGTTTAGTCTATACTCCAACTTTTCATTATAACGTAAACAATGAACTCTTGACGTTAAAATCACGATCTGTGTATTTAATATTAATAGGAATTTACATTGTTTTATTTTGAGTTATGAAGTGACGAAAACCAGCGGGATGATTGCTTAACACACTAATAATTTAATTGCAATGTCATTCATTTTGACAATTCAACAAAATTCATTGCGTTGTTTACGTTGGAGAGATGACGAATTTTATGAAGTAATGGATTAGGAATTTTATTAAATATTTTCGGATTGTAATAGAAAGGGTGTTACACAATTGGGGTGCACAGGGTATTTCAAGTAATGTGATTTTCATACCTCTTAAATATTTAGTGTCGGTGAAACGTTCATTGTTGAAAGGTTCTATTGAAGAAATTCTAAAAATTGAATCGTTCTTTGCGAAAACCTTTCGTCGTTGAAAAATTCTTTCAAAGAAACACTGTAAAGTGAATCGTTCTGTCGGCGAACCGTTTTTCGGAAAAGCGAATGTTGGAGAACTGTTTCAGCGCTGCTATTCTGTAAAAATCTCACCGTGAAAACATAGGTGAAGTGAGCGTGGAGTGAGCTGTCAGTAGTGTTAATTCTAGCAAAATCAAACTCACTTCACCTAAGTTTTCACGGTGAGATTTTTACAGAATCGACCGGCAGAATCGAAATGAACGCGAGGTTGGCGTGATTAGCTAAATATTGTAATTGACATGGTTTCGAAGTAAGGAATCATAGAGTGGTCATAGTGAATTAGGACCCAGATGGTTCTGAATTAGATTTCAATACCTATTGTTTGTTTTCTATATTTTCATGGTAGATCGTACAATATTTTTTGCTCATAAATTTATACGTGTGCTGATAATGGGTGTTATTTACCTGAAATAAATTAATTTATTATTATTAATACTCCTAAATCCTATTACTCTTTCTTGTTACTTAAAAGTAACAAGAGAATTTAATGAAACTCCCGCGCAAAATTCTAACCTCGCAAAATCGACATACGACGTCACTCCACGTCATTTCTAAAAAAAGGTGCCAGTAATAAGGTCAGACCAATCAACGGCAAAGAAAAAATAGAAAATCTTAAAATTCCGCAAACAAAATTCACTGCGACTTTTATGATGGCAGTAAATTAGTATAGTTTTATAGAGATAAACATATTAATTGGTAGTTAAAATGTACCATATACACTCTAAAGTTTACCCGTGTGTTTTATAAAGACGGATGGGTCTGGTTTGAGGTGATGATTGATAGGAAAACACTGCGATGATTGACCGCTGATACAAGCCAGTATTTTGATAAATAAATAGAGGAGTAGGGCTGGGAAAGGCGTGGTTGGGGATTTTTATCGATGTTTTTGGAGTTTGAAAAATAAAACAATTTTTGTAATGAAAGTTACAGAATTTATCGATAATATTGTATCGATAAAATCGAATGATTCTAGGGCTGACAAATATCAAGACTCTGATAATTAAAGTGCCGTTTACAGTAAGTCAAAGACACGGTAAATTACTATGAAGATTTACGACAGTGTATAGTCTAGAAATTATACGCACTTAAATTAACTTCAAAATCAATGCTTAAATGTTTCTGATTCATATAATTTCACAAGACATAAATATAAACGTTATGGGTTAATTCCGCAAAGGAATGAAGTAACTAGATGTAATAAAATATCGATAAACATTATGGCTAGGTTTTGCATAATCTTATAAGTACGGAGTGTACAGATTGTTGGCTGCTTACATCGTATTATGAAATGTTGTAACCTGATATGAACGGCAAAAGAAGGAAATTGTAATTTTATAAAAAAGGCTCATGTACTATTTATTACTGTATAAGTCATTACAATAATGAGTTAAGTACGTCAGTTATAATAAACTGTATAACAAGATAACTGTAGAAAAGTATGAGTTAGAAGCACGATGTGTGGTCTTTTTAACTGCCTATTATAATACAGACAATGCTAATGAGTTGTGGCTCTAGTTCGAATTAGTAATAGGAACAACAACGTCTACCTGACGCTTACATATCGTTATAAATAATGTGATCGTAAATTATCAACAGCCTACGGTACATAATGCGAAGATAATGTCATTTAACTTATTAAGTAGTGAAGTCATGCTTAATAATTAATTTTGTCCTTGTAGTGCAGCTGTTGAACCCACAAAAATATCGATATAGCTCTCCCAATAGCTATCGATGCCATCCCATCCCTACGTCAAAAAATCAGTTCAGTGTAAACGACGCCCGCTCACCTGAACAGCATGTTATTATTCGGGCCATACTTACCCGCCAGGCCGCCGTAAAACCGCTCGTATTACCCACCATTTACTATCCGTAGTTCGGATGGATAGAGTCATATGTTTGTGATGAGATTCTATTTTGAATAAGATTAGTGAGTCAGGGGATGAAGAATGGTTGTTTTGAGGAATTTGAACGCCTACTTTGTCTGGATGAAGCTTCCTGTGCTGTATTGCAGCCTAGTACATTTTTCAATTAGAAAAAATAGTGTCGGAAAATGTTTTCGTCCTTTTCAATAAAGGATTCTTTAACGTATATTTGCTAATTAAACAACCAGCCAAGAGAACAAAAATTTTGAATTAAGTCAGTTTCTCCTCATGAAAGGACTGTTTTGTAATGAAAAGATAAAGATATGTAGGTATATGTATTGCCTATGTACATTAAGTGTAATTAAAGGTTTTAAAATTCCTACTTCTGTTCCGATTTACCAAGGTTAGTGATATGCAGGCACAGAAGACATAAGTATCAAGATGACAGACAAGATTTTGATGATTTTTTTTTGTTAATGGAAAATTAACTAATTAATCACCATCATTTATCGAATTTATTCCGGAAGGTTTATGTGTATTATGCATTAATATTAAAGTACATAATATAATCAAGAACCAAGGGCGGGTCGCTAATAGTATAAATTACTCTTACTCAATTGCTTTTACAAAAAATATAAATAAAAACCCAATTGCGAATACAAAATATTTAAGTCCTAATCGAACTAGGTCACTAGTAGAAGGCATTTCCTTTAAGCCATCACTTTCCCGTCCCCTGTATCATATCAGACCTTATGTGCAAATGGTTCAAAGAAAACCTTTAAACCTAGATGGCATAGTGTGAACTACTGAGAAGTGCAAGGTTCCTAGTATCCAGCCAACCAATTGGATGCGGCCGCATTCTGCGATAAAAATCTGGTTCTATTTTACTATCAGGACAATCATTATGAATTCAACTAAACTAAAAACTAAAATCAGAACGTTTTTTGACAAGTCTAAAGTTCTAACCACACGGACCGTGATCCGTCAGGGGCTCTAAAAATATCGGTGTGTATACATTTTACAGTGTGGCGATTAGGTGGTGGTGGTTTGTGTGGTATATGGTGTACATAATAAAGAGTATTCTATTCTATTCTATTAGTTTATCACATTAATTGAAACCACGTATTCTATATTACGTATTTTAAACATACACAATTAAAATAATTAAATACAATTAACATTGTAGCCGTGGGACCTTTTTTCGTTTGAGTATTTAAAAACATTAAACTTAATTAGTGATTATTTTGTAACGATACCATAAAGTTTTTTTACCATAAAGTTGATACCATCGCTCCGCGCATGTGTAATGCCTTATTATCAAGGGTGGTTTATGTCGTTTCAATTTTTAAGCAATTTATTTGAAAATTAATTTTTCAAAGAAATTGTTTAAAATTTTTAGGAAAATTTTGTATTTTATTATTTTAACAGACTGGTTACAACTTGTAATAACCTGGTAACCTATTCGTCACTCTGTGTGAACGATTTCATATACATATCTCGTTCACACACGTCCGTGTCCGTGCCGACGAAGGAGCTTCAGGGCGTCGGCTTCGGCCCCGTCAATTAAAAAGGCCCAGCTCCGATATGTGTGGGTAGACCTTTAGTAGATGTTTCTAAGGGTAGTGGAACCTAATACCTAATTGCAAGCATAATTTCGATATAATTACGGTCCGGCTATCGAGAGAATGCGTTCTTGAGATCTGTCCGTGGGACAATTCTAGTAAATAATAAACATCAAATTCGCAAAACACGGCATTTGTATAAAACTGACAGGGGTTAAGAACGCATTCTTTCGTCAGCCGCAGTGTAGAAAAATCAGCAAGGTTGGAAATGGGATTAACTACTAAAGGTCATATCAGACTTAGATACTGAAGAATCGTTACTCGTGGAAGCTGATTTAATGCACCCCAGCAAATATCCTGTAGGTAACCTGACCTCTCAATCAATCACTAATTATCATCACTATAGAGATAAATATCTCTATACTATTTTCTGTAAAAATCTCATCGTGAAAATTTGGGTGAAGTGAGCTATCAATTATTGTCAATAGGTCAATACCTAGATTACCTAGCATCAAGTGGAATGACAGCTCAGTTCACTTCGACCGTTTTCATGGTGACATTTTTACAGAAAAGATCCGCTTATATTGTTTATGGTCTACCAACTACAATTTCCTTACTTGACCCAATTCTTTACGTCTAACACGTCCAAATTATTTAGCATTGCTAACTTCTCTATAGAAACATGTTATATAACTATGTTTGATAACTTGTTATTTTATACAGTGTGGACGCACCTTTAGGGTAGTGGAATCTAATACATAATTGCAAGCATAATTTCGATATAATTACGGTCCGGCCTTCGCGTCGAGAGAATGGTTCTTGACACTTGTCCGTGAGACAATTCTAGTAACTAATAAACAAACACGGCATTTGTATAAAACTGATAGGGGTTAAGAAAGCATTCTCTCGTCAGCCGCACTGTAGAAAAATCAGCAAGGTTGGAAACGGGACTAACTACTAAAGGTCATATTAGACTTAGATACTGAAGAATCGTTACTCGTGGAAGCTGATTTAATGCACCCCAGCAAATATCCTGTAGGTAACCTGACCTCTCAATCAATCACTAATTATCATCACTATAGAGATAAATATCTCTATACTATTTTCTGTAAAAATCTCACCGTGAAAATTTGGGTGAAGTGAGCTATCAATTAGTGTCAATACCTAGATTACCTAGCATCAAGTGCAATGACAGCTCAGTTCACTTCGACCGTTTTCACGGTGACATTTTTACAGAAAAGATCCGCTTATGGTCCACCAACTACAATTTCCTTACTTGACCCAATTCTTCACGTCGACACAACCAAAAATAGGACACCCTATCCATATTCATCCAATGATTTACCTTCTAACCTTCACTATGCTGACGAGAGTTTCTCACAAAAAAACAAAAATACACATATTACTAAAAGCAGACAGAAGATCCTGTTCGAAGTAAACAAAAGAATAAAGAGACAATATCCCTATGAATAAAATAAAAATAGTAAGAGATGATATCGAAGAAACTGGCTGACTATGGAATATGTCGAGTTATTATTCAGCTAATAACTGGATCGTATTAACTTTGGTGCACAGAGTTAGTGGAGGACAGAGGTGGCAGTAGAGAGCAATGAAAATAAACAGGAGAAAGTATTCGTAGTGAAGAGTCGAATTTGAAAGTGATTTTAATGAAACGTGGAAGGGTAAAATGTTTTTGGGATGGAGTTCCTTACCGCATGTCTGCACACTTGGTGAATGAACGCTAGACCGAAAAGGGTAACATTTTGACCATCACAACACTTTTGTTATTGTATATATTTCTTAGTTACTCTCAAAAGTTGTTAAATTATTTCATTGTGCCTGTTATTTAATACGTAATATACATCGAAAGCAAGGAAGGAGAGGCTAGTGGCTAAGTAGTAACAGCCGCACGAATCAATTAATCAGGTTAAGCTACGCTTGCCGCGGTTGGTCCGTGGATGGGCGATGGATGGCTAGCTAGCTAGTTAAGGTGCTAATTTTGGTAATAAATTCATTTTCGTCCTTCTCTACGCCATTCCTGAGTCTTCCAATCAATGTCTTAAAGGCATTTATAGATTATTCATTTGTATCTCGCAATATCGATTCTTTTATGTTATTGTTTTGCCGTCGTTCCGTCTACTACACAGATATCAGACGTAATTGGCAGTTACCGTATGACAAACTTATATTTGCTGTCACATCCACCCTTATCTTTAATACTTTCTGAACGATTCTTGTTTTATGGGCTGCAAAGGGTATTAGCAGATGTTTCAGTGACTTTTCTTCTAACAAGTTTAATGTATTGACAAGCCAGTTTGTAGCTATTAGATTTTGTTCGCTTTCGTGGAAGTCGATGTGTTTTGTGTCTTTGTTAAGCGTTGGATGCTTATGTTCTGTTTCAGCTTTTATGTTAATGAATATAAACTTAATTTTCAACTTCTAATCATGTGTTCTTTCTTTTTAGGTAGGTTATTTTTCATTGATGTAAACATCAGTATTAGTTTTCTAATTCCAAATACTTATCCTGATCAGCATAGCTATTCAAAACCATAAGTCAGGTTTTCGAATCGAAAATGGCACATTTTAAATTGTTATTTTACTAATTTGCCTTGCTCGCGACAATAGTTGTTGGAATGGGGTCGTCTATATGAAAAAACTACATTTTCGGGTTTTTTATTTGGGAACCGCTTTTAGAGGACTCTTTTGATAACCTTGATTGCTGTTCGATTCGGCACGGAAGCGTGTCGGACTGTTGTGAATAGCTATGCTAGGGTCAAACTTTGGGCCTTTAGCGCCAAAATTTAACCGATTTGTCGCGATACTAAAATATTAGCAGATTCGATATACACTCTAAAGCTGAAAGTAACTCAAATTACAAGAGTAAATTCACAAGCAATCCTATTGGATTGCTGTGTTGTTGTTACAACACAGTAATTCTTTCCACTGCATCAAAGTCTACACCATTGTATACGACTTATTAGAACAGAACAAAGGCAATCTTTACTCCATCCACGACATGAAATGACATCGACTCAGAAATATTTCTAGCACGCGCTAATGAAATAATAGTGCAAAACAATTCTTGTAACTTTTAACATAGATTGAAAACAATTGGCGACTATATTGCTCGTTTGCAACCATTGTAGACGAACCTTGGATCAGTTTTATAAATAAAAAGGGAAGTTGGTGTCCAGATCTGTCGGTGTTATGTTCAGACGGGCTATAAAGTTAATGGGGGAATCTAGGACATTCGTGACAATGTAGAGGTAGGACAGAAAGTTCGCGATGTTTGAAGAAGCATATTTTTAGGTAATTGACAATAGCGCATCGCGGCAACAAATAAGGTTCAAAACAGCGATGCATTTGGTGTTAGTTATCATGAGAAATATTATTTTTATGAAATGTTTTTGAACACTTAAGTATTTTCTATATGTAACAATACACAAAAAAAAATTTGGCTTGTAATATGTACTAATATGCCTAAATGTGAGACAAAAAATTGAGCGTTTTATGGTGTCCTACGTTTTGGCACAGCGCCTTAATTTAAGGGCAGACGGAAGGTGGAGGGACGAACTTGACTCCTACCAAAAGGGCTAGCTCTCAATGGTATAGACAAACGAGTGTAGAAAAGCAAAAAAGGCCTTTGCATAGCAGTGGGGCATTAGAGCTTAGAATATTTTCTGGGATATAATTTATAGTTTTGTAACTGCAACAATTTGATGGTGATTTTCAAGCATTTCAATTTAGTTGTTTTTAAAATCAAGCTACATAATATAAATATACTCGTACATGCATCGTTCGTGAATTGACAATTTATCCCTAAGCGGGTAAGCAGACACTACATTTTAGTATAACATTTGCATACTCAATCCATATTTTTTTTGCCTCTTTCACGTTTATTTTGGTCATATAAACATTCAATGAATTAACATCCACTACGACGAACGGATCATACATTTGGAAGAACAATGTACTAAATATTCTTAGTGTTTGTAAATACTAGTCATATAGGTAATATACAAGGGGCATACTGAAAGGTTTTGGATCTGGCCACTTACAATAAAACAATGAAAAAACAATTATGGAATTCGAAAATGGAACTCTTTCGGAACTTGTTACTTTTTAATTTACTAGACTGTCATTGTTTTTCATTGTGATATCTTTCGAAAATTGTGAGTTGCTATCAAAATGAATTTTAAGGCTAAAGTAATTTTAGTTATGGCTAAAGTACACAAGAGAGTTGCTAGAGACTTCAATTGGCATTTGGTGATGAAGCACCATGTCGCTGCTCTGTGTATTCGTGGTTTGGAGAATTTAGACGTGGACGTGATCACGAGGTACGTAAAGGTCGGCTGACGACTGCGGTTACAGACTAATATTGACACCGTACGACAACTTATTGAAAGTGACAAAAAATTTACTTGCCAGCAAATTCGAGCTTTGTTAGGCATTGGAATGAGCCAAGTGCAAAACATTTTACATGTGCATCTGAAGATTCGGAAGCTTTGCATTTGATGGATACCGCATGACTTAACGAAGGACCAGAAACGACTGCGTGTCCATTGGTGCCGTAAAATGATAAAAAAAAATTATGGACGACAGTCATTGGCTGTCTATAATATCGTGACAGGTGACAAAACCTGGAAGTACTGCTTTGAACCCGAAAGAAAAAGCCAGTCGGCAAAGTGGGTCTTTCCTTTTGAAAATTTGCCGACGAAAGTTAAGAAAAGTCGAAGCATTAGTAAAAATATGGTTGCGTCTTTTTTCGGCAAATCGGGATATTACACTATAGTATCGCTTGAAGATCAAAGGACAGTGACTGCAGATTGATAAGTTAACGCTTGCTTGCCCAGAGTCTTTGAAAAAGTTCGCGAAAAGCGTCCTCGAAGCAATGTCTTCCTTCACCACGATAACGCATCGTCACATTCCGCTAATATAACAGAAGCCTATTTGAAGGCTTCAAATGTGGAACTGATGACGCATCCGCCTTACAGCTCGGACATCGCACTCTGCGATTTCTTTTTGTTTCAAAAAGTTTAAGACAAACTTAGAGGCATACGTTTTACGAGCCCTGAATCTGCGGTGAATGCGTTCCATGAAGCCATTGAAGAGGTCCCTAAGGATAATTACTCCAACTGCTTTGTACAGTGGTTTCAGCGAATGCAAAAATGCATTAATTGCGACGGACTATACTTTGAAAAACAATAAATGTATCGTAAGTCTTATATCTGTCTTATTTATAAGAATCCAGAAACTGTCAGTACGCCCTAAGTACTAATAACAGTCTAGAAATTGAAAATATTTAATACTTAAATAAAAATACCATCATCTTTGTCCCGAGTACAATCAATTTAATCTCTGCTCTAATACCAAGATAAAAAGGGTCAAAATAATTGATCCTTGCTAACAAAAACTTCTATAACGCCGTTTTTATCTGCTTTTATTTATCTCCACTTGTCAACGCCGTTTAGCAAAAAACGTTTGAATGTAAAAAGTAAATTCAATAGTGTGTCGACAGACACCCTTCGCTTAGTCCGAATAAGTTTATTTATTTCCTATCGCATGTCGTACTTTCAACTTAAATGATTGTCTTCAAATACTTAAAATTGTTTAGAAAATCGAGTTACATTCCTTTCAGCTTGATCCAAATTCGTCAATCAATTATCAACTTTAACACCATTAGATACAATTGAATTTTACAGTAATAAACGTAAATCTAAATCTGAATTGACATCTTTGCGATCATGTTGCAAATATCATCAAGTGGTATCAACAGCACAATTGATCTTATTCCTAATAGTTTTAAGTTTAAAATCCTCTAACAATGCACCAGTTACATCTATAATACCGTCTTTTATTTTCGTATCAGTAATATCTTTATTTTCCTTATTATCTTCGCCGTTAAGTTCATTATTGTGTCCTTTATAAAATCCAGACCGCAGAATAGTTGCTACGATATTCTATACAGTTCAGTCAGCCTGTCGGTGCGTTTGATCTGCTGTAATTACAGTTTTACTGCGATCGTAAACACGGGAAACAAAATGGCTGCAGGTAAGCCCTATTGTTATCGTTTTTACTCTCCATGGGTTTTTTAGATCGGCTCTCTAAAATTAGTTATGGGTTGAAGTTGTGAAGATATGTTACTGAAGACATCTGCTAATAGTTTTTATCTGCTAAAGGCTTTGGCTGATAAAGCAATGTGTGATGTTTTTAGAACGTGTAGGTAATGGGTTTTATAGAGGTGAGCATTATGCTTAAAGGTGGTTTAAATAAGTTTTTCTCTTTTCGATTTATCATTCATAAAAACAGTCAAAAATTCGTTATTGATAAACACTGATGCTTGAAAAGAAAAGTTGCTGAGTCAGGCTAGTATAAATGATTGTTTGTCAGTGTTTCTATGCCTACAATGCCTATGGCGGATTTGGTTCAAATGCTGCGTTTCAAATGTCTGCACTCAGTATTATTTCAAAACGTGCCCAAGAGCATTTTGCTTACCGTCTTAATTGAATCATTCTAACATAATTATAGCCATCTCTAAAAGGTAACAAATAAGATTTAATTTTTGGATCGACTATAAACAATAGATTTATAAATTCCTTTTACTTTCGTACAAATAAGGGTAATTTAATTACCCAGCTTCGCAGATCTATGATTAGATTAAAACACCAAGATTACCAAATTAGGTCTAGTGCTTAATTAGAATCGCGCGAAATGCTAATTTTCTGTTTATTATCTCTCGTTTGATAGATGATCATTGTTTATCCGGACAAGAACGTGAATGTTTTTCTAAGTGACAGTCTGACAGTAAAGGACCTGCAATACTGCCTTGCGAAACACCGACACTTGTATAGTGCACTATGAAGATGTTTGTAGTAAATTAATTCAAGGATATCACGATAAACGTAAAGTGATTGTAATATTTATTTCATCCAGTACTGAATTTATATCTCTAAGACATGATATTGTTAGAAACTTAGTCAGAAGATTATCTAGGAAAATCAGCGCGTTAAACTTAAACTTCTAAAAGGCTTAACCAAAATATATGCGGCTTTAAATCTCGAAAGGTTCTCATAATTTTCGTAATAAATACAATTTGTTTGGCATTTACGCGTTTAAATCCTATCTTTCGATCAGCAAATCAATTTGAAAAATGATAATAACTCACGGTATTAAACTCATGAGTTAAGGATAAGCCCACAATTGATGGTCGCAGACATTTTTCTGCAGCACACAATGTTACTACATGTTGTCGCAGCTCTATAGAACTCGATGATTATTTTGTGTAAACGTACGTTGACATTTTGCGAGACACCGGCATTCCGGTCTCTAAAGTTTACGTGGATCGTAGTAAGGGCTTGGAAGGATGAATTCGTGCAGCACTATACTGCATCTACACGCCCTCCGATTCGACCCTTCCCCTTACTGAGAATCCTATGGAATACTTACAAACGGCTTAAAGCAAGCCAGTCTGGTTTTGTGTTTCAATGCGCGCGGATCGCAAGCGCGTCGGGTCTAAACGGAAACGACTGCACACACAATCTTTTTTCGATTTTTTCAAACAGTTCGAATTATAATAAACGCTCTATGGAATCTTGGGTTGACAGCTTTATTTTTTAAAAGAGTGCCCGGCAAAAGTAAACTTTTGCAAAAGTTTGTTTAAAAAGTTTTTATTTCTTTTTTGTATTTTTTTTTTCTGTTTGCATTACAGTGATTACATTGTTATTTTGTGGTTTTTGTTCGAGTGGTTGTTTTGGTTTATTTTTGAGTTTTGCGGTTAAAAATTAAAGTTTTAGTTTGTTTAAAATTTTGCGGTGTTAATGTGAAGTGTTCAGAGTTAAACTTTTGGACGAGTGTTTTACTAAAATAGGATGTTTGTAAAGTGACTTTGTAGAGTTATTTGGCACTATGAAGCTTATTTGGAAAGTTTTGTGCTCTTTGCTTCTTCTAGTGCAAGCTGTTCTGGGGAACTGGTGGTAAGTCAATAATATAATTAATATTAAATCACCTATTACGATTAATTTTCACACAATAATTTTCAGCTATTTTAAGCATTTAGATTCAGGATTCCAGGTACAAATAGAATTAACTTTTACGTTATTCAAAAAACTATTTCTTTATGAAAAACTATTTATTTTGGAAAACATACATACTTACAGAAAATAAGTTAAATTATAGGTGAACTGGCATAACATTTTGAATAATATGTTGTCAATCAACGACGTACTATTTTGTACTGGAACAGAACTGCAACTTGCCGTCGACGATCTTCAAATCTACCATCATCCACCTCATTTTTCATCTACCTTATCGACTCGATATTCGCTATATTAACCTAAATAACTTTTCACCAACTACTTTTTAATTTAAAAAAATCTACATTCATAAGTATTCTTCTGCAAACTGAAAAAAATACCAATATAAGTGCTAGTTATTCTTTCAAGAACGTTGCATTTTCATTTCATGTCTTCATAATCATAAATGTCATTGCTAAAGTTTACCAAAGATGACTCTGTGGGAACATTGCCATAATACACCTTCACGGGTGAATCGGTAACCGCAGTTTGTTATTTATTAGTGGACAGAAATATCATAACATCTATATTATCTTCTCATCATTTTGTTTGTGAGTTCCCACGGAGAACGACCCATAAGGTATTTT
This sequence comes from Luperina nickerlii, assembly GCA_963855955.1. NCBI lineage: Eukaryota > Metazoa > Arthropoda > Insecta > Lepidoptera > Noctuidae > Luperina > Luperina nickerlii. The sequence continues at coordinate 9,343,720 of OY979686.1, forward strand.
GTATGACAAAGATTCAGTCAATGCATTTGTTAATTATCTTATATCTATCTCGGAAAGACATTCTTTTATAAAAATCCATAGTTTAAAGTGAAAATGAGAATAAGCGTGGTGTTGAAATTTAAGTACAAAAGTTCATATGATTTTTATCTTCGACCGTCTAAAGTACGGAAAAAAATCTTGTAAGTAAATAATTATGAAAAAGAGGCAAACAGACAACGAGATAGATCGAAAAGAAGGAAAAACAAATTGTAGAGACAAATATAAGCACTTAAAAGAGATAGCATCAAATGGAGTAGGATTGAAATTGTTACACCGACAAGTGCAAGCACGATGGTTTTGTATGAAAGATGTTTTAACAAAAATGAAGACGCAAATACAAACAGGGAAAGTAGTAAAGGTAAGAAAATTAGAATAAAAGACGAAGACGTCAACGGTAAAGTAATAAAACAAAATAATATTTAAAAACAGCAGTAACTTATGTCGCAATAGCAAACGTGTTAGTAGTAAAACCGTTTTGTTTTATTTCCAAATATATATACTAAACGCTCTATAAATAGCACATCCCTAACATAAATAATAACTGTTTACGTTTCTCATTGCACTGAACAATGTTTGACATTTGGTCGAAAAACAAAACAGATTTATGTAACGCACTAAGGTTTACTTTGACATAAATACGTTTTTGATTTATTGGAAATGCATTATAATTTATTGGGATAATTTTGATTTATTATAATTGCAACGGATTTGTTTGACTAGCTATAATTTTGTGTCAATCACTGTTGGAAGATCTTGGAAATGTATCAATTTCTAAAACGGTATCGTCTTTATTTATTTTCAGTATGAAATCAAATGTAAAATATACTGTTCTGGTTTATATTGACCCACTACAGGGCTAAAACTTTTCTCCTACAGAGAGGAAACGACCATTACGCACCACGCTTGCTTAGTATGGGTTGGCGATTTCTCACTATCATAGATCCAGAGGGGATAAGAAAACACCTATCGGTCGTTGTGGCTACCTTGGGGGCTACCTGTGTCCAACAGTGGACGTCTTCCTTTTGAAGTGATGATGATAATATTTCTAGTCTCCTCAACTTTTTCCTTCACCATCAATCAATATTTTCTAAGATAAACGTCTTAGATAGACCATAATAATGAATTTGAAACTTCTGTAATTGCCAGATTTCGGAATCGGCTTACGAGAAATTCTTGAAAATATAATGTAAGTTTACACATATTCCAGTTTTAAGGGCAGAAAAATAAAACGAACATTGAGCCAGCTGCATATTATTAGGGTTTGCGAGTCGTTAAAGTCGAAGACAAGAAGCGGATAATATTAGACAATTACACTCCGTTTGTACAGACGCCAGCACATCAAGCTACCCGAAACTGTTGATGTCTGTACTTTACGATATAAGACCAGAAAATACTATATTTGGTAAAGTGAATATTATTGTGAAAGACGATAATGTTCACACACAAACCGAAGTTACCGGAGAAGTATTTATTAGTTAGTAACGGCAAAGCAAGTGTCGTTTTAGAAAAATATAATTCAAGGTAGAAGGATATTAAAGCCGGGCAAGCGTTTTGACAAGTTTTCACCTTGTGTAAAATCCGTTACCAAACACAAGTTTCCCATTAAAACTACATGGTTTAAACATAGCTGAAGGAACTATGTGGTGTGGTATGACGTCAATCGTCTAAATGAAGCTGACGATTTGATTTTTTGCAAGGTGTCTTGTTTTCTTTGTCTTAGCATACAATAGCCTAATTATTAATCCACAACATGGTCTCAGGTTTTTTAACGCTTTTCTCTTCTCTTGTTTGTCCCCTCCATATAAGAGTAACACAAAACAGGATCATTAAGCATTTGGTTGCAATTAGATTTAAATAAAAATATAATATATGATATCTAATTTTACATCATAAAAATATCATCATAGCATTTAACTATTAGTCCGTGTATAACTCTCATAACAAATACTGCGAGACGTACAAAACTCACAATAAAGACCTCCAACAAACTACGCCTTCTAAGCTCATACTCCAAAAAGTTTTACCTTCAGAAAAACAAAAGCATAATAATTACAAGCTGATTCCGCTGGTGTATCTAAATATGGCCCATTTGCGGGACCTAATAAACTTAAAGCACCAGACGACACACAAACAGACACACTTTGATGTCCGCGATGCATGTCCTAGTAAAGGGCTTTAGTTAAATTATTTATACCTTGGTACACGCGCGATACGTTACCGTCTTTTGTTTTTTGGATTAGCTTGTTATTGGACTTCATGGCTTTGTCTTAACAAAGCCACTTAGCCTCTTAGCAAAGTCTTAATAAATCCACGCTCTACATATATCTTTCTTTAACCTTAGTTAAAGGAAGATATATGTAGAGCGTGGATTTATTGATCAAGAAATTATTTTCTTTAATTGAGGATAGGGATTGTTTGACATAATGGGACTGGGCGCTCAAAATAAGACGTAGGCATTTATTTACTTGGTAGTCTATTTGAGGCGTTAAACAATGTGCCACTGTTGATTTTATTTTAATGTAATTGATATACTCACGTTGACCGCTATCTCACGTGCTGGTAAGCGATGATTTGCCTGAAGATGGTGCCCGCTTCGACAAGTAATCACTCTCGACGAAGGCTATAATGCAATATGGCATTTGACGGTGATTTCTTGATTTATTAAAGTTCTGTAAATAACACAATACTTTGAATGATATATTTAGCTATCTAGTTTGTTACACCTATGAAAATAAATAGTATTAGAAAATGCTATAATTATCCTGTTTGGATTATAATTTAATTACTGAAACAAAGCCCATTTTGGTTCCGGGAGTAGGCGGTAACACAACTGACGATGAAGAAAATGAAATGCTTTAAGACTTGCTTGTAAGAAAACTAGATTACTGCTACTTATCATTCATGTAACAAGATGCGCCTACACAGGTGATCCAGTTGTAAGTATAAACTGCTACCATAAGCCTTTAGTTTGATATAGAAATCTTTATTGAGAAGGTAATTTCTTATATGTTTGACAGATACAACGGTGATGGATACATAGCATATCCATTGCTAATATTCAAACGAATATTATCAATGGATATATTAGGAGCTGCTTCTTTTACTGAATTAGAGAGAGAGAATTATGAGAGAAAAAGACATGTTGCATTGACCAAAAAAATTGGGATAATGATGATGATGTTCCGTAGACGAAAAGTCATTTTAATTTCTGACCTGCGTACCTTGATTTTTGGACGTTAAAAGAGCTAATGGACGCTACTGATAATTGCCAAGTTCTGGGCTGGCATATTAGAGTACCACGTGTACACGCTAAGAAGAATAAACACATGATCGTGTGGACCAGAATATTTAAGAAAGAATAGACTTTGTTACATTAAAGGCTCCTGCAGACGGGCGCGATGCGCGACGCGAATCGCGCGCGACAAAAGCATCGCTCGTTGCGCGACTTGCGGTGCCTTTGTGTCGCGCGCGATTTTGTCGCGTGTCGCGCCTGTTTGAAGGAGCCTTAATATTCATCGGATGCATCTTTAAGGCAAAATGTGATCAGTAGGAAATTAAGTATTGGACATGTATATTGTGATAACGCTAACACATAAAACCTTCATTTGAAGTACATAAACGGTAAGTAGTTTTATTGCTTTATTTATTTAAATTAATTCTAATGCAAGTAATAAGTCAAATATTTAATGTAATAATTGCATCCACGAGTTACTATTGACAGAGAATTAACATGGAACCCGTGTATCGGGTGATTCAAGACAAAGATTAGGTCATCTCATTTACTTTGTTTTATTAATACTTTAAATATGACGATTACACAATACTTAAAGTAAAGGTTCTATCTGACTAGTGAAAACGATTCTTCGATATTATCTAGTATTTACAGAACCCAGGCCAAGCAGAGAAAAATATTCCACTTCACAACTATGTATGAAACTTGTTAAAGATGTCTGTTACTCAAACTCGCACAAATGGTAGAGTTCAGAGGGGCACGAAGATATACCATACTTTTGATTGCCGCTTAAAATACTTTTTATCTAGGTACATACGTAAGTACATGAATCATTTTCCCCAGGAAACATGTGAAACCACTGCTAGTAGTTAATAATACAACTGCACTTAAATAGAAACCTATAACGGCAGAAACTAGTAATAAACAGCTAATAAAGTAATAATGAAACAATGATAAGATTACAATCTAAAGCTCACTGCGCATTACCTAAACAGTAAAACAATTACGATAGATAAACCGCTGTATGTAGTTATGCACGTATATGACAATGCTATTATGTTTAAAGAAGATGTAGTGTGTGGTAAGTTATTGAGAGATAATACGATATGTTTAGTCAATATAATAGTAATAATGAGAAAGAAAAAGTTGACAGAGTCATTTGCCCTGCAGCAGTTTTTATAGGTATAGGGTGTTCAAAAAGTAAGGTGACTTTTCAAATTTGGCGGGCAACGTACTTTCGATTATCGATTTTTTTATTTTTTTATGTTGGTACACTCTTCCAGAACATCTGTACCAAGTTTCAAGTGTATAGCATTTTTTGTTTGGTTGTGAGAGGCGTAAAAGTTATAAGTGTTTTCCGTGCTCGGCGATTTCTTGCTATCGAAAAATATGGATCAAAGGATTTGCATCAAATTTTGTGTAAAAAATAAAATAAAGTGCTCCGAAACACTTGAAATGTTGACAGTGGCATACGGTGAAACTGTTCTGAGTAAAAAAAATGTTTACAAGTGGTACAAACTTTTTCAAGATGGCCGGGAAGATGCCAATGACGAGCCTCGCTCTGGACGCCCAAGCACGTCAACAACTGATGAAAACGTTCAAGCAGTGAAGAAAATGGTTCTGGAAAATCGTCGAATCACTATCAGAGAAGTTGCTGAGGATGTTGGTATATCGCTTGGCTCGTGCCATGAAATTTTTTCTAACGTTTTGGGCATGAGACGTGTATCAGCGAAGTTCGTTCCGAAATTGCTAAATTTTGACCAAAAGAACCGTCGCATGAGCATCGCTCAAGAACTGTTGAATGACGTCAACGACGACCCAGATTTACTCAAAAGGGTCATAACTGACTTTTTCTTGTTTCCAAAACTAAAGAGACCTATGAAAGGACGGAGATTTGCATCGATTGAAGAGATAAAGACTGCATCGCTGGAAGAGCTCAAGGCTATACCGAAAAGTGCTTATGAGAAGTGCTTTGAGGATTGGAAAAACCGTTGGCATAAGTGTATTGTATCTGAGGGGGATTACTTTGAAGGGGACAACATAAATATTGATAAATAAATAAATATTTTTTCTTAAAAATACAAAGTCACCTTACTTTTTGAACACACTGTGTATATTTTATAATGTATAGAGTCAGAAATGAGACATAAAAGATGAAAATCCAGAAATTCCACCTCATGAAAAGATTTTTTTTTTTATATGGACCTCGATCACGCCTGATGGAAAGCGATGGATGAGGTATATGATGGAACGAGCGTGCTCAGAAGATGCTTAAGGCATTGGAACTCCCACGCATCGACGAAACACGCCAGGCTGCTTGACCGGGGACTCCGATAGGAGGGTGGTAGCAAACTAGTAGGGCGTTAGCGCTGCCACCGTGCATTGCAAGGGAAGAATTGGCCGGTCAAATAAGGTGTTGGGCGTCACTGTCCAGGATGCGCCGAGCGCTCGGTTCAGTTGAGTAACTGGCGGAACAAACTGCGCTACACGAGGAGGCTTCTTCATACATTCCATTATTAGGGAATTATTTTGTCAGGGAAAACAAACAGAAGTATATATTAAAAACAAATGGAAATAATTTCTACCCACTATATTTTCGACAGATTACAACACAGATATTTACTAACTGAAGGCAAACGTAACTGTAGTACCTAATTATGAAAGAAATAGGTTTAAAAAACGAATGGGGTTGTATAAAAAAGGAGTCCCAAATATTTAGAAAACTTGCCGTGAATATTTGCTTTAACATTTCTAAAGAAAAAACAGTAGTGCTAGCTTGCAATCAAGAAAAACTTAGTATGAAAAAAGGTACTGATTGATGATTTTAGCCAAATTTGGTACGAAACGGAAGGCGAGACTAAATTGCTACTAACTATGTCTAACAGAACAAAGAACATAACCAATAACACTTTATAAACCAATATCCTTTTTCCTAACTAGGACTTATGTACTACAATACAAACTATCACTCCAATTACCTACTTAGACCAAAGAGAAACAACCTCTTTGGACCATTAACGTCAATGATCACATTGATCACCAATCAATGCGTTTAAGTTCAAATTAAGAACACAAATCCATAAAGTGGTAAATTTATCTTTTTAAGAACGCCTTCGCATTTTCCAAAACGAATTTGAATTTTAAAGTAGCGTCGTTTAGGTCGTCCTCATCAACGAATTTGGTTAATAACACAATAATGCCAAATTAAAGATTTCCTTATTTAGTCATGTTTATGTTTTAGATTGGTGTGATTTCGCTTGTTTTGTCGATTTTTTCCATTAATTGTTGTATTGTTTAGTTTTATAGTGAGGAAAGAATGTTATGTTCTTTTTTATGTTCTAGAACCAAAAATTCGAAGACATTTGTGACATCTACCAAGTACCAACCCGCACTGGGCCCGCGTGGTAGATTATAGCCCGCTCTCTCTCACTGAGAGGAGGCCTGTGTCCCAGCAGTGGGAACATTATAGGTTAATTATGCTTATGCATTTTTTGCAGTTTTAGATCAAAATTGGTAAAATAGAATTAAATGTTGGTGTTCTTTTATTTTACTCTAGTCCTTCCGCGAACGCTCTTCATACATCATCCAAATAAAGTATTCTTTTAATGTTTGTTCCACGACTGACATGAATGAAAACTCTATTTTCATATATGACAGTAAATTAAACTTTGTAGATCTAATGATGTTCTAAAATTCAATCGAATATGTCCAATAGTTTAGTCACTATATCATCACTACTATTTAGTTGCTTTGTAAAAATCACTTTTTGTTCGATGTTAGGATTTACATATTTATTTTTACAATTTGTCAATTTTATATTTGACATTATATTTATTTATTATATCTGATTCTTACATTTTTATAATTTTATTTTATTAATTTTTTGACAAATTTAATTACTTATTATTTTTAATTGATCACAATTTTATTCTGGGTTTTTATCTGTTTTCAATTTAATATTATATTTTATAAGTAATTTTAATGTATGAGTTTGCCTCTATGGACTAGAATTATGTCTGAAATAAATAAATAATTATTATATTCGGTAGTCAAAATCGAAATATTTTATTTCACATAAACCTACATAGGCACTTATGAAACGTCAGAAGCTAGGTGCACGGTTCCAATTGATCGTTTCCTATGGAGAAGAGCCGGCAAGAAACTCCATGGGTTACTCTTTTTAAAAAAATAAATGGCTTTTACAATGTTTTCAAATTACAGTAGGTAGGTATGGGAGGACAGCGTAGGCCTGTCAATAAGTGCCAAGTACCTACGTGATAAAATAAAAAATAGTCTACAGATCTAAAGTCTACAAGGCCTACAAAGTCCTCACATTTACAAAATAAGAATGTATCAAAAGGATAAATAAAATATAAAAACCTACAAAACCACCTACTCATGTGCTAAAACCAAGTGATATGATTGCCATTACAAGGACTAATAAAGAGGAGAAAAATTAGAAGAGTCTGCACATAATATAGTTCCAAAACACTTTTATGTATTAGTATTGTCAGTGTTTGTATTTATTGTCGTATAGTTGTCTCCGCATTGTATAATTTAATATCCTTTATAAGACTAATAAACCAAAACATAAAACCACAGTCTGTAATATTTTGTCAAATAAAAATCATTATAATTATAATATTCCCATCAACATCAACCCTAAAATGCCGGGCCATTTTAATAAAAACAATTGCCCACCTTTCCCGTTTTTCGTGCCCGTATTTAGCATAGCCAGGACGGCAATACACAGTACTTACATCCTGCACGGCTCTAATAATAGTATAAATGGGAATATTTAACTATAAACAAGAGGACAGACGCACACACATGTTGTTACGGGGCGTTAAGTTCAAACGGACCGCAACTAACATTTTACTAAGAATCCGTTCATTTTTTTGTTGTTACTAGTTGACATTTGTTTGTGTGCTGTGGTTATTATCATTTTAGGGTTAGGCGATTTAGGTCATTGACTATAATATATTTTATTTGCTGGGTCTGTGACTCCACCCGCGTATAGGTACGATATTTCGGAAGAAAAAAATTAAATCGCAGCATTGACAGAAAATAATCACTTTCGATTTATTATATCCATTGTTGTACAGACGCCAGCACATCAAGCTACTACAATCTGTCTTATTTCTTTAATAGATTTTCAACTTAATCGCTAAAGTATAAGGTTCAAGGTTGATTGGGACAATTTGACACTTTCGGGTAGCTTGATATGCTGGCGTCTGTACACTTACGTGACCAATATGCATAATATATTTGGTTTAAAAATATGCAGTTCTCATAGAAGATCCTTTGAATTTAAAGAATATTTCCAACTATTGTTTCATCATTTTCTTGCCCTTTTGCCAATTTATTTGAGGTCGGCACAACATGTATTTTTCTTCCATATTTCGGCACAACATGTATTTTTCTTCCATACTTCTCCATTAGTCGTCATCTTGGTAGTCACACCCTCTTCTATCCATATCATCCTTTTCACAGTCTATCCATCGTTTCCTTGGTCTTCCCTTACTCTAATAGCCGTCCACGTCCATACTCAAAACTTAAATTTTTCTCACATTTAATTTATGTGGACTAAAGCTGAAACCTCTTGTAGGTACAGGGCTCTTTTTTTTTGCAAGAATGCGAAATCGTCAAATGACCCCTCCCGCTCTGGGTGGAGCGGAAGGGAGTGCCAGACTCTTACTGACTAAAACCCACCCGTGTTCCTTCCTTAGCCATTTATGTTCCGGGCCAGCGGTAACCCTTTCGGACAATCCTGCTGATAGGTACAGGGCTTTGGATGCAACTAAACCATTTTCGTTTACTTATTAACTAAACGAAGTTAATATAGTTAAGTTACAATGCAAAAGGTCTCGTCTTCTAACTTTATGGACGGACCATTTTAATTAGCGATTAGTTCAGAATCTTATTTGACAAGATATGGCGATCCCGGCTCGTTCTCTATTTGTATAGGCGTGATATTTGATTTTAGTTATTTAAATTGTGCCTCTTATTATATTGGTTTTCAAAGGTTATGGGGAAACTTGTGACTAAGTTGTAGTAAAGTTATGAAATTAATACTTTGTTACTACTTCTGTTTGTTGGGCAAACAGAGTGTGTTCCAGGGGTCCGATTTTGGATCTTTATAATAATAACTAGCTTCTGCCCACGACTTTCCTCCGACCTATCCCGTCGCATCGCATCGCCTGCCCGCGGGATTAGTTCGTTTTTGTATTCTTTCTTACCTTTTTTCTTTTTACTCGACTCCTAAGTATCTTAGCGTGATGTTAAATGCCTATAGCCTTCCTCAAGAATTGGGCTATCAAATGCAAAAATAATATTTAAAATCCGACTAATAGTTCCAGAGATTAAGGCGTTTAAACAAAGAAACATATATATACGTATATAGAATGAGAGATTTATACCAGCTTATTATAGCCCCACTGCAGGCAAAAGGCCTCTTCTATAAGCCCAGGTTTCCTTTAGATTTTTGTAATGCAGGAGATATCTGAGTCTCTAATTGTAGTTCCAGCATCGCACCATTGTGCATGGCCCATAATGGTGCCGATTCCGTTGTTGACAAACTAAACTAAATTTAAGTTCGGTGCATCTTTTTTTTACTATTTCACTAAGAAAAGGACAGAAGATAAATTTTAGTTTAGTCCTGTCAAATTAATCAGCTCCTGACACTACTCCGATACAAGTTTAGACGTGATTAAAAACTTGCCTACTAAAATTACGTCAATGTACGTCAGGCGCTGATTAATTTGACAGGACTAAACTAAAATTTATCTTCTGTCCTTTTCTTAATGAAATAGAAAGAAAAAGATGCACTGAACTTAAATTTAGTTTAGTTTGTGAACAACAGAGGCGGCACCACTGTCAATGCTAATAACCATTACGTTTGAAGAAGAATTTCTTTTTAAACCTTTTGTATTCAGGACTGGATTTAATACTTTTATGGCTGAATTTATGTTCTAAGACTGTTATTCAGTGAAATTATGAATTTTGTCTAGCTTAACATTTGTTTTGTTGAAAACGTTAACCGAGATTAAAGTTAGCGTAGCGTAGAAAGCCAGTGACCGTGAAGCTACAAAGACTATCAAAATTGTAATATTATAATTATAATATTATTTGCTCAGACTAAGGGTCGTATTACTTATACTATTATCCCAGTTGTGTAGGTGAGCACTGCTCTCCTGCTCTCATAGCTAGAATAAGTTCTGAAAATAAAATATTGAATTTTTTACTGTTTTCCAATTTTTGACTAAAACTGTCATACATCAGTTTTATTCCACGGATAAAAGATACCTGACTTCGGTAAAATCAGCCCTAAGGGAAATATCGGATCGCAGTCAAACCAAATTAAATGATCATAACACACAACACGTATGCATTTTAAATTTCAAACTGCTACAACGCATTTCCTTCAACCCCCCGAGCAAATAAAGTAACCATCATTTACATTATGACGTATCAACCGCAGAGCCCCTCTTAACCCTACAGTGACGCTATTGCGAGTGACGGGACCCAGCTACTGGTATTATGACTAATTATTTACTTAATATCGTGTAGGGTCGTGGGTGGTACTGGGACCAATTTGAAGGGAATTGTAGAAGGTTCTGGTTTTAAATTGTGAGGTTGTAGATTAAAGCATGTATTTTCAAGAATCTGTAATTTCATCATTTTACTGGACTGGTCCACTCAAATCTGTGTGGTACTTTTTTCAAAAGACCATTTGACATCAACCTACATGGTCTTCACTTGATCTAACCAAGATTATGTCTAGACTTTAAAAGAGACTATGACCTCTTTGTTTGTTTCGGCCTTTCTTCTCAGAGTAGTCAGATAGGAAACGCCGACCTCAGCTTATCCATACTAATATTATAAATTCGAAAGTAACTCTGTCTCTCTGTCTGTATGTTACCTTTTCACGCCTAAATCACTGAACGGATTTCGATAAAATTTGGCAGAGAGATAGATTGCATTCCGGGGAAGGACATAGGATAGTTTTTATCGACTCGCGAGCGAAGCCGCTGGCGGAAGCTAATTTTTTTTATTTTTATATTATGAGGTGTAAAAGTGATTCCGATTTTCTATTAACAGAATAAACAATTTCATTTCATTTTAGTTATTTGGCACAAGAATTTAGAGCCTGGATTTAGAGATCTGGTGGAGGTCGCAATAACTGCTGCTTATAACCACGGATTGATGATTTTGCTTGAAGTATGGTGTTTCATTCTGTAATTAGACGAGAAAAGAAATAGCGGTGGATGATGACACTTCACAGGCAAGCTGTTTTACAAAGAACTCTTCTACTAGTAATTTATCGTTAAAAGAAGTAGTACTGAGAATCTTTTGCGCTACGAAGATCGAGAAACTGTGACTCAACAACGCATAGCCAGAAATTCACTACATTATACATAGATGCGAAACTTAATTGCGTAACACAACACACTTTCAGTCACAATATGAATGACTAGCTTCTGCCCGCGACTTCGTCCGCATGAAATTTCTTGTTACTCCCACCCACCCCGTCGCATCGCATCGCCTGCCCGCGCTTCGTTTTTGCTTAGCGTTCTTTCTGACTTTTTTCTTTTTGCTCGGCTCCTAAAGGTCATAGCGTGATGTTAAATAGCCTTCCTCAAGAATTAAGCTATCAAATGCAAAATGAATTTTTCAAATCCGACTGGTAGTTCCAGAGATTAGCGCGTTCAAACAAACAAACAAACTCATCAGCTTTTAGTATAGATTTTGAAGGATATTGCTAATCCATTGCTTCAAATGTTCTAAAAATTAGTCTATTCAACAACGTTAATAACGCAATGAACGTTGTTGAACAATCAAATGCTTCTGTTAGTGTATTATGCAACTACCCCGAAGTTCTTAGTGTGTTCGTCATTTAGGGTTAAATGATATTAGCTGCACGGATTGATCAAAGGTTAAGCTACGCTTGCCCCGGTTGGTACGTGGATGGGTGACCATACATTACATATCAGCAGCGAATAAATACCAGCGAATGAATACCAGCGCTGCAACATTTATTTTTTAAATGTCGTAGCATCATGCTGAGATAGGAGCCTTTTGGCCTCGTATAGGACTTTCTGTTTCATTTTCCTTTTGTTACTTTTTTTTTAATATGTATAACTTGGTTTTTTGGTGCTAACTGCAACATTTATTTTTTAAATGTCGTAGCATCATGCTGAGATAGGAGCCTTTTGGCCTTGTATAGGACTTTCTGTTTCATTTTCCTTTTGTTACTTTTTTTTTTATATAATCTGGTTTTTTATTTTGCTGTATTTAGTTTAGTTTGTGATCTTCCTGTACGAGTCGCAATAAATACTTTTTCTTTCTTTCTTTCTTTCTTTCATATCGAGACTGCTTCGTGCTTCGGAAAGCACGCTAAGCCGTTGGTCCCGACAGTCATTCGTAGATTTTTGATAGTCGTTACGGCTATTCAGAAGCCCAAGTCTGACAACCAGTCTTACCAAGTTGTATCGTGTTACCAAGTGATTGGGTTGTGGAGATCAGATAGGTAGTCGCTCCATATAAAATACTGGTATTCAGCTGCATCCGGTTAGACTGGAAGCCGACCCCAATATTGTTGGGAAAAGGCTAGGCAGATTGAGTATGTTCATCATTTAAAGTTGTTGGGTGGTTTTCCAGCTGTATAAAGGCTCCTTCAAACAGGCGCGACACGCGATAAAATCGCGCGCGACACAAAGGCACTGCAAGTTGCGCAACGAGCGGTGCCTTTGTGTCGCGCGCGATTATATCGCGTATCGCGCCTGTTTGTAGAAGCCTTAACTTGCTTTTCGTTTTTATTGTGCAACGTACATTATATTAAGTAAGACTAAGTATCAAAATAGGTGCTTACTTTGATATTATAACTGTGGTAAAGTCGACACTAACACGTTTTGATATTTTAGTAGCGCAACTAATCAGGGTTTTACGAGTACCTGTAATAATAACTATGTGGCGAAGTATTTTGAGCATCTTGAAAATATTAGTAACTCTAAAATTTTTAACCTAAAACATGTAGGTAGAGCGGGGCTAAAAGGCCCAATTTACACATATCCTCCTGTAACTCTTTATCTCTTGATTCCAAAAGAAAACTCTCGTTTGTATTGAATAGCGTAATCCTTCATGTTTAAGTAGTAACAGTTGAATTTGGCCAGTATTATATGTAAAAGCCAGATAATAACGATTTTAAACATCGTATCCAATGGTCCTTTATGCCCCCTGGGTGGGGTAAAAAGGACCAGTGCTGGGGAACAAAGGACCAGTGTAATTGAATGCTATTAAAGTGTTAATTCAGGAAAAATAAATAAACGTAAATCATGCAATATTAACAAATCTTTATATTTATTTACGAAAAGGAACATATTTAACAAATAATCACATTGGTTACTCAGCTTAAAGTTATGGCACAGCATTTCAGTCTTAATAATTAGTCTTCACTTCGTTTTTAAACTTAAATTTATAATATACCTACCTTTAAATTAGCTTTTTGTAACATAATTATTTTACCTGTATTAACATAAGAAAAAAAATTGTGATTGGTATTAATCGTCATCAGATTCACAATTATTACAAATATAGATCAAAGACGATAAAGACGGATTAACACACTTATCGTGGGCCCAACCTTTACAGTTATAACATTGCATCCAGCCTTAGCCGGGGATGCTGTCCAGAAAAGATTCACAGCACACTAAGCAAAAACATTCTTCTTCAGAACTGGAACTGTCTTCATTTTTATCTGCTAAAATCTTCTTCCTAACTTGCTTATTTTTCTGTATAACCGCTTTTTTGCGAGAAATCAATTTCTTCTGTTTCTTATTCTCTTGTTCTAAAGACAATGCTTCCTTTTCGGGTGTGTCAGTTAAAATGGCTGTCTTGTTGCTTATAAATTCGGGAGAAAACACATTACTTGAAGATGTTGACGGCTGTGGCTCAGTATCTAAAAATGGAACCTCATAGGACGTTGACGGCTGTGGTCCAGCGGGGCACAAAGGTCCAAGCATGGACCTTTGTGCCCCCATGGTAGGTGCACTTTTATTTAAGGTTATAGAAAAAAAACGAAAGTGTTTATTAAAATTACTATGGCTTGACGTGAAATATGAAACTACAAACCATAGTATATCAAAAGTTTAGATTTGTAACGTTACAAATACAAATCTCAGACTAAAAATAAGAAACGTGAAAAATATTACTTATGTCATTTTTTTGCGCGGGAACTACGTACACTCTCACCGGCGCTCACAAATTCACTGGTCGGGGCGGCATGTATATCCCTCCCGTGACCCCTTCATACGCCTATCATTCGATTCTATAAAGTTCGTTTAATTTCAGAGATATGCATAGTGGACCTTTTAACCCGCGGACCTTTTAGCCCCGTCCTACCTATGTTAAGGAAAATAAATGTGGTCGTCCAAATCAAAAGGGACCTTATGGCGGAAATGAGTTATCTACAGAGCTGAAAACTACATAAATGTACCGAACTATAGACCCAAGAACCAACCTTCTAACCACTACCGTTATTTTTTTACGAATTTTTGAAGTTCACTGATCGAAATTATAAGTTTCGAGAAAATCGCAATTTAATATGCCGTACACTAAAGTTATGTTTTAGTATGAAGTTATGTAACTGATGGTATACTTTGATTGACTATGATTTATTACTAATGGAAATCCTTACAATCCTTGCATAAACTTGTTTGTTGTGGGAACATATTAAAATGTCGATATAATATATGGTTTGAATTAAAAGAAAAACGATTTGTTAGGTCTTGCCGCGATAAGGTTCCTTTTTTACTAAACTTTAGATGAATACAAAACTTTCTTAAATTGACTTTTCGAAAAGTTGAACACATCTACATGTAGTAAATATAATCATCTTTTTAAAAATACAGTTAATAAAAAAACGATTTTTTGAGGTATTTTACAAATTTATTAATATCTCGGAAACTAGTTACCGCCGTAAGGTCCCTTTTGATTTGGACGACCATTGTGGTCGTCCAAATCAAAAGGGACCTTATGGCGGTAAGTTAAGTTCTTACAATAAATCCTCAGGAGTTCGAGTCTATTTTTATTAAAATGCCGTTCACCATTTTCTTAAATACAATTATGTAATTAAATTCAGCAATGCATTACTAATAACAACATCAACTGATCTAGGTACGTAAACACGCTCGCGTTTTAATGTTACAAGTGATTTAAAATTCGAATATCAAATGTCACAAAACGTTGTTTTAATATTTGGTCCGTAATTTGACATAAAACATGTGTCGAGTCGAGACTCAACAATGGTGACCAACATTGTTGCGTACGATAACATGTAAACTGTCAACATTACAAAGAGTTGCATTGTAAATGTTGGACCAATGTTTGATCAAACAACCCTTTGTATAGTAAGTAGTGATGCGAAATGTTGTGAATAAAATTATTATAATATTTTGTCAATTAGAACAGGTTAAAGAAATAATAACAATGGTCATTTATAAAACATGAGAACTAACTGACTGCCTCGTTGTTCTAGTAGTCGCAAGCGTTAGTTCTGAGCGTGAGGCCCTGGGCTCGACTCGGTTGATGACAATAGGCTGGCCCCCTTATCATCATCATTTCAGTCGAAAGACGTCTACTGCTGGACATAGACCTCCCTCAAGCACCTCCACTTCGACCAATTCTGTGCTTCTTGCATCCAACGAGTTCTTGCGGCTTTCACAAAGTGGTCGGTCCACCTTGTGGGAGGCCTTCCAACGCTACGTCTTCCGGTACGCGGTCGCCACGCCAGAACCTTTCGGCCCTATCGGCCATCTGTTCTGGGAGCAATGTGCCCTGCCCACTGCCACTTAAGTTTGGCAAGTTACCTTGGTTCTCCTGCGGATCTCCTCATTTCTGATTCGATCACGCAGGGAAACTCCAAGCATTGCCCTCTCCATTGCCCTTTGGGTGACTTTTAGCTTTCTAACAAGGCCCATTATGAGCGACCACGTTACAGTGCCATAAATCATTACTGGCAACACGCACTGGTGAAAGACTTTCGTCTTGAGACACTGCGCTATGTGAGACGAGAAGATATTGCGTAGCTCGTCCCCTATTACATTGTAATCACACTAATATTATAAAGGCGAAAGTTTGTGAGTGGTATGTGTTTATATGTATGTTTGTTACTTCTTCACACTCAAACGGCTGGACCAATTTTGATAAAATGTTGTATGGAGGTAGCTGACACCAGGGATTAACATACAGGCTACTTTTTATCCCAATATTTTCACGGGATCAACACTTTTGCGGGTAAAACCGCGGGGCGCAACTAGTTAAACATAACTGGCGAATGTGGGTGCATCATGGGTATACCTCTGTCTAACCCTTCGAAGATTACAGGCGTGATATAAAGCACTACAATGTGTAATATCACAAATGGCAGTTTCCAATAGCATACCAATAATATCAAGCAGCGATGATGGTCTATAACAGCATTATATTTAATCAACGTAATGGCCTGTAAAGGTGTGTATTAATAAAAATATCAGCTTGGCTTGTATTGGCCTCCTACAGGGCAAATGCCTTTCCTCATTTAAGAACCGAGGATGTCATGACTTGTAAAACTCACTCACAGTGTTTTGGCGATTCTAAGTGACTGATTCCATAGGACCTAGACAAGTGACAATCGCTTTAAAAGCGAGAGGATTGACATACTCGTAAACTTTTCGGTAGCTTTCATCAATCTATATCCATACTAATATTATAAATCCGTAAGTACCTTTGTCTGTCTGTCTGTCTGTATGTTACCTTTTCATGCCTAAGCCACTGAACGAATTTCGATAAAATTTGACAGAGAGATAGATTGCATCCCGGGGAAGGACATAGGATAGTTTTTATCGACATGCCTCGTGGCCGAAGCCGCGGGCGGAAGCGAGTATATTATAAAATTCAAAGTACTGACTGATATATCAACGCACAGCCTAAACCGCTGGTCCTAGAGACATTAAATTTGCATGGGTGTGTTCTTTGTGACGTGTAGGTATTCACTACGAACGGGTTTTTCGAAATTCCACCCCTAAGAGGGCGAATGAGGGGGGGGTGAAATTTCAGGCGGACACAGTCGCGTGCAGAAGCTAGTCCAATTTTGATTTTTCCTATCATCATCATTCTATAGCCTACTCTTGTCGCAACTATGTCGGGGTCGGCTTCCAGTCTAAACAAATGCAGCTGAATACTAGTATTTTACATGGAGCGACTGCCTATCTCACCTCCATAACCCAGTTACTGGGTAGTACGATACCCCTTCTTATTGTTTCTCTTTAGCATATCGTATCTTTATTCTGTAAAAATCACCATAAAAACTTAAATAACAATAAATAAAAAAAATTATTCAAGTATAACGTAAGGTAAAAATATGATTTACATTAATTACTATCGAGGAAAGTTAAATTCTAATTGTAACGTAAACCTGCCTGACCATGGTTTATGAAAAACCTGTTTCAGGCCATCAATTATTTACATCAAACATTTAAAAAGAAGACAACAATAATTACTATTTGGGTATATTGTTTTAAAACTAGATTATGTAAGATATATTATGTTTAAATAAATTAACGAATAAGTAGATAAAGTGGAGACTATTATTTTTAGTCTTAAGTCTTTAAGGAAATTTACGCAAAATACGCGAATTGACGTGGAGTTGCGGACACCAGCCCGTATTACCGTATTACCTATTAAGTCTTTATGGAAGAGACTTATATTTTTAGTCAACATTTACTTTCAGAACGTCCTCATTATCATATTTATTTTTTGTATGTTTATCGTAATGATAAACATACAAAATAGAATTGAATGGATTATGATAAATATACATAATATCAAAACATCTTCAAGTACTCTACTTCACTCCTTTACATGCAAAAGCTCAACTATTACATGTTTAATGGACTAATATTTAATCCTAAATCGTATTACCCAGGGGATTGCAGAAGCTCATGTGTGCCCCACCGCCTCGCCTGTCCAGATTGCGTCCTATTCAATTTAGGAGTGCAATATATCAACAAAACTCGGTAGATACAATCATTTGTAAGGCGTCACTAAGCATTTTGTACGATGTATACATGTCCCGAACCCCAGATAGGGTTGTGCGTATTCAAGAAAATGTTAAAATAATTTGGTTTATTATTTAGATTTGCGTGCTAAAATAAGCAAAACGGGTATGGAATCAATCCGTCCATTTGTCACAGGTGTTTTTCTCGAAAACTTTAATTAATATAGACGAATTGAATTTTGATTCGGAGTGCAAAAATTAGGTAACGTTCGGTTTAATTCCCAAATCGGCTCAAATTTATTGAAAAAATATCTTACTGGTTTGCAACTGCAAAGGGAATATAGCAGAAATATTAGGGTTTATTACTAAACTTGCTTAACGTTATGTAATGCTAAGGATTAATACCTGCTTTATCTATTTTTTGACGTTTAGCTATTAACTTCAAGCGAACATATTAAACGTCTGTTAACTTTAAGCAAAAATTTTAAACAAATCCTGTTCAGACACAGTAAAGGCTCGTACACACTGGCGCGACGCGAGACGCGACACAAAGGCACCGCAAGTCGCGCGACGAGCGGTGCCTTTGTGTCGCGCGCGATTCGCGTCGCGCGTCGCGCCTTTGTGTAGGAGCCGTAACATTACTACAGTCGAAAGAATGCGTTCCTGACACCTGTCACTGCGATAATAAAAAAAAGTAATTAATAAAAGTAGCTAATAAAGATCAAATTCGAAAAACAAGTATTCGTTTGTAAGAAACTGACAGTTGTCAGGAACGCATTCTGTCAGCGGCCGAACTGTAGGGTGATATAATAAAATTACTGTCATTACTTTCTGCGCTGTCAAGATTACATTCTTCCTAATGTAGCGACCCGTCAATCTTTTCTGAGAGCTTTAAATTGCAATGCAACTATTTTCCTGATTTTTTAATTGAGAAAATGTCACTAACTATTTACACTAGATACTAAATTAAATGACTAACTAATGTACTATACAAAAAATACAAAAATAAAAGGACACTTAGGCGTCGAAGTTCTCGACCGCATCGCTGTCATCCGGAAACATGCCCAAAAGACTGGCAGCATTGCCATGGAACATGGCAATGCTAATTTTTTGGCCAAAAAACGACCCAGTCCTCTGTTCACGTGAAGTGTCAACCAGCCGGCGAGAAATTTCCTGATTTATAAAACGCGCAATTTTCCTGATTTATTATAACATTTACTGTAAAATTATTTTTCATTTTAGATTCGGGATAGTGTGTGTCAAATTTATCTATGGAATACATAAATTCAATAGAAGAATTTGACACCTACTTAAATGTTTTCGTCGCCTTAGAGTGAAAACTTCGGGAATGCAATACCTCGTGATCGTGTGTTGCATTTTATACATTTCGGACAATCTTATAGTATCGAACAGCTCCGGATATAAAAGCGGATTAAATAATTAATAAGAATTCAGAACCTCCTTTTTTGAAGTCGAATAAAAAACAAACATAAAAGACACCTTACAAAAATTTTACAGCACGCAGTTCTTTCTTCCTCCTGAAAAGTTACTTCGTTTACACTTACGACGTTTTCACTCTAAGGCGTCGTTATATAGATAGTTGATGTATGAGATTTCATATTTTTGTTCGGATAAGTGAAAAAATAAATATCACAGAGCCTTTCGATTGTATAAAAAAAAATTAAAAAGCTTTTCTCCTTGGTGTATGAAGATCAATTTCGTTGTTTGTTTGTTTGAACGCGCTAATCTCTGGAATTACCGGTCGCATTAAAAAAAATCTTTTACATTTGATAGCCCAATTTTTGTGGAAGGCTATAAGTCTATTTAGCACATCCAAGGACCATAAGGACCTGAGCAAAAAAAAAGTCAGAAAGAATGCTACGCGAAAACGAATTAATAGCGCGGGCGGGCGATGCGATGCGACGCTGTGGATCGGGGGAACAAAAAAAATCACGTGGACGAAATTGCAGGATAAGCTAGTAAAAAAAATAAAATACAAACATTTCAATTTATTTTGTTCAAATACAAAACACCATGACGCCAATACATTTTTTATTAAATAATAATACGTTGCATAGTACAATGACAACCCTATCGCCTGAGGGCTATTGCACATCGCTTGGCTAATTTGGTGATGTTATACAAGTCGCCTCACTCTTTAGTCTGCCTATTACGATATTGGACTGTCTTAGTGATGTGCATTTTTATCTGAGAGTTATCGATGGATTTGCGTTTTTGGAGTTTTGAATGACACAAATTGATTGGTGGGTAATACTTCCTTTTTGTGTTGTTATATTTATTTTAATAAATTTAGGGCTTTTTAAAGTCCAAGTCCAATAAGGAAACGTCAATCCCATCAATTTATAATTCTAAAAGCCAAGTTGATTGAAATAGCCGTTGAGATTATTACAGAGCCACCAACATCCACCAGCCAAAAACAACCAACAAGTTATCCACGTCTTGCAAAATAATCAGTATCCATTCACATACGTACTAATAATAATATCAAATTAACGTGGAAATCAATATTATTAGAATATGTTGTATTATTAATAGTCCTACTAGTCTCCTTTGCTTCTTCACTATTACCTTCCCATCATTCATCGCCTACCCATCAACTTATAATGCCTGTCATTCAAATTTGACAAAGAAAATATTGAAATAATCAACCAAAGTCCTCCAGATAAAACAAAAACCTGCTCAACAAAATGTCGACAAAAAACCCAATAAAACATCGATACTCTCACTCTTCACCATTCAACCCATCACCCGTATATGAATATTTAATTTCACCCCTTTCTGTGTTTATTTATTGGTCGTATATTTCATGGGCCGGGGTTGAATTTGCATGCGTTACCGCGTTAGTGTGTACGCTGTCCAAATTATTGTGGGGTTGGCCTTCTGTTGCAATGAATAAACGCAGATAACGGTGACGGGATGTAGAAGTGACTGGAAGTGACGATGGAATGACGCCCTGTTGTGAAATGTTTATGTACATACTTTTGCTACTTTTGGCTTACTATATTTTTTATTGTTTTCAATTGGGCTTGTGTCTGGTAAGTATGTGCTGCTTTTTGCAAAAACCAGTTAAAACACGTTTAAACAGTTACTTCTTCTTCTTCTTTTCGTGTCTATGGTACCTCTTCTTCGATGTTTTGTATTGTTTGGGCCCAGTCAATAAGTAGCCATGTTGATTGCGGCATCAGTGGCATTCTTTAGGTGATCCAAGGTGCAGGTGAATGTAGACTCAAGGCAGTCCAGTAAGTGGGGCATGGTTGGATTAGAGGCACCTCACTCGTACTGAGTATTGAATGGGTCAGCAATCCCCATTTTGATAATCGATGGTACACTCAAAGAGTTACTTAAATATTTGCTTAAAAAGTTAAGGTGAGTGAGTATTATGAATAAACAGTCACTACGATCTTCACAAAAAACTTTGAACGATCGAATTATAAAAAGCAATTGGCCAATATTTGAATACTTAATTCTAGACTAACATAGACTGTGCGTAAAGGCAAGAACTATAAATCTCTTCGCTCCAACGCTATAGGTCTGGCATTTAACTTTATCTCTGCAACAAGTAAATATTAGTATTCCACTAATAAGCTACACCGATAAGCCGTATCTAGGAATACTAATTTATCTAAACCCTTCTGCGGTCGATATGTCGATGTCGACGTGTAACGCACTGCATGCATTTCACATCACTATTTTTATTATTTTAAATCCATTGATACACCGGCGATTGTTATCAAAACATTGTTCGGTACGGATAAACCATAATTTGTTTATTTTGGGAACATTTGGTACATTGTCATGCTACGATATTTCATTTACTTCTGAATTATTTATTGGTTAATGAATAATATTTAGTGGCTCGAAGTTGATTAATATTAGTTTGGTAATTGTGTGTTATTCTGGACTATTATTTATGGTTGAAAGACTGGAATACAATCAAGTATCAATAAATTCTTGATTTCATAGTTTAGGTATTAAGTAATAAGGTTAAAATATGAGACTATTGTAAACTCGGCGATAAAACTCCACGGCCATTTTAGAATTTTGATATTTTAATTAATATTACAGAATTTTCACAGTTATTTTACCTACCTCTGATTTTGCATCACTGTCAAAATCTCAAATCAAATCAAATCATTTATTTGCATAAAACAGGTTCAGTGGATAACCATATAAGGTGTGCAAATATAAAACAAGAATTTTAACTTACAGATCAGTCAACAAAATAAGGAATTAAAAATAATAATGTCATACAAATTAAAAATGAAAAATTAAAATTAAAATGAAAATAAAATGAAATGAAATCCAGAAATTATATCGAATTCATCAATTATAAATTATTCTTTGTAACATTATATTCAGTGATTTTTATTAGTGTTATTAACATTATATTCAGTGATTTTTATTGTAGTTGCAATAAGGTTGCAGTTGGATTGCTGCCATTGACAAGTTTGTCTAAATCACAGTGATCTTTATATTCGTTACTTTATGGGTGCTATTGGGTCCCTGCTGTTAGATGTAAAATAACAGTGAAAGGAATGTGCCAGAATCCCCACGCACAACGGACCGAATGGGAGTCTAAGTGCGGAAAAGGGAGTCCCATAATCATCACCATCAACTGTGAAAGGACTTTAGGTTGACCGGTAGACGTCATGAGTTCATGACGTCAACGCCAGTTGTTGCTGATAACCAGTACTGTGCATAATCGCGCTGTGCTCGGTATAATGCTGTGACACTATGCAAGCTGAGGTCTTGCATAGATGCTGTGATACTATACAAGCCGAGGTCTTGCATAGTGTCACAGCATTATGCTGAGCGAAGGCCGTTTCGCGTGCATGTGACGCATATTATTTTCAACCAACTTGTTCTATCTAAACTAGCCTCCACTGATATAGGTTTGGAACAAAATGGGCAGTCAGCGCCGCGACCACTTCTAGAACCAAAAATTCGAAGACATGTGACATCTACCAACCCGCACTGGGCCCGCGTGGTGGATTACGCCTCATTCCTTCTCTCAGAGAGGAGCCCTGTGTCAGCAGACGTGAGAGTCGTGAGCAGTAGTGGCCAAGTGGTAAGGGCCGCGACTTACGAGTTGT
The DNA here is from genome assembly GCA_963855955.1 of Luperina nickerlii. Lineage (NCBI taxonomy): Eukaryota > Metazoa > Arthropoda > Insecta > Lepidoptera > Noctuidae > Luperina > Luperina nickerlii. Next base: position 9,367,139 of record OY979686.1, read on the forward strand.
AGGTCGTAGGTTCGTACCCAGACAGGCGCTTTACTTTGTGTAAATTATCTCATCACCACTGCTCTCAAAACGGTGAAGGAAAACGTCGTGAGGAAACCGACATGTCCCAGAATCAAATATTCGAAGACATGTGACATCTACCAACCCGCACTGAGCCCGCGTGGTGGATAACGGCCCACTCCCTCTCACCGAGAGGAGGCCTGTGGCCCAGTAGTGGGAACATTAAAGGCTGATTATGTGTATGTTTATGTGTACAGACGCCAGCACATCAAGCTACTACAATCTGTCAAATTTCTTTAATAGATTTTCAACTGTATTGCTAAAGCATAAGGTTCAAAGTTGATTGGGAATATTTGACAGTTTCGGGTAGCTTGATGTGCTGGCAACTGTACATTCGTGTGTTCGTTCGTTCAAGAGTAGAAGAAGACGGTACGTACCTGCGGTTCTTGTAAATAAATGTGTTATACGTAAGCGTGGGAAAGACTTGTAGATTGATACAATCACACAGACTGGGCAGGGGATACGGGGAATCGTGTGTTGTGTCAGCCCGTACGTCTAATTGAACTATTTTACGACAGTGGGTCTGTAGAAGTCTGAATATGTGCCTGGTTATTGGCAATAGGATCTCCCTGTTAAAAGGCACCTGGGAAATGTGCTTTTTCCTAATGGAAGCGCTCGCATTCGCGCTTGCTTATGACCACGGCCAATGAGGCACACTGAATGTGTACTAAAAATAAAATAAGTTAAATGTCTTCCGAATAAAAAATATTAAAAATTTAAATAAAATGTACCGGACTTTTACATAAAAAAAACTGTCTGACGTAAATTTTATTCGACGGACAAAAGACACAGCTGGCGATGGAAAAATCAGCTCTACGAATGATTCTTATACAATCTTGCAAACTCATCTGTTATTAGCTTAAGAATTTGTAATAACAATATGAGTTCATACCTTGGCTAGACTACCGCATCTGCCGAACAATGAATCGTAAAATAGAAACTATGCTCTCTTAGTTACACAAGAATTTCCTAAGTTATAAAAATATGTACAAGCTTTTGCCAGCGGCTTGGGCCGCGTGGAGTTCGGAAATTATCCCACGGGAACGTACTGCCGGGATAAAAAGTCTGTGTGCCAAATTTCATCTAAATCTGTTCAGTAGTTTTTGCGTGAAAGAGTAACAAATATACATCCATCCATACAGAAATTTTTGCGTTTATAGTATTAGAACCAGAAAATTAGGTATAACAGATCTTACTTAGATCTGTTATATCTAATTTTCTGGTTGAAAATGACAGGCATATTTTATTTTTAATTTTTTAACGTAGTAGGTACGTGGTAATTGGACAATAGATTACCACATAAAGTTGCGCAAAAAAACAAATTCCATCTTGTCATGGGCGCGGTCTAGTTCTAACAGCATCCTAAGTATATTGATAGAGAAGTACGACGCACCTTGGTTGTTGCACGCTGTGGAGATGCTGGTCAGAAGACCCCACCAGCTAACCTTACAATTTTCTTTTTGTTTCTGTGTTTGTTTACTAAACATAGTTTTTAAGAACAATGTTACTAACAATTGGGCCTAGTTGCCATAAATAAACCAATATTTAATTGATTAATGTAATTTAATAAAAAAAGATAATATGATATGGACGACTAAGGAACATGTTGTGAGGAAATTGAGTATGAATTTGGATGGTTTTAAGAGTAGGAGAAGGAGAAGTCAATACAGGATCGATTAAGATAGTGTGAAAGACGATATATCTAGAAAGGGGTTGAAATACTGCGCCAATTCGCGAATAGATTGTTATAAGGGCAGAGGTTGACGACTTGGAGCACTGTAATAGTATACGGTTGATACCCTCAGAAAGGGTGATTGTGGTCTGTTATAAAATTTTATGAATTGTATATAATTTATGCCTCTATAATACCTACTGGTTTTATCTGCTTACCTACCTTTTCTATTAAAAGTTCTAACACAAGAAAATCCGCACTTTATACCAACTCCGTTTCAAATCTATTTACTAACGAACTCAAATTCAACCGATCTGAAAATATTAGTCTACGTAAAGTTCCGTTTCACGTTTCAAAACTTTTCATATAACTTGCGGTGTTTGTACCATTCTGTTTGACTTTTAAAACGGCGTCGGAGTGAAACGGAACGTTCTATTCAATATGGCCGCCTTAATAAAGTATAACAATAAGTTTCAGAAGTTAAATACGTAGACGTTGGGTTCGGAAATGTCGATTGAAATAATTTGATTCTTTTTGGGAATAAAATGTGGATTTTATGAGTTGCAGAAGATTGTTTGGTCTGAATTTCTTTCATTAACTTAAAGGGTGTGTAGGTACTTCTTGCATGAACTTTCACGAGTGACGATACCTACTTGAATACGCTTAGCGCAGCCTGGGTTATCCGTGATAACTGTCTAAATATATAATCCAATTTACACCAAGGTATACAATATGTTTTATAATTGTACATTATGGTGTGTCTACTGTTTTCATTTATCGTTAACACCTTGAACAAGTAGTAACTTATACAAAACTTGTCGAAAAGGTAAACAAAATCGTTTTTGAAAATAAGTATCATAATATTTTTATTATTTTATTTTATTTATTTATTAACAAAAAATGGTAATTAGACTTATAAACTAAGCCCCACAAAACCGTTGTAATGGTTTGACTGTGACTGTGTGTCTGTGTGTGTGTGTTGGTGGGACTGTGGGGTCTGTGGGGTGTGGTGTGGTGTGGTGCCATACAAAGCTTTTGGGTACTGTATGTATTTTATTTTGTGTTGTGCGTTTAGTTTGAGCAGAATAAACAAATTTTCTTTCTTTCTATGTTATCTTTATATGAGTGTAAACGCGGGGCTAGCACGACAACCTGTGTGCGAATAGCTTTGCTTACACAAGAGAAGAATTCCATATTATGGTGTTATAGCCAGTGCTTTGGCCAGAGGCTTTACACGCGTGGAGGTCGGAAAATATTCCACAACAACGTACTGCCGATGCCGCAAGCCGGGATGAAAAGTGTCGCGTGTCCTAACCCTAGTCAAGGTCCAAATTTCATCCAAATCAATAATTTCATTCATAAAAATAAAAAAAGTTTTACAACTGTACAAAATGCGCGCCATTTTTTTTTGTTTTTTTTCCACCGAGTCTGTTTTATTCAGCCGATTTTTATTTTCAGCCAGTATCTTTTTGATCTACTGCATACATACATTTTATATTAAACTTAATGGGAGACATTAAACCTCTGTGGTAAATTTATATTTAAATGAAAAATAAAAAAACAGTGCATTAATGAAAAACTGTGCAACCATGAGATTTCATACAACATTTCTGCACTGTTTTGGTTCTAAGCACAAATACGTTCTTTGTGATCGGTTTTGTAGTGATTAATGATAATATTACTACGTAGTTGAAAGAAAATATCATTTAACACTAGATGCAAAGACGCAACAACGAGTAGATACATACTTTTTACAAGCTACCGAAAAAAATTAAGATCAGTTTTAGAAGAACCGTTTGATTAACGAGTTTAGTTTTTGTTAGCTTCATTCAAGACCGTTAGTTATGGCCATGAAATACTGTGGTTGAGCGATTGTAAAGCGTTGTCGGTTTAATATTAATTGTTGTGTATCTTTCATACTAGCTGGATACTAATTAATTACTAAGTATTTTTTATTCAGCCTCGTTGGTTTAGTGGTCGCAAGCGCTACTACCAACTGAGCATGAGGTCCTGGGGTTCGATTTCCGTTCCGTCCGTTTTCGTTTTTTTTTTATCTAGGTATTCGCACTCAAAATATTCTTGCATTTTCGTTGCTATCATTTTGAAGTAGTGTATAATTTTGCACTTTTAGAAACTTATCAGACTCATTATTTTTGAACTTTTATTGGTCCGTTGAACATGTTATTGTAACACAACAGTGTTAATTATAATAAAATTATTTAAATGATACGAAATCTCTAAATATAGGTAGTTTTCATAAAACGTAACGGGATTTAGAATACGATTCCCCGTTACTTTTCACATTAAATTGAGTTTCTTTTAAATTAATATAGTCATAATCTTGTGCGTAGGAGTTGAGTTGAGTTTCGATCAATGTAAAACAGATTTATCAGTAAAATGTACAGACGCCAGCACATCAAGCTACCCGAAATTGTCAAATTTTCCCAATCAACTTTGAACCTTATGCTTTAGCGATAAAGTTGAAAATCTATTAAAGAAATTTGACAGATTGTAGTAGCTTGATGTGCTGGCGTCTGTACATATATTCTCAGTGGCAGCCGGGGGTCTGGATTTGTGCCCAATTTATGGCAATACGCTCCCTCTATACCATGACTGACTGGCGAAAAGTGGGATCGCTTCCTCTTTCTTACTTCCTCGTCTGGAAATATAAGCGGGTAATCCCCGAATGTGTTATCCTTTTAAAATCTTTAGCACTTAGAAAATCTGAATGATTGCTACAAGATTCTGTAACGATCTCACCGTGAAAACTTAGGTGAAGTGAGCGTGGAGTGAGCTGTCAATACTAGTCAATAGTGATAATTCCTAGCAAAAACAAACTCACATCACCTAAGTTTTCACGGTGAGATTTTTAAAGAATCGACCGGCAGATCGGCTATCTTCAAATATTAGTATCGAAACGCATTGCGGTATAAAAATTTACGATATACACACATCAAAAGTGTCTAGGGATCAAGCATTTTTATGCGAATTTCTTGAGATTGAGATGTGGCTTTGTAATAAATTTATGATTTTATAAATTTATATGGATCCTTTTTGGTGCATTTCATAATTTGAAACAGGAACTGTTAATCAAATTCGAGTAAAAGATGAAAATCAGCTGTCAATATTTTCCCTATAAAAACATACAACGCATTGAAGACATTATTAGTGCTACTGTTTCCCTACTACTGATTAAAACCAACGTTATTATGGAGCGGCGACGTCATTTAAGCAGGGAAGAAATGCTCAGAGCTGTGGGAATGATAGAAGCTGGTTCCCGGCAACGTACTGTGGCTTTAGCTCTGAATACAAGTCAGAGTGTTATCAGTCGACTTTGGACACGTTACCGAAGCACTGGTACCGTGGCTGAGCGCCATGGAGGACGGTATCGCTGCACCACACGGAGACAAGACCGATACATTCAAATCTTAACTCGAAGAGCTCCAACAATAACCGCCATGATGTTAGCCGTGAGGCTTCATCACTCTTCAGGGAACTTAATTAGCGACCAAACAGTCAGAAACCGCTTGCATGAAGTGAACCTTCATTCCCGAAGACCGCTACGGGTACCACCTATAGCAATGCACAATCGTAGGATTCGATATCAATGGGCTCTTGAACACAGAAATTGGGCAGAAAAACAATGGCGTTTCGTGTACTTTTCTGATGAGTCTCGTTTCGGTATGAGACCGGATACAAGACGTATACGACACTGGAGAACCCCTGGACGCCAACAGCGATTAAAATCCTGCCAGGAAGTCCATCCTTATAGTGGTGGAACCATCATGGTATGGGCGGGTATTTGGATCGGCGGAAGAACTGAGTTGATTTGGATCAGAGGCAACCTCAACGCTCAAATTTATGCTGAGACGATTGTATCTGACGTCATCGTTCCTCTACAAGTGCAAATCGGTCCCTTATTTCAGTTAATGCATGATAATCACATGATAATGCACGACCGCACACCGCAAGAGTTGTAAGACAGACTCTCGCCGCAGCTAACATCAATGTCCTGCTCTGGCCTGCTCAGTCGCCAGACTTGAACCCGATTGAGCATGCATGGGATATGCTACAGAGAAGAGCTCTGCCGAATATGGAGGGTATCCAGTCGCAAGAAGACCTTTTTTTGTTGTTGCAACGAACATGGGCGGCCATTCCACAGCGTGATTTGGATGAACTCATTTTGAGTATGCCAAACCGATGTTCTTGTGTTGTTAGTGTTCGCGGTAGAAACACGGATTATTAATTGTTTAAGTTACCCAATAAAATTTTAAAGAAAACTGTTATTTCAGTCTTTTTTTCGAACTTTAATGTTAGTGGTTCAAATGTCAAAAATCCCTTTATTAGGAAAATGGCAAATTTCTTTATTAATGCAAAGGTGACTTGGTTTATCGTTACTGTGACAAACGAAAACACTTTATTTGATGAATCCTTAAAGAAAATTTTAATTAATATCAATCAGGAGAAAAGTTATTGCAAAAATATATGTTGATCCCTAGACACTTTTGATGTGTGTATTTTTTTGTGATTTTTTGACAGTTTGACATTTGTGTGTCGTCAAGTTGCGTCATATAAGTTGCTACGGCCTTTCTCCGTTTGATAACTGGCAAACTGTATATGGTACTACTCTATGAAGGTGAATTTCTATAGAAATGAATAAGTACCTACATGTGACAGAACATTCTTTGGTTCAAGTTTCCAGTTATTTTCTCACGATGTAGGTACCGAGAACTATCGGGATTGTGAGGAAATGGAGCTCAATAATATTTCTCCACATCTGTTTTGTTTTAAAGATAACGCTAGAATTGTAGAATTCCTATGACATAATATTATTAATATGACCTGCCGACGAATTCTGCGTAAAAACGTAGGTGACTGAGTTCGAAGTGAGCTATCAATAGTCTAAATCCCCAGCATTAGGTGGTGAGATTTTTACAGATAGACCGGCTGCCTGGCACTCAATCGTTATAATAAAAGTTTAATTCAATCTAAACCAAGATACTTATTACTAAGATCTTTCCGTAAAAACTACTCGTATGGGGGATTGGAACTAGATATAAGCATAAAGATTTTGAATAAGCTAGCAAAAGAAAGAAAGGAAGGTACTTTGCTTATATCAGTGATTATTGCTTGGTTGTATATATAAATGTCTGTAAAATTCGCCCTTTGGTAACATGTACGCAATGGATATTGACTATTGTCGAATTGTCAAAATCAAAACAATAGTTATTGCCATTACGAGTGTGTCACTTAAGGGTGCATTCTTTTACCTCAATAGTCTACCTGTTTCTGGCCAGAATATAGCAAACATTCAATTAGATTTTCTAATCTAAAAACCGACTAAACTAAAATTCCTCGCGCTGCGGTTTTACCATAAATCAATTATGATTGTGTATTATTTACAAACAGAACCAACAGGATATTGTTTAGCTTTGTGGTTGATATTAACCGTCTGCGACCGCAACATTCACAGAATAGTACAGAAGGCAGGCTTCATACAGCGAGCGAAAACAGGCGTACGCTCACATAGACGCGTACGTGCGGCGATCTAAAACAAATGCCATTCACGAGTGCACTTGCACTCGCTGTACGTGAAGCGTGTGTGTGTGCGTGCGTTTTTGCTCGTTGTATGGAGCTGACCTTCTGTGACTGAGCTTTTTTGTGTTATGATGATACGTCGTCGGTGAACTTGGAAGTTGCTATGGATACTTTCTTATGTTTTAAAGGTGATTTTTTAGGGAATTTTCTCGGATGTAACTCATACAGCAGTGGTGGAGCAGTGGTGCCCAGTAGTATCGGCCCCGACTTACGAGTTACATAGGTCGTAAGATCGAACCTAGTCAGGTACTTTGTGTATTTAATTTCATCACCACTGCTCTCAAAACGCCGAAGGAAAACATCGTGAGGAAACCGAAAAAAAATCGAAAACATGTGGCATTCACCAAACCGCACTGGACCCGCGTGGTAGATTATGACCCACTCCTTCACGGAGCGGAGACCTGTGTCCGAGCAGGACATGATAGGCTGATTATGTTATTGTAATTCATACTATCAATTCGAAAGTAACTCTTATAATAATAATAATTTTATTTATTGACACCAAAAATATTAACTCTATAACAACTATACATAGGTATTGCTTAAAACTCTGTATGTTCCTTTTTCACGCCCGATAAATTTAGGCAAGGCAATAGATGGCATCCTGGGGAAGGACATGGTCTACTTTTCGTCTCGGTAGCACGTTCCCGTTGGATAATTTCCGACGTCCACGGGGGTGAAGCCGCGGGCAAGAAACTAGTCTGAAATAAATTACTTCACTGTTCACTGTGAAACTAACTTTTTGGCTGACAGACTCTTGACAATTATAACTAAACAAAAACATTCACAACATTTTTTAAATTATTTTTCTTATTGCTGTCATGGGCCCGTTCTTGACCTCGATCACGCCTGATGGAAACCGATGGGTAAGGTCTATGATGGAACCAGCGTGCCCAGAAGATGCCTAAGGCACTGGAACTCCCCCGCATCAACGAAACACAGCAGGCTCCGGTGGGAGGGTGGTCGCAAACCAGGTGGGCGTTAGCCCCCGTATCAGTTGATACGGGGGCTGTCTTTATAAACAAATATGTTATCTGAATATAAATCAATAAAATAAGTGGCATCGTTGGAGTTAATGACAGAAATATTTCACACAGTAAGGTATTTGGAGCATTCAAAATGAATCTTATCTCTGCTTAATTTTGGAGATCTGTTCTGAAATCATTATTGAAGTTTTTAACAGAACCTTTACGAGTTACAATGCATAACCTACATGTGTGTATGCTGTTCTGATTCGAGGGAAAAATAACTTGGAAAAATAGTGATCAGTTTGCAGAAGCAAATCTTATTGATTAGTGTGGTGGCTTAGATACGAATTTTGGTCCTTCATCCGATTCTAAGATTTCAAATGTTGCATCTTTATATTAATAAGAAAATGCATATTTAAATGTCGAGACCTTTTTATGTAAACATTTAGATTTGACAAAGTAATATCATTTGTACCTCTCAATTTAAGCATGGCATTTACGGAACCCACACGAAAAAAGGACTTTTTTCACAAAACATCTTTTTTTACCCAAATGTGTAAAAGGTGGACCACCCCTGACTCTGGTAGCCAACTAACTTACGACCGCCATTAATTTTAAATGATGTCAGTGGTTGTCAACAGTTGGGCCAACGTCTTTTTTTCTCGATAATAATTTTACACGATTTATGTGTTTTGATTGTGTTCCTTGAATTTGTATTAATTTATTTTTCATGTTTCGTTATTAGTTTTTTATTAATTTTATTGTTTTGGCTTAGCCACTTAACCCGTTCTGTTTTTGTCCCTTATAAATTTTATTTTTCATTATATTCGTCATTTCGTGTTTATTAGGAAGTGAGTCGCTCAGGTATTTTTATTAAATGTCTACTTATAAGGCAGCCCTTTATTTTTCTAGAGTTTTTTATTTTTTTAACATAAACCAAGATTTTTATTCGTGGAAACATAATTTTAAAAGCTAACAGTATTAAAATAATAGTAATAATATGTACAAGTAAATAAAAAGGAGGAGAAATAATCAAAGGGCATCAAAAAATTCATCCGCATCGCTGTCAATAGGAAACGTGCCCAAAAGACTGGCAGCATTGCCACGTTGTATGGCAATGCTGATTCTTTGGCCAAATAATAGGCCAGACCTCTGGTCACGTGAAGAGTCGACCAATCGCTTGGCGATGTCTCAAAATACTAAATGGGCACTCGGGCCCCATGGCCCCTGGAGTTTCAACCTAGTTTTAACCTTTTTTTAAAAAAAAAAGTTTTAATTAGACTAAGGTAAACCTCTTTTCCAAGTTATAATTGATTAGTATTGCGGTTATGCTTTTATTGCTTTCCTCATTTGTTATTGAATATAGATATCAAAGAACTCAACTTATATTTCAGTAGCTGCGCCCCACGGTTTTACCCGCATAAGTCTCGACCCCGTGAGAATATCGGGATAAAAAGTATCGTATATCCTAATCCAGGTCATGGTCTACCGATGTGCCAAATTTCATACAAATCCATCAAGCCGTTTTAGCGTGAAAGCGTAAAATACAAACATACAAAAAATCTGATTTCTATAATATTAGTTTAGAAAATTAATACTTAACACAACACTTTTTGCTCTTTAACTAACTACATTAATGGTATGGAACTCATAACTTATCCAGTTTTTTATTAGATATCAAATTCCTAAAAAGTCCTAATCAATAGCATCAAACAATACCCAAACACATTCCTTTCAACCAATTCCAAAATCGTCAAAAAGTCCTCAAGCACCAGATATATTTACTACCTTTTTTTTTGTTAACCCAGAGAGACCCATTAACACTTAACAAACATGAATAATGTCCCAGACCCGTTCCCAAGACCGTAATGCCCAAGAATTTCATTTTCATCATGTTTTTGTGTCGTTTTTCTCGAGACACTGCTACCAAAGAAGTTATTAAGGTGATAACATCGCTCTCAACAATTTACTGGCCATCCTCTATTAGCGTTGGGCCTGTTGTGAATTTTAATACTTAATTTAGCTCCCTGCTTAGGTTTTGTGGTGCAAAATAGAGGTGATATGAGTTTGTTTTGAAGTGGAAACTTATCTGAGGCTCACTTTGAGCTCTTTCTGAATAGTGAACGAAACTGAAACGTCACACTCGGGTCGCTGAATCGGATATACTCGGCTCGTGTCGTTGAATTGTATGTATATACTTTGCGCTGAATCGCGTTTACTCAGCTCCAGTTGGTCGGTGACGCTCAATCGCGTATGCTTGGCGCTGAATCGCGTATACCCGGCTCTTATAAGCACAAACCCTCTTTTTTATTTTTAGTGGTGTAAGTTTTAATTTTTTTTTTTGCTAAAATGAGGTTGGGTAGCGCCACCTGAGTTGATACTGGGGTAAAATGTAAGGACTTTACATTTTATTATTGAAATTCTTTGGGGCGATAAGAAATTTGATAAAAATCTGTTTAAATACAGTGGTTATGTTGATACTTATGCTGATTGAAAAGATAATTGTGGGAGATTTTCAAATGCAATCAAGAATGATATATTTGAAAGATATAACGAAACCAAAGGACCAGTTTTTATTAAAGAGAAGTCAATTCTTTTAGGACCAGCGGGATATAGCGTTACACTAACAGTAGGAATGGCTTCATTCGACAGATCAACAACATTCATTTCGTTATTGGCGTTGTTGAGTAGACTATTTTTTCAAACATATGAAGCAATGGATTAACAATATTCTTCAAAATGATTCAGATATATGTGATAGGCGCAATTAAGGGTCCGATCATGTCAGAACGTTGCAGGGTAACAAAAAAATATTTGAATACAAAATAAAATCGCTTATAAATTGCACCACACAAATTACCAACAGTTGTCGATTGTATCGAACAATTTAATTATCTACAAGAAATATCTAGAGTGTAATTAGTAGAGAAATTGATAACATGCACATTGATAATGATGACGTCCATTTACGACAAGTCATGAATATTATAATTTTATAACATGACTTTTTGAAAATTATTGGAAAACGATAAGATCTATGTAAGAGAGCTTTGGTCTTTCTCGTTTATGTAGATGGAAGGCATTTTATTGTGAATGAAATGTCTTTTTGTGCGGGATGATTAATATTGGTCCTTATGCTGTGACGGCTAGGGATTATAGTCTGTCGCGTAAATTATCATAAGTAGGTGGTATACATCTTCCACAGTTTGGTAATTGCGTGACACACTATCAGTAGTAATATCCTTTAAAATGATTGAGATTGATAGTGTTTTACGCAATTAAGGTTCTGGTTTCTGTAATACATTCGGAGGTTAACTGAAAATTATTATTTGTACCGTAAATAATTTAAGTTTTTCTAAATTTATTATTTACATAGCAACTGTGCTATTCATTCTTGGAACCCGCTCTACACATACCTCTACCCTCGCTTTATCCATGGCTAAATAGAATTCCACCGGCGCGCTTATAGAACTTGCATTTATAGCAAAAATGTTAATGCTCACTGTAGCTAGTCTAAAGTTAGATTAGAAATTCTATTACTCTTTAAGTTGACTATTTCTTAGATTTGCATCTTCAATATCATTTGCATATAACGGCTTACATTCTTTGATTTCTATCGATTACTTGAAATTCTTTCTTTAGATTATTTTACTTCTATTGAAGGTATTTGTAAAAGTAATTTTGCTTATGGTGTTGACATTTTCATTTGTTGGACAGGTCTACTCAATCCGTATGGTTCTTTCCTCAAAAGACCACTTCACACACCAGTCTACACAGCCTCCACACTATCTGACCAAGATTATGTCTGGACTTTAAAAGATACCTCTGAGTTTGTTTCGGCCTTTCTTCTCAGAGTAGTCAGATAGGAAACGCCGACCTCATCTAGTTTGTAAAATATTATTGACGTGTAAAACTGTTTGTACAAACCTCGTTACACAAATAAAATCACTTATAGTTGGTTGCTCAGTTATTGATTAAGGTATTAGTATTTTATCGAATCGAGCAAAGTGTTATTGAGTTTTTCATATAAGATGTTTTCAAAGATATTTTAATACACACAGCACACAGTAGGATTGCTCAATTTATGCAGAATTGGTTCTTCTGGCGCAGCTTTTTGCTAGCGTTTTCTGCAGCGCGTTTGATGATACCATTGACTAATATCAAAACCATAATAATGTACCATATTCTGAAAAATAAATGATTATGATTATAAGCTTTAAGGCACACAATACTATTTTAAGTTTTTTTCTGTTTTTGTTTTTGTGTGGATATATATTGTGTGCCATAAACTGGGTCAAATAAATCATTTTCTTTCTTTTTTTTCTTTCCATGGGAAGTCTCCGGCAGTGATTGGCTTAGATTTTTACCACGGCATGAGCTATATTTCATATATACAGGGTTATTGGTAAAACATTAAAACCTCTTAAGAGGTCATTATACTCATCATTATGAACAACTTTTACTATGGGACCAAATCTGAAATCGCAAAAAAAAGTCGGCTGTTCCTTACATTTATGTTCGTATAACTCATCAAAATGTAGGGAACAGCTGATATTGTTTTTCGCGATTTCAGGTTTGGTGCCATAGTAAAAGTTGTTCATAATTATAATAATAATAATTTGTTTATTTCCACTTCAAGACACAAAAATCAGTGTGGCCCTGGCTCTTGTACTAGGAAGTCCTGTATCACAAGAGCCAGACCTCTCAATTTACAGAGAACATAATATAGAAGCGCGATAGACAAAAATGAGATTCGATATAGTAATGGCATGCATTAGGAGGTAAGTTTATAAATAATGATAAGTACAATGACCTCTTAAGAGGTTATTAACGTTTTACCAATAACACTGTATAGTTCGTGCCAATTTAAGGGATACGCGGTTTTGCCCTTTACCTTTCATCTTAGCAGCCTATAATGTCCCCATTATTGGGACACAGGCCTCGTCTCTGTAAGAGATAGAATGGGCCTTCATCCGTCACGTGGGCCTAGTTCGGAATGGTAGGTATCACATGTCTTCGAATTTTTGGTTCTAGGACATGCCTATTTCCTCACGATGTTTTCCTTGTTTTGAGAGCAGTGGTGTTGAACTAATTTACACAAAGTAAAGCCTCTCTGTCTCTGTCTGGGTTCGAAACTACGAATTTACAATTCGTAAGACACGGCCGTTACCAATGGGCCGCCATTGCTTCGTCATCCTAGTAGTTGGCGAACCTTTAAACGCAGATGATGACTTTTAATATGTAAGAAGGCAGCTTTTACAAGGCGATGATATCATCCCTATTAAGGATAAGATTGTAAAATACAACCATAATTTTCAAACAAAATCATAAAATCAACAGCACATTTAAGACACAGGTGGTCTTTACGGCCTCGTATATAAGGATTTAATACGATATTTATTATGTAGGAGGGTATCCGTTCAATGTAAGGGGTTTTTAAACATCGAGGCTACCTGGTGTCGATTACATTGGTACCTTTTGAGAGACTGTACATGTAATTAAAAGATAAGTGTCGCATTTTTAGGGTGCGATAAGGAAAGATAACTTTGAAGTAACTGTAGTTTTTGGTCTTTCGGTCCGGAATTGTCGGAGAGATAATCAAACGTCGAGTAGTGTTGAGGGCCCTTTGAATTGACCCCGGGAGAAGACTTTTATGGACCTTAAATATACGTTGGAATTAAATACTTCTACCTAAATACAATCCACCTATGACCGAGACGTGTACCACAAGGTGAGACGCGTACCTCGCGGTGGTTCAGGAAAACGATGCCTGGAAGGATTTGGGGGAGGCCTTTGTTTAGTAGTGGGACAGTGTAGGCTAAATAAAACAAAAATTACAATCGAAAATCTTATCGCAGGTTTCATTCCCGCACAGAGTTAATATTTGAATGAAATGTTAATAATTTTCAACTGTTTTTTTTTCTGGCCATGGCTACAACTCTATTTATAATTTCCAACTCATTTCATATTAAGAACAGCAATTGATAAACTTTGTTGCAGCAATGGACTGATAGGCTGATAATGATGTAGCAACTGATTTCAAAACCCATTGAAGATCGGAATCTTCTCTAGACTGCAGAGCTACTGTTCAAAAACCTCAATACAAACATTAACTTGATATCAATATCAATGACATCCGATACTTATTGGAGGAACTATCCTCAATCCCCACTTGAACCCCGTTATGTTCAGTATGTATGTGCATTAAGGTTTAAGTGACTCGTCGTAGTGGCTGATATACTTAAATTGAAGCTTTACGAGATACAACAGGTTTTGTAAGAGAGGTTTTAGACTTTCCGTGTGAACGCGCGTTGGCTGTGTGTGGTATACATATGCGAATGTTTTGTTTTTTGCTTTTATATGCCTAAATATTTAAGGGTTGTGACTTTAATTTGTTGATTGGTAGTGTGTTTGTGGAGGTGCTTGGGGGAGGCCTATGTCCAGCAGTGGACGTCTTTCGGTTAAAATGACGAGTGTGTTTATCTTGGTTGATTTTTATTGTCGAATTGAAAAGTAATTGGCAAATAGCTGCATTTTCTTATTTTTTTAAATAAGAAAATGCAGCTATCACCGTCTACCAGTTTAATTTACTTCTACATACTTTTAGTATTGTGTTATTATCTATACAGTGTTATCGACCACTGTAAAATACAGGTTACAAGACACATAATAAAACATATAATAAAAAACATGATTTTATGTTTGATTAAATATATGTATGTGCGGACCGCATACTAAAATATATACTTAATAATATTTTTTATCTACTAAATTACTTGTCCAACTTCAACTAAATCTTTTAACAAATCCTCCCATAATATTTTATGGTTATATTTTTCTAATAGACACACTCATATATTTATTTTTAGTCTTGCAACTTTGAGCCTGGCATTCGTTTACGTCATTTGCATAAGTATTCATTTGCCAAGTGGTCTGACTATTATATGACTTCTTTAGCTTTCCTGAGAAATGTTCTAGTCTCTGGATGTTGACTTGTTGCTAGCAAAAACATTCCTAAGTTGACGTATTATTTTTAGTACTTAATTGCTTTCCTAATATGAATGCGTGCCACCAAAGGACCAATGTAATGATCTTTAAGATCTTTTCAAAATGATAGGAAATAGATCTCATGAGATTTTTCGTGTTTTCAAGTACTTACATAAAATAATAGGTGGTGGGGCTTAAAACTTTCAATAAGTGACTTCTCAAATTCATATTAACAATATTTGTTGCAAGATATTATAGAGAAACATCAAAATAATATTTTATCGAAAGCATTCATTGGCAAGTTAGATGCCACTCGCTATATTTGTTATTTAAATCCTGTACGCTTTTACGCAATATTTCGCAATATTAATAAAAGTGTAAAATCAATGTCAACACTTACATAAAACAACAATAAAAATCTTTATCAACTTTATGAAAATATAATAATAAAATAATAATTTCGATCGATATAACCGCTGCGGATACTTCGGATAGTGTGTAACCACTTTTAACTCGTTTATTATGAGAAAGACAATTACCGATATGTTTGCTTCTTCACTAGTATTATTTTGATTATGTATATTAAGACCTTATTGCTTTGGTAACTTGCTTCTTGAGAGAGTTCCTTTAGTATATATATATTTTTGTATGCTTGTTTGTTACATTTTCACGCTAAAACGGCTGATAGGATTTGGATGAAATTTTGCACCTGGGCAGACCATGACCTGGATAAGAATATAGGCTATTTTTCATCCTGGATGGCAAAGGAGGTCGTAACTCGCAGGCAACAGGATATATTTTTTAACTTTTGATGTTTCTCTTATAATAGAGGGAACGTCTACAAGTGTAGGGCTTGTTTTGTGCCAGACAAGAGACAAAACGCCTACCCTTTCTGTTGCTATATTTTGTATTACATATTATCAATAGATAATCCTGTTGTCTGCATGCTACAGGAGTTTATTGAAGCTACCGAACGTGCCATGTTCGTAGCTAAATTCTGGGCTGAATGTTTATAATAGTCCTTCAAACCGAATTTCAGCCATGGCGACCAATCGCAGCGAAGTAGCCTTTGGCGCGGTAGGTATTATAGTGCAAAAGTGTGGACGCAGACACAGGTGCACTCTCTCTTTCTGCTGACTGTATAGAGGTTGCCATTAACACACTAAAAAGAAGAAGAATAGATACATTAATTATATTTATTAAACAATATTAGTGAAGGGAGCACAACTGTTTAATGATTTACCCGGAGGGGCGGAGGCTTTAAAGAAGTGTGGTAATATAAATATATATAAGGCAAAACTTTAAAAAACGTATGTATCTTGTAACGTCGCCACCGCCCCAAAGGCAAATATGTTATTTATTATTTATAATTTTCGATGTAAGCATTTTGTAACTCATTTTAAGTTTGTTTAAGTTCTTATGAGAAATAAAATCTCTTTAAGCCTATATTACAAAATCGACTGCTGATCTGACTTTCTGCGTCTTGAAGATAACTCTAGTTCGTCTTTTTTCGTGTGGAGACGACGACGGTAGAATAAAGCTATTCTCGTATAGCTCATCTCAGAGTGGGCCGAAAAGGTTTGATAGTCAATAAACTTTGGTAGCGGTGCAGACTGCTAAGGTTGCACCGGACGTACTTAAGTATCCTCATCCGCAAAGGCAGCTTCAGCATTCCACAAAAAAGGAAAATTCTCCGCACAAATATTTACGTCGAACTTGAAATACGCGGACAGAAGGACCACACACTTTAGCAATTATTATGCAAAATTGTATGAGTTTGTATTAATTATCTTTTAATGTAGTCATACTTATGCATGCCTAGGATACTCTTATAAGTTTTGATAACATCTAGATTGAATCTGCGGGCTTGCGGACTTGATAAGAATGTTATGAGTTTTAAACTGCCTGTTTTATTTTGGTATAATATTGTGAACAGAGGGGAACTTGTTTCTGTATGTGATAAAGGCTTTTGCGTCTATTAATGATGGGTTAATGAGCTGATTATTATCTATTGATGGTGTGGTTGTGGGTGGTGGAGATCGTTTCGATTTTTTTAAACCTCTAGTGGTTTATTTATAAAGGATGATTAAAGTTAGGTGACGTTCAAATGACAAAAATGTATGGTTATACAGTTGCTAATCACTACTTAACTTTATGCAATGTTTATGAATAAAGAGGAAAATGCCGTAAAAAATAAAGCTGCCTTAAAGTAAATAGTCATTATTTATCTCAAATTAAATTTTAAATTCACGATTTATATTTTGTATCATAAAATATTCTTTCCAAAAATAATCCTACATGCTGCAAGAATTTTTTGTTCAACCATAATTTTTCAGCTCGATGATTATGTCTATTTACAAATTCGATATGCATGTAACCTTCCAGTACCCAGTGAAAGTAACGTCTCCTTTCAAATTGCTTCTCAAGCTACCCTACACTTGCTAGTAAATATTAAGTACATTATTGTGCAAAGAATGTCGGATTCGCGACAATGCTGTATAAATTCCGAGGACACAATGAAACAGTTATTGAGGCGACTGCAGACGCTCGATGTGTTGAATGTTAGAAAACAGGGTTGGTGCAGATGTTCATGATTTGAGTATTCTATGTAGCATTTTGCTTGGGACTTTGTTCTGTATCAATAAGAATGTTAATGTTTGTAAAGTTAATTTGAATAGACGTTTTAACTTCGATGATGGGTGAGGAACGAGGTTACTTATAATTTTTTAATGTTGCTTCTTTTTGTTTACCTACTCAAATATTTCGACACAAATGTATTTTTGTTATGAAATAAATAACTCGAACTATGTGTTATTCTGATGTATAAGCTATATTATTGTGAAGTTTCATCAAAATCGGTTCAGTAGTTTTTGCGTGAAAGGGCATCCATCCTCACAAACTTTTGCGTTTATAATTTTATAGCTACGCCCCGCGGTTTCACCCGCATACGTTTCGATCCCGAGGGAATATCGGGATAAAAAGTAACAATGTGTTAATCCAGGGTGTCCACTATCCATACCAAATTTTATAAAAATAGGTCTAGCCGTTTGTGCGTGAAAAAGTAACAAACACACTCACAAACATTTCCTTTATAATATTAGTGTGAACAAATATTAACCATAATATGTTAACAGAATATATCTAGTAGAAAGATAATATCAGCAGTTTAATAAAAAAAAAATCCCAAGAAATCCATAACAATATAATTAAATATACTCTTTAGCAACCCTAGTCATAAGAATAGTGCATTTGAGTGGCAGTGGCGGGTTATCGCGCGTCAACAGGCAGTCGCGACGCGGCAGACTCAATGTTAATTGTAAAATTACGATTTTCATTGCCATTTAAATATCATTTTCTATATTGGTTTTTGAAGCTATGTATGTAGAGAGTGTGAAACTCACATAAAATATTTTATTGTTCGTTTTAGTCTTGATAAGTTTTCACTGTTTGCAAGATTATGATGGAATCCAAGTCGTTTAAGCTAATAATCAACAAAATTTCCGTAATAAATGATACTCGGTAGCACTGTCTTGTCCACTTTAGTCCTGCATCGAAACAGCTGGAAGCCATGGATAGATTCCTTTGCGCAGCAGTGGAATGATGCAAGCTAACAGTAACAGTAGCACTTTCTTATTAGTAGGCAATTTTTTAAGAAGCATAACCGTATTTGTCTAGTCTGTACTTTAACCATTTGACAACAGAAAACTATCTTCACAAGAGAATAAGTGTCAAAACTACACTCTGGAGTAAGCTCTCATTAATAATTAAACGGCCAAGATATTAATAAGGGCCTAAGACACTTGCACGTTTACCCAACTCTTTTCTCACTAAACTACATGGTCCTCACATGACCTGATAAAGATTAAGACTAGACTTTAAAAGAGAGATACGAAAAGTCGACTCCATCTAGTTTTTTTTATATGACGTATAAAACGAGTTCCCATAGCCTATTTACCGAATAAACAATTTCATTTCATTTACATCAGAGAAAAATGTAACGCCATCAGCTTATATTTTCAGTAGCTAATTAACTTACTTCATAAACAATCTTACAAGCTTAACCACAGATTTACAATAGGACAGATAAGGCAAGAAAACATCCCAGCGTTGCCACAAACTCGCCTCGATAATCTCTCGTTAATACTGTTTATATTTAACCTATAATTAAACGAACTGGCGGGTTTCGATAGCGTAGTCCTTTGTTTTCTTCTGCCATCTAAATTCGCTGTCGTGTTTCAATTTACTTTTGTTCGATTTCTGCTGTTTTCAGGGATAATGTGTATTGTAATTTAGTTTAATTATTGTTGACGGGATGCCGTGGGCTTACAAAGAGCCATCTGCTTGGATTTGACTGAGATTACATTTTATAGAACAATGTGGTCCTCGATACTGAAAGGACCAAAAAGTCTAAGCGACATTCTATGAATCTGGACTAACATAGAAACAGAGCTTGGAACCGGTATCAAAAGTACAGGTTTTGTACCAGTATTTAGCGGTTCTTGCTATTTCGGTACCTGGGTACCGGTTCCAGACAGGTTCCGATACTCCACCTAACAAGTACCGGTACCAAATTCAGGTACCCAGCGTGTACCACAAATCTCATATTTTTACGAGGAACCTGGGTATGGTTGGCTACCTTGAAGTTTGTTTTTAATGCCCATTATGAGGAAATGCTGATGCTAATGACTTTTGAGAAAGCCTAAGTAAAAAGTCATAATTCGAGGTTTGGCTCTGGCCTATTTCCTCCTCCGACATTGGACCAATTTAAAAGATATTTTATAAACTGAATAAAAAGGATATATACTGTGTCCCTATGAATTTATTTTTTCAGTAATAGTTGTCAAATTTGTACACTAGGCCTCTATTGACAGCGGTTTAAATCGGCATTTTTTGAGGGTTTTAGTGCTTATAAAAATAATGTATATCAAAAAGGAAAACATAGGGACCTACAAGTAGTTAATATAAATTATACCGTAAAAAATCATTACTATAAGGTCATTAACCAGAAATAAAACAGGCGAGTGTTTCTGTGGAGAAACGACCACCCGCATTTCCTCTTAAGTATCCTTTTACTTACTATATCTCTTTTTGCACTCTAACTTATGAAAATATTTGTTTGGTACCGGTTTTGTTACTGGTACTGTACCAATACTGAAAGGAGACCGTATGTTACGTACGGTACGGTACGGTCATTACGTTTCCAGAAGTAGTCTTCTGGTACCGGTACCAATAGAACAGGTACTATTCTGGTAACGGTATCCCACCAAGCCAATGGTACCGGTTCCCAAAAATACAGGTAGGTATTTCAAGCTCTGCATAGAAGTAACTCTACATCATCTAGACGAAAAATATTAAAAGTGAAAAAATTAAAATAAAATAAACTATTATAAACACATCCTTCACGTAACTTATACCGTGGACTCATACTTAAACCCTCACTCTCACTAAGGAAACAATTAGTATAAATCAGTAAAAAAAGAACCCAAAAAACTCGAAATGTTGACGCGTACCTTTAATCATCCAGGTAAGACCATCAACCGGTAATTATAATGTATGTATGTGATTAAATGCTTACGAGACCCCGCCTCCTGTGGGAGAGAGATGCAAGATTTTCCCATACAACGCATGGCTTGTAAAAATTATGGGGGCACGATCGTCATCTCTTTTTTGGTCCTTCGAGTGGGAAGCTTTGATTGTGTGCGATAGAGTGGCGGGTACGTAATTAGTTGTTGTTGGGTCATTAAATTGGAATAAGATTTTTTTTTTGTTTTTTAGGCGATGCTTTAATTTAACGACATTATTTTCCTTAACATTTAAGTTTTGCAAACAATTTGACTGGTAATAATCTAACCTTATTTCATAAATGTTTAATTCATTCATTAATTTTTATTTTCAAACTAATTATTTGTTCGTAATAATTGTTTGTTACAAAGGTTGTAAAATTATGTTAGTCGACAAAGCTAAACTGTGTTACTGACTTACTGCAGACTAAGGTTAAAATAACAATGAGATAAGTTACTTATTTTGTGGATGAATATACTGACAGACAAGGAGATCAAGATAAATATATCAATTTCTGTTAAACGAAAATGCTAATCTGGAATCAACACATTACCACTTCGGCAAATTACCCCAAAATAATTACTGCAATTAAATAAAAAACATCCATTTGGCGCCGAGTCCATTTCCCAGCGTCCAAAAAACGCCACACCTCATTCGACAGCTGCTTCCTCCAAAAAGTTTTTACTTGCATCCGTGTTATTAAGTGATTACTAGTTGTTTGAGGTTAATCTCAGATTTCCCTTATCGCGCATGGCGGTAAGTGCGAATTGAGGTGAAATTATGCAGAATACAAATTGTCTGTCATTGGATACGAATTAGAAATTCGATGCTACGAGGCGGTGTTGCAAGCGAGTTTTGTTTACGCTTTGTTTTATTCTTTAGGTATTGCGACATTTTCAAGATTTTTAAAATTTGCGTTAAGGCGAAAGCGCCAGGGTAGCCCGCGAAATTCAATTTTTTTTAGGTTTTTTGGAATTTGCTGGTCAGTATTAAGTTGTACGTTGATTAATATATGAATCGCGGCCGTAAGAAATATGTGTTTACAGAATTATAATCATTAAAGTCATCAACACAACTCTCTAAGACCATGAAGTCCCAAGAATAATAGTTTCATGAAATCATCATTCTTTGGACTTACGTGGTCTTAGAGAGTTGTGTTAGCCTTAGCGCTTCCCCCTTAATGGGTGACTGATTACCGAGATGACGACGAATAGGTAAGGAAGAAAAAGAAATGTTGCGCCGACCCCAAATAAATTGGTTTAAGGGCAGGGGAATGATGATGGTGTACAATGCGTGCCACGAAAGATGAGACTTGACCCCGCCTCCCCCGCTCTTTCCGCTGCCCTTATGACGTCAGGTCCCGTCCCGCACTCAGACCTCATACCGCTAAAGATACCTAAAATCGTGTTCTGCGCAAGTCAAACCACGTGGTGTGTCAAGTCTCATCTTTCATGGCACGCATTATACTTTTGAATTTTTATTTAGTTTTGAAGTGTATACTTATTGAAATTATTTATTTAAATTAACTAAAACTAAACTAGCAGTGCCCCGGGGTTTCACAGCATAAGTGTCGAACCCGTGGGAATATCGGGATAAAAACTAACCTATGTCCGTTCCCGGGACTCAAACTATCTCTATACCAAATTTCATCTAAGTCAGTTCAGCGGTTTAAGCATGAAGAGGTGACAGATAGACAGACACACTTTCGCATTTATAATATTAGTATAGATGAAACGCGCCTTTCCTATTTTCCACCATGAAACACATAGCAAAGATTATTGAGGGGTCTAGAGGGGGAATGATTACGTGGAAAAGTATTCTAGAAAGAATAATAAAACTTAAATATAATACGTATACGTATATATTGTAAAAAAAATTAAAGTACAAAACAAAAAACTACATACTAATTATAAAACTATTCCTCCAAGATCCGTACTTCAAGCAGATGTAAGGACCAAAAACAAAAAGCAGTATGTTTTTTTCGTAGTAGATTGCATCTTGCATGGGTTACATTTTATCGCTCCGCTAGCAAAATAGCCTTGGTCCTATTTATATTGGTACATTAAAAACTTGTTCCTAAATTGTCGTTTTCTAGACGTATTTCCGTTACTTATAATGTAAGTATTAGTGCTTTATTATGCGTTATTTTACTAGGATTAGTCATGTTTTGCTTGTTTCGTCTACTTTGTGTCATGTTCGATACAGTTCTTATCATAGTGATTGGAAAGTAAAGCCTATAACTACATGTCTTAACTAATAATTATTTAAATAATGCCGGGCTGTCTATTTATGCGTAGGTCTTGGCTTAGAAATCGCCGTTCGGTATCTTTAAGATGACGTAAAAGCAATTAAGGAATTATTTCAGGTTACTACTGAATACACAATCAGCCAATAATGTTCCCACTACTGGGATACAGGCCTCCTCTCTGTGATCGGGAGTGGACCGTAATCCACCACGCGGGCCCGGTACGGGTTGGTATAGATCTACTCTTTATATGTCTGTGGTATAGATAGCGATATCCACGAAGACGCGCCTCACTCTTCTTCCTAATCGCTTACAGTTCAAGTGTGCAACATTCCACTAGTGTTTTAGTTTTGTCGATACACAGTAATTACTTATTAGTGGGTAATTAGTGTATATAAAAAAAATAAAATACTAGCGGAATTAACTAGCGACAACTACTAGCGATTCGTAAGAAGTGTGGGGCGCGTCTTCGTGGATTGCACTATCTGTAGATGTCACATGTATTCGAATTTCTGGTTCTAGGACATGCCGGTTTCCTGACGTTGTTTTTCTTCACCGTTTTTGAGAGCAATGGTAATGACATAAATTAACACAAAGTAAAGCGCCTGTCTGGGTCCGAACCCACGACCTACAACTCGTAAGTCGGGTCCGTTACCACTGGGCCACCACAGCTCTCATACGTATTATAAAAAAAAAAAACTAAGCTACAAAACAAAAAAACTACATAAAATTATAAAACTATTCCTCCAAGATCCGTACTTCAAGCAGATGTAAGGACCAAAAACAAAAAGCAGTATGTTTTTTTCGTAGTAGATTCCATTAAAATGGGTTTCATTTTATCGCTCCGCTAGCATAATAGCCTTGGTCCTATGTATGTATATTGATACATTAAAAACATGTTCCTAAATTGTCGTTTTCTAGACTTATTTCCGTTACTTATAGTGAAAGTATTAGTACTTTGCTATTGCTATGCTAGTACAGTATTATGCGTTATTATACTAGGATTAGTCATGTTTTGCTCATTTCGTCTACTTTGTGTCATGTTCGATGCAGTTCTTATCATAGTGATTGGAAAGTAACCCTACATGTCTTAATATGTGTATATGCGTGTGTCTTGGCTAGAAAAAAGAAAGAAGTTTCGGTTCCATTTTTAGATGACGTAAAAAGCTAGAAACTGCAACCGAGATAAGAAACCGGCATGTCCTTGAACTAGAACCAAATATTCGAAGACATTGTGACATCTACCAACCCGCACTAGGGTAGCGTGGTGGAGGCCTGTGTCACGGCACAGAAGTAGTAATATATACGCTGATTATGCTTATGTTCAAGATAAGGCTACTGTTTCAGGTAAGTGCTTACTACTAAATATTGTAAACTAGATTGCGCCCCGCGGTTTCACCCTCTCTCCCGTGAGAATATCGGAATAAAAAGTAGCCTATATGTTAATCCAGGGTGTCAGCTACCTCCATACAAAATCTTATCACAATTGGTCCAGCCGTTTGAGCGTGAAGAAGTAACAAACATATAAACACACACACACACAAACTTTTGCCTTTATAATATTAGTGTGATTAAAAGCCCATTTCAACTCTCGTCAGTCTTAAAAAATATACATACATAATATTTTCGGAACTTTGTGCCCATACTAAGAAATATTCAGTCTTGCGATCAGCAGCCGCGTCATCGACAGCCAGACCAGTCTGAAGGGGCATTAATATGTTTATATTATAATTAAACAATCTCCCTTCAAGATAAACAGCTCCATCATCGGCTCAAGTATCAACTTCCATAATAAGGTCTTTTAAAACCGGTTTACAATAACTCCAAAACTTTCTATACATCTTTATTACACTGTTGACTGAACTTCAATAAAAGTATGTATACATCTTTGAAGTAAAAGGGTTCATATGCCCTTTGTTACTCTATTGTATCAGACCTTGTAGAAGGGAAGTTTGTTTAATCATTTGTTATTTCAACGAGGATTAGTAGATCGGTTACATAATGGAGGTACTGTGATACTTTGTAGATTTGGTAAAAAAAAGTGGGTTTCAAAAGTGGTTTTGTGTATTCTAAAGCCTGCTCGCCTGCCCGGAACATAAAGGGCTAAGGAAGGAACACGGGTGGGTTTTAGTCAGTAAGAGTCTGACACTTCCTTCTGCTCCACCCAGAGCGGGAGGGGTCATTTGATGATTTCCCATCCTAAAAAAAGCCTGCTTTATAATGGATAGTTTCCGGTATTTTGCAAAGTACTTTGATCCAAAGGACAATACTTGTATGCCCAAGGACGTGATTATTATTTAGGTACTTACAGACTGAATAATGTACATACGTCAGCACATCAAGCTAGCCGAAACTGTAAAATTTTCCCAATCAACTTTGAACTATATCATTTTCCCTATCATCGATTATGGTGATGTGTGCTACTATGACCTGAATGCAGATCTCCTCAACAAACTTGACCGTCTTCTCAATAATTGCATTCGATTCGTTTTCAATCTGCGTAAATATGATCATGTCTCTGCGCATCGGTCGCTTCTAAAGTGGTTGCCCATACGCCAGCGCAGAGAGCTAAGGGCGCTGACCACCTTGTTCTCATTTCTTGATTCTCCGGTTTCGCCTGGTTACCTAGCCCCACACTTTCAGTACATTTGCGCCAACCACAATAGAAATCTACGTTCATCACACAATCGTCTTCTCCAATGTCCCACTCACCGCACAGACTTCATTCACTCTTCTTTCTTCGTTCAGGCTATCTCTCTGTGGAATACGCTCCCCCAGGAAATCAGGATGGCAACCAATCGATTATCCTTTAAGGTTAAGGTTCGCGAGCACATTCGCAAGAAGCTGGCAGTATCATCACAACGGTAATATTTTCTCATTGTATGTCTTATTTCTTTTTATTAAGTTTTTTTTATGTATTTATGTATATTTATTTGTAATATATTTATATGTAATTAGGTATATATTATATTCAGTTTTAATAGGTTTATGCCTATCTTTATATTTAAAATATTTATTCCACAATGGTCTGATTGCACCTACCACTGTTTGTCTCTGCATCACCCGAAGGTTGACTGGTAGAAAATGCCTATGGCATTAAGTCCGCCTCTGTACATTTATGTGCTTGAAGTATTAAATAAATAAATAAATAAACTATATGCTTTAGCGATAAAGTTGAACATCTATTAATGAAATTTGACAGATTGTAGTAGCTTGATGTGCTGGCGTCTGTACATTATTGCCTCGTTGGTCCAGTGGTCGCAAAAATTACTGCTGAGCTTAAAGTTCTATTCCTAGGTCGGGTAGAGTGTTATGGGACTTTTCCAGGAATTTCCCAAAATATACTTGTGCTCCCGATTTGCTTCTCAATATCCAATAAACGTCCATAGCATTGAGGGCGAAAGTGGTATGAAAATAAAAAATTTAAGAAACATACAGTTTTACTGACCGAATCAAGAATTCCAAGAAAATATGATTTTACAGATCTATCATGCAATTTTGTTTGATAATTTTTACATTATTTTAAACTTACAATATTCTGTGTGATCGGGGCACACAAGTCAGCAAGTTTGTAACCCATTTAATTCTAGCAAACTGCATAACCCAATGACTCATTCATAACTTCGTACAGACGCAAGCACATCAAGGTACCCGAAACTGTTAAATTTTCCCAATCAACTTTGAGCCTTATGCTTTAGCGATAAAGTTGAAAATCTATTAAAGAAATTTGAGAGATTGTAGTAGCTTGATGTGGTAGCGTCTGTACATAAGCCAAACTAGCTCTTTATAAATAGGAGCTGTGATAAAACTATCGAATGACAATAACAAGTGCATATGAATCAGTGACGACTGCGATGTTTAGTGCCCAGATGTCTGCTGCATGTGATGCGAAGGACATTGCTTATCTATCTGGTTTAATGCTGGACTATTTATAACACCGTTAAGTAGTGAAGTGTATAATATGCGAAATGGACATTAGACAGCGTGGCTTTATGTCACGTATTAAATAGTTCGTCTTGTAAATAGCTTAGTATTATTTTAAGTACAAATTTATTAACTTTATTGAGTACCGACAAGGAATTAAAATGTTAAGCGTCTTTAGGGTTGATTTTCGCTTCATCATCATCATCATCATCAGCCTATAATGTTCCCACTGCTGGGACACAGGCCTCCTCTCAGTGAGAGGGAGTGGGCCGTAATCCACCACGCGGGCCCAGTGCGGGTTGGGAGATGTCACATGTCTTCGAATTTTTTGGTTCTAGGACATGCCGGTTTTTCCTCACGGTGTTTTCCTTCACCGTTTTGTGAGCAGTGATTTTCGCTTGCTTTTTATAATTTTCCGACTACTTACTGACTGTCATCATCAACCTACAGTAGTCCACTGCTGGACCTAGGCCTCTCCTGTTGCACGCCATTCAACTCGATTTTCGGCAACTCTCATCCAGCTCAAGCTACCGAAGCTTTGGTATAAGTACCTACCACCTTTACACACATACACACGCATGCATACAAACATGCACACAGACAGACAAACACACATACACACACCATATTACAAGCCTTAGGTTAAACCAATACTACTTTATTTTGTGATCAGAATCGCACGAATGTTTTATTTTATTTTAACTCTTATCTTTTTTGTAACTATCTAACAACCTCAAACTGTAATGTAATCATTAACATTGTAAAATTGCAATTCAGAGCCACAAGATACAAGCGATGCTTAGTTTTTGGCTCACTGAATCCTTCACATTGTATTTTTACTTTTTGATAAATAAACTTATTATCATCACTACATAGTATAAAACAAAGTCGCTTTCTCTGTCCCTATGTCCCTTTGTATGCTTAAATCTTTGAAACAACGCAACGGATTTTGATGCGGTTTTTTTTAATAGATAGAGTGATTCAAGAGGAAGGTTTATATGTATAATAACATCCATTAAATAGTAGAGAAGTACTGTTATTTTTGAGGTTTCTAATGTGATGTCGTAAATAATTACATTTTTTCCGCTTACATTGCAAACGCAGGCTGAACCCTACGAGTTTTATCAAAATAATGTACTAAGTATTGTACACATTGAAAAGGTCTACAGAAAAGTCCGTGATGGTATATGTCTATCTCTTATGGATAACCCACAATAACTTTTTTTTGTCATTTACTTTTTACGACAAATAATGGCTAATTTTCGAAGCGATTTTAACCAATACAGCATTAATCCTTAACCAATTAAATACCTTGAATACATTGTTCATTTAATATAGATCTATATGGCCCTTTACACCGTATGATTTAAGTGAAAATTTTCGAAGATATTACAGATTTAAAAATTGCGGGACGTAGCGTTTGCGGCGGTACCGGCCGGCCGCCCGGTGCGGCAAGAGCGTGTCTATAAAAAAGCCGGAGCGGGCCGCTATGTTTTTATATACAACGTTCACAGTTTTTCTGTAGTGTATTTAGTATCAGCATTGCACCCGTGCGAAGCCGGGGCGGGTCGCTAGTAAATTATAATTATTAGCTGCTACCAGGCATCCTGCGCGTAAAGGCGTCCTACCTTACGTTTGCCGATTCGCGGTCTCCATTGGTATTGCCGTATTGGTTGTATTTTACTTAATTGAAAAAGACAGTTCGAAAAGGTGACTTAACGTTCGCTATGTGAGATTGGAATGTGTTTGAAAATTGCTTAACATGTAACATTCAGAATTAAAATAGTGTCGAGCCAAAACCTCAATTTTGTTCTTTATTCTAACTTAGAATTTTAATAAGTCCCAATTGCTAAACATCCCTCCAATTTGTGTCTTTGGTATCTACCCTTAAAGTGTTAAAAAACTGCATAAAGATTGGTTTTGTGAATCAATTTGTAAGTAGTCATGTTATTGTTTTAAGAGTCTGAATATAGAAATGCATCTTATGGATGTCCAAAACAAATCTATTTGGTCCTTGTAAACGTAAATTGGGATATTCAATTTAAAATGACCTTAAGGTACATTAATTATGACCTCACTCGTTTAGCTTCTTTATTTATGCCAACGCTCGAACACTGACTAGATTTAAGGCTAAGCACGATTCTGATCTTTAAATCCGATGAGTTACAGCAATGGTTTCACTGCAAGATTGCAGACCCATACATTACTTTCTCCTTAACTTATGATCCGATATGTTCGTACATTTGACATGACATTTTGCTATCTGACATTGAAGCTTATGTTTATATGACCATTAAAACACGATGTAAGAACCTATTTTTTGTAGCATCGTGACAACGCATATTTAATGTATCCGTTATTCAGTACAGTATTGCAGTGTGCTGATCAGTTTCTAGAAAATACTACTGATCTGTAGATGCGATGAAATAATAATAGGTACAATGTCTTCTGGTGATTGTTGTTGTCTTAAAATTTTGCTTGGCCTGGTCCTATGTTATTTATCTCCTTCATTCTCCCTTGTCAGCTGACACGTTATCACTTCCTTTCAATTTCAAATCATCTCTGATAGTCACACACTTCACAGACTGGACTTCCTATTCATCCATCACCATTATCATCATCATCAACTGCTAAACATGAACCTCCAAAAAATGAGGTATGTGGGACTATTGCACAAATAACCATGATTGTCAAACGTGCTGGTAATTACCACTTACCACGCTGAAGAAACAGACACTTCATACCAAACACTGTAAGTAGCCACTAAAATCCAAAACAACTGACGACGGGCATTACCACCGCCATTTAGGTCGTCAAATACGTAAGCAATAAATCTAAGACTGACAAAGTCGCGTGTACTTACGTTAGCATACCCACCAATACATCCCAGTTTAGTCTGAACTCTCATTGTACGGCAAGCCAAAACAATGATAGGTCAGGTTAGACAGGAAGTGTACTACTTGAAATCGCGTCGTTTGTACAGTTTGACTATAAACCGGTACTGACGGACGTTTCGTCGATTGTTTTGACTGCTAACGTCTCGTTGCTTTGCACTGGGAATGTTGACCCAATGTAGGTACACGTTCCGTAGATAGGTTGTGTTAATTTTATTTATGTGCTAAATTTCATGTGTTTACCATTGTGCCGGCTGGCGGAATTTATTGGCTTACAGGAGGGTGAAAGTGTTTATGAATGGAGATTTTATATCTTATGGAGTCTGGATTTGTGTCAGTTAATGACAATAGGCTCGTCTCCTATTACATGGGGCTTTAACATAACTGATGAAATGGGGGTGTAATTTAGATACTTCTCTACTTAACTCTTTGGCAGGGCCGTCTTTACCCGGGGGTGCAAGGAGTGCGCGGCACCCAGGCGCAAGGTCTTTAGGGGCACAAGCCGATCAGGTCATTACTAATCATTCGTTATAACCGAAACGCTCCAGCGCTGTAACCGCACGTCACCGCCTCGAAAAAATCCCTAGGAAAAAGTTGGTGAAAATCATCTTAAAAATGGAACACAAAAATTAAGTTTAATATCTTTTTGCTGGCAAGGGGGGCGCAAGCTGATTTTCGCACCCTGGCGATCAATATGGTTAAGACGGCCCTGCTCTTTGGGGATTACCGGCGTAATGATATGTTATGTTATGAGATCTTATCTGTTGGCTATTTTCATCAAGTCGAATATAATTTTGACATATTGGAACAACAGGATGTCGAGCAAAGAAAATGCGACAGGTAATCTTGGCTCAACATGTGGCTTAATAACATATTAATGATTTTCATAAAGTAGACTCTATGATGTAAAGTTAAAACACCGTTAAAGGTAGATACCAAAGTCAAAAACATAATACATTAGATCACTCTCTTTCGTGTACAATATCGAATAATCGAATTTATGTTGCAAGCAGGTAGCGATAACTTCATTCGTACGAACAGCGTTCTTATTTCATAATTTATCGCAATATCTCAGAACATAGGTAAGTACGTCATTCCATGTAATCGTGATAGGTTAGTCTGTGGCTGCGGTCGCATTGGTGTAACCATGGCGACGACAGAAACAAAATGTTTTATATCGCTTTACATTTGCAAAGCTGTCACGGCCAATACTAAGAAGGGGTTTGTTTCGTGTTGTCACAACGTTCTTGCTATTGTGTTTTATGCGACTATGGAGATAGAAGGCCACCTGATGAAGAATTATGAAAATGAGCACCGGCTAGGTGGTGCGGCGATCTTCGCAGGGTAACTGGTAGCGGCGGGATGAGAGTTGTTGAGAAATTAGCTGAATGGCGTGGAATTGGACAGGCCAATGTCTAGAAGTGGACTGCTGTAGGCTGACTTTGCCAGGATCAAGGCGATGTTTATCATCATAAGCACCGCCTTGATCCTGGCAAAATCATACGTCTTTTCATTTGGAAAAAGTAGAGAAGAGCTCTTGGTGAAATTGGTCGTTCCTAAAAGTAGGTTAGGTTAGGTTGTAGGTAGAAAAATGGTGGTTGTTTCCTGAATTAACCGACAAGAAAAACTAAACTACATCTATCTAAAGAACAGTGTTTTAAAAGAGACTCTTTATTTATTTGTCAAGAAACAAACACTTCGAAAGATAACAAGACACTGTTAAAAGAGTGATACTAATTTATAAAGATATCGAAAACACAAAAGGTGTGACCAAAAGTGCCCCAAAAAACCATAATAAATTGAGTCGATTTAAAAGTAAAAATGCTATTCCATTTGTTGAACTATTGTTTATCTAACGATAAATAGCTTTAAAACGTCTTACACTAACTTGAAATGCAGCCTTTTATCTGTAAGCTTTAAAACCATTTAAATGACGGAGTATACCCAGAGGACCAGTTTTGCTTGACCTCTATTAATAAACATGGTGCTAGGGAACGCAGTTCAATTTAAAATGGGTTATTGGTACAGAGTTCTTTAACAGACATATTGACTTGTTAGGAAATGTTAGATAAAACATTAGATCAATATTGGACAACATTTTCTGAACCTAATATTGGTTGAGGACTAGATGTATTCGTTATTGGTAGATCGTAGAATTTTCTGATTAATATAGTGCTGTTAATGTTCGAATATTTTATTGAAAGTAAAGAAAATACTATCAGCGAAATCAGCCTCTAAAAAGTTTTCTTTTTTACCGACATCACGTAAGCTACTTCAGTCTTATAAAAGGTCAAATTAAATTAGCTAGCGATACTCCACAGACGTTTATCATCATCTGCCTAGCCTTTTCCCAACTATGTTGAGGTCAGCTTCCAGTCTAACCAGATGCAGCTGAATACCAGTACTTAACTCCACAGGTGTTATGGGCATCGATATATAAACACGATAAAGTAAAACTGATTTTCTGATTTTTTTGGTGTCAACGACCGCTGATGGTGTATTTACTTGAAGTATGAATTGAGAAAATAAGTTTGTTTATGTTTTTTCGTTTTTACCCAACACATCTGTAAAGTTCACACAAAAACAAAAAAAAACTGATGTTTAAACTGATATTTCAAGTAACTACACTACCAGCTGTTATTGATGCCAAAAATTTAATTCATCAGATTAATTTCTATGATATCTATATCCATCACATCTGCGAAGTTTCGCTAACTAATTTGATCCTGTGTATGCATATATTGATAAATAAATGTAAGTTAAATTAAGATTATTAAACCATCGCTCGTTAAAAAGATAGCTTAAGAAGAGCCAATCAGCAAGGAGCAAGGTCGCTAATGGGGCTGTCTGGTACCTACATGTATGTACAGATACAGCACATCAAGCTACTACAATCTGTCAAATTTCTTTTATAGATTTTCAACTTTATCGCTAAAGCAGATGGTTCAAAGTTGATTGGGAAAATTTGACAGATTCGGGTAGCTTGATGTGCTGGTGTCTGTACATAGAAGTAATTTTAATACACCGTACTATTAATTGACTGTCACTCTAAAGCAATCACAATATATTAATTACTATCCACTTCATTTTCTTCAACACTTTCTTTAATTACTTGGAGCACAGTTCAGTAATTGACTATCATTTAGTGATATGAGTGAGTTAATAGATATTCCGAAGAGGAATGATGGAGCTTGAGGACTGCAGGTAATTACATAGACGTGTTCGTGATTATAATCATTATTATTGAGCTTAAAGGCTCCCCCCAGAAAGGCGCGACGCGACAGTGCGACGCGATTCTGGTAGAACAATTTCCTTGAAGTTTTCATAGAAATTGTTCTGCCAAAGTCGCGTCGCGTCTGCCTGCGGGAGCCTTTATACGGTATTCGATGTCAGCAGGTTCGTTTAAAGATGGACCTTTTAACGGTGAAGGCACAGTGTGAGTGAGTCGCAAAGTGACTAGCAATACTATAGGTCGACCGCTTAACTGTGTCGTTGCCTGAGGTAGCTGTGCGGTGCGGGAGCGGTGATAGTTGTCACAAGTTGACGAATCACTGCGCTTTCGCATCACGTCACCTCACCCCTCTCGCACTGTGCTGCCACCTCAGGCAACGTCTCAGTTAAGCGGTCAGCCTATAGATGGGGATTGTAGAAAACTGGATTGTGGAAAACTTAGAAAAGCGTATGTCTAGCAGAAGACTATAATATTTTTTGTAAGATGCAATATCCATAGCGGGAAAATAATAATAATAATATTGTTTCCATATCTTGCAAAAGTCCTACACCAAATGTGCACCAAGGGTGCACTTGCATAGTGCATACAAGGAAAATCGTCGATTGGTGCCTCATTTTATTATATAAAAGCGTCTGGAGGGCCTCTGCGAGTTGTATTCGGCCCCTCGTACGCCTTCCAAAGGTCCAGGATCCGAGGGTACCGAGATATGGCAAAGACATTTGTAAAATAATAATATTCAAATAATATAATGACAAGAAAAGACAACTGGTCCTTTGGTACAAATCTTACATAATCTTAAAAAAAAAACGCACATTACAATTCTAATCTTTGGTAGGTACACTATTGACCAATAAATCCCAAAAAGTTAAATAATGGTTCTACAATACGTGGGCTAAGTCTTGAAACACTTGTCATTTCGAAACTAAGCTTCTGGAATCGACACATCGTAAACACCATTCTTCAAACGCTGTAACTTGTGCGCTAACTTCATTTCATCTATTAGGAGTCTTGATTCTAAATGTCATTTTATATTGCACAACTATCAAAGGGTACGCTCAACTAAATAACTAACGGCTTAATGTGCTTTCCGAGGCACGGAGGGATTTCGACATGTAATGGTTGTTCACCCATCTTCGAATCGACCGCGGCAAGCGTAGCTTACCCTTCGATCGACCTGTGCGGCTATTATTATTTAGCCACGAGCCCCTTTCCAATTGGTATAATATTGATAAATAATTTACAGAAAAATAATTAATTTTCACGTTGTGCTTCTTTAATACCTGAAATAGAAAGAAATAATTTCCTTGAAAACTATAATACGCATTCATAAGAAAATAACAGTACTAGGAAAAAATACCTTTTCCATCAATTTTGTCTACTGGCAACTCTGTACGTCCAATTAGGTTTGACGTTTGTCATCTTAAATACCACTCTACCACTTACAGAACAAAGTGGAAATAAATCTTACCAAAGAAAGAGTAATTTTAAAGAAAATGAGTCCCAGGAGAATTACTTACATGTGGAAGAGATTTATAAAGATAAACGATGGAATTCATATCTGCTTTCTTTCGATATATTCTACTAGTTAGAAGGATAAAATTTGATTTGTATTGCTGTTTCGTCTGCCTAAGTCACAGCTGTCATTGGTCACCAGAGGGACAATTCCGGTAATTTTAAGAAAATTCACAGTCTGATCTTAGTCTCAATCTGTCAAAAATATACATAGGATGCCTGGAAGAGTTCACAGAAAGCGATATAAAGGCCGCCCGTTGTATATTTAGTAGTGTTTTATGTGATTCATTTTTGTGGTGTACAGACGCGAGCACATCAAGCTCAACAATCTGTCAATTTTTTTAATAGATTTTCAACTTTATCGCTAAATCATAAGGTTCGAAGTTGACTGGGAAAATTTGTCAGTTTCGGATAGCTTGATGTGCTGGCGTCTGTAAGTATATTTTGAACTAGAGTAGACTAGATTTTGAACATTTTTAATTACGGGAATTGGCCTTCATGTAGACGAGATTTCACATAATTTTAGACTTTCTCATTACTGCGAGCTGATGACCAATGTTCGCTACGAGTGATATAAGCGTATACTCTGTTTTATATGACGGGCCCGTGGGTGAATAATAACAGCCGCACAGGTCGATCGATCAGGTTAAGCTACGCTTGCTGCGGTTGGTCTGTGGATGGGTGACTATCTTTACCGAGACCCTTCCGTGCCTCGGAAAGCACGTTAAGCCGTTGGTCCCGGCTGTCATTCGTGGATCTTTGACAGTCGTTACGGGTAGTCAGAAGCCCGAAAGTCTGACAACTAGTCTTACCAAGGGGTATCGTATTACCCAGTAACTGGGTGGTGGAGGTCAGATAGGGAGTCGCTCCATGTAAAATACTGGTATTCAGCTGCATCCGGTTAGACTGGAAGCCGACCCCAACATAGTTGGGAAAAGGCTAGGCAGATGATGATGATGACTCAGTTCTATATGTTTGATCAAAATGTAAACAAATGGATCATAGTGCTAGTGGTTAAAGTGCCTGCCACTTGCAAATTGAGTGTTTTGATTTCATTGTCTGAAAGCCCGAAATACTTATTTTAAATCACCCTAAAGATGTTTTTATTTGAGCATCTAAGGTTATTTTTATAACTTCAATCTTCATCGACTCAATTACAATTTAATGAAATGATGTTATTCAACCAATATTTTTTGGAAAATGTGGTGACATAAAGTTGAAACCCTCTATGATACAGATGAATATGTTACTAATTCCCTGTAGTGAGTGATTGGGTAAGAATAATCTCAACAGGGTTTGTTTACACTTTCATCTAAAAGTTTTGGAACAGATTATAGACGGTTTCTATGCAAGTTTATTTCTAAAGAGAATTCTTCAGATTCATTTGAATAGTTCGCATATTGTATGTTCGCTTGTTATTCGCCGCCAGGGTTTTACAACAACAGTGTATCGTTAGGGCTATTTAAAATACACACTTATGTTAGAGGTAGCGGGTGGGTCGTGACGGTGCATACGTCAGTATATGGCGCGAGGCATGAGCGGTAGCGATTTGGTATTGGACGTAATTTAGGAAGGATTTAGTGATGAGTTAAGCTCGTCCGTTTGAAGCCTCGTATTTTTTACTCATGAATTATTACAAAGATAATCATAAAAGTATTAGTGTTTAAAATAGTTTTTGTTTCTTGTGTATTTTATAACTTTAAGTAAAGTAAAATGACTGATCTTTATAAAAAACGTATTGATATATTAACAAAATAAAAAAAAATATTTTCTATTTTGTAGAAATGTATCAAAAAAACTCTATTTAGCAAAAACTTCAGCTCAATCCAACGTAGCTGCTTCTTCAAAGCTGTTGCATCATCTTACATCAAACAACTATGCAAAAATATTATGCTTTTGACAAGCCCGCTCATACACCCGCTACCGCTACATTCCCTCCCTTACCCCGCAAACCTAGGGTGGCCCGTAAAATTGTGTATTACCATCATCGTTCTACGACCTCGTCGGCGATATTAAGGGGACTATGACCTCATGTTACGACCCAGGTGGATGGAAGCACTGATGGGTCTACCTACAGCAATTATAAGCCCTTAATACATGCAACTAATGCTGGGCGATTAGTTTTAATGGCACTTAGCGGGTCATACATGGCTTGTTCAATTCTGTTTAGAGGTGCTTTGGAAATGGAAGGTGAAATTGTTGCACCTTCATTTGCTTAATTTGAAAATGTTGCTGTTTATTGCTTCTGCGGTTGTTTTTCTTCTGTTCTGTTTTACAATCCTTGGGTTTTAAAAGCAAATGTCAGGTTTATTGTTCCTCTAAAAATAATCTATATCTTCCTTACAATTTATTAATCTTCATTTTAAACTTTTTTTTTAAGGATTTCCATTACGGATCTTTTACCTTTTTTGTCGAAATGGTAAACGGTGATAAATTTCACTCTTTATCTAAATTGCTATCGGTGACCAAAGCCTGTTGCAGTACACTACTGGCATAACTGTTTAACCTAGGATTGCGTTTTAATTTAGGGCGATGCCACACTGGCGTTGCTGATGCGTTGCGTCGGCGTCGGCTCTGCAACGCCTGAGCGGTGACGTCATCGCAGCGCTCGTGTAGCACAGGTGACACTCAGTGCGTCGTAATCACTGTGCGACGACGCAACGCATGTGCAACGCCAGTCTCAATCCAATCGGTCTTATGCTAAAAAATCTTGCACCTTGAAAGACTCAAACTTCGTTCTACAATCTTTCGCGCTTACGACAACTAGACTAACCCAAGTCTACAACAAAATGCTTTACCTCCATAAAATGGTTTGTGTTTTCATTTCAGAAAAAAAAAACCGAACCAAATATTTGTTGCGCCTCGAAACCTCGAAGGAATCAAACTTCGTTCTACAATCTTTCGCGCTTGCGACAACTAGACCAACCCAAGTCTACAACAAAATGCTTTACCCCAAAAAGGTTCGTGTTTTTGATTCAGAAAAAACAACCGAACCAAATATTTGTTACACCTCGAAACCTCAAAGGAATAAAACTTAGTTCTACAATATTTCGCGCTTGCAACAACTAGTTTATAGACCAACCCGGGTGGTTTAAAATATTATGTTAATTACTATTTGGTCATCAAGTAATTTTCATGTCTTACTTTTAAAGACAGCGCGTATATTACAGGAAATTTGTAATTTTCCTATTACCTTATGAAATAATTATAATGTTGGGTTACGCAAAATTACCTAGTTTCGCAACACACTTATTAACCGATTACAGTGATGTTGAGGGGATTAATGATTTACTTACGATACTGTGGATGGATTTATAAGTTAACTGCTTAATTTAGAATGAAGTCTTGGAATATTAAAATTTAAATACTTAATTAGAATTTTAATTATTTCATGTTAATTAAAAAACAATGTTCCATAACTGATGTAACTTGGAAAGCTGCAACGTTAAAACGGAATTGGGCTGGACGGACACACCTGCCGCATGTCAGACAGCCAATGGGCCCAATGGGTCCCTCTTAATGAATGGCAAGCGACACCGCGGCAGACCCACACAGAGATGGCGGGAATGCTGGACTCCTTCAACAAGAACTGGTCCTTAGCAGCTTTGAACAGAGAGAAGTGGAAAGAGAGTAGGGAGGCCTTTTCCCTACAGTAAGACAACACAGGCTTTTAATAAATGAACAATTACGTGTGTATTTTGTGAATCGTCTTATAAAGCCAAGGATACACTAGGGAACATTTTGCCCCGCAACATGACGCGCAACACTTAATTTACGTGACGCTGCAACGTTGCATATTGTTCCGCAACATGCCCCGCAACTTTGTACGTGACGCGGGGCATGTTGCTTGCTCCCGCCTCGAGAGCGAGCGCACGTGTCTCGCGTCAGAGTCGCGCCATTTGTCACCGAGTGTAGTCGCGTACGCAACGTGCCTCTTAACATGGCTTTAGTGTGGCGAAATGATACCGTGCTTTCACTTCTGGAGCTATGAGCACTGACTAGTGTGGCCGGCAAAATGTTCCGCGACAATTGTCTCGGGACACTTCACGTAGTTGTTGAGGGATATGTTCCGCAACATGTTTCTTCATTTGCCCCCTAGTGTATCCCAGCGCGCGGTACCGGCTACGGCCATCCGTCTTACGAATTTTCGATCAGGTCACGTGTCCTGACGCGAGTTTAACATTTTTTACCCATTACAAAAAAAGTGTACGACGCCGCTAAAGAAGTTTTCACTTCAATAATTTATTTATTTCAGACATAATTCTAGTCCCTAGTTTTACACTCATACCATTGAAATTAATAATATAGTAATATGTTACAGGAAAAAGAAAATTTAATAGAGATGGCTAGAATATGGAATGGGCATTGTCCAAAATTTCTAACCATTAGATTTTATTTTATTTTTTGAAAATTTAGAGCATATTGAGAAACTAATTTGAATATTTTGATGATTGGCTCAATAGTTATTTTTAAAAAAAATATTAAATTATTTTAAGTTTTCAAGGTAGGTGACGTCATCAGCGGCATAAAAGATTAAGTGCCGTTGCCTTACTAGTACATTTATTAAAAAATAAAAAAATGGCAACACAATGTCATCAATCTGACATCTGTCAAAGTGTCAATAGGCGGAATAGACGTCTTAAATAATCGAATCCTATCTCAGCGTATTTATATACAAATGGTTTTTTTTATGAGTAAGTGTCCTCCAAGGAATATACTACCCTCTGTCGTCACTAAAACAATCGAGCTGTGACATAGAAATAGAATAATAACGCACGCGGCGACATTATTACTATTATTGCTGCAAGTTGAAACAAAGCACTTCCTGTATTCCATAACTCTTCCAATATATTAAATATTGTCGAGTGTTGAAATAAGGTATGTAATGTAATGAAATATAAACAAGAATCTTTATATTTTTGGCATTTATAATAATTTGACACTTGACAGATTGTAGACTATACTTGCCTCTTACTTTTTTTTCTTCTGAGACAACGACACAAAACTGTACGGCCAAAGCCGACGTAATTTGAAGGGCAAAGAAGGTCAATCGTATTTTATCAAAAATATCAATAAAATATGAATATTTTTAATAATTAATTAGTCCGTAATGATCAGTAACGCTATTCCTCGAAATGGTTTTTCAATTACAACATTTAAAAAAATATGAACAATGCCCATTATCCCTGGTTGTGAGCAATAGGCTCGCTCGCCACCACAAATTGAAACTTGCAACATATACATATATAAACGGGGAACTGAAGATTTCTCACTCACATCTTTGTATACCTGGGCTTGTGGCTATGTAAGTAATAACAGCCGCACGGGTCGATTGATCAGGTTAAGCTACGCTTGACGCGATTGGTCTGTGGATGGGTGGCCATCTTTACATATCAAGACCTCTCCGTGCCTCGGAAAGAACGTTACGGGTCGTTACGGGTCGTCAGAAGCCCGAAAGTCTGACAACCAGTCTTACCAAGGGGTATTGTATTGCCTAGTAATTGGGTTGTAGCAATTGGGTCGTGTTGTGGAGGTCAGATAGGCAGCCGCTCCATGTAAAATACTGGTATTCAGCTGCATCCGGTTAGACTGGCAGCCGACCCCAATATATTTGAGAAAAGGATTAATTCTTCTTTCGTCCTGAAGTTTTGTCCCACATTCCAAAAAAAATCTTAGTTTGTCCCATTATCACCATCGAAGTTGTGCTTCGAGATTAATTGACATTTCATTAGGTGTTAATAAAATCAGTTTCGTTACATAACCGAACTTGACCCACACTTGCTTCGCGGTGTTACTTACAAACAAACGACTGGCACTAG
Source organism: Luperina nickerlii (assembly GCA_963855955.1). Lineage (NCBI taxonomy): Eukaryota > Metazoa > Arthropoda > Insecta > Lepidoptera > Noctuidae > Luperina > Luperina nickerlii. Next base: position 9,407,612 of record OY979686.1, read on the forward strand.
ACATTGTGTAAACTGACCTCCGTTTATAACGAACACGTGTTTTGATAATGGAGGCTTATGTTTTAAAAGCTTTACCGTTGCTCACTCAATATTGTTTTGTCTGTTTTTTTCTTTGCATGTGGAATTTTGCATTTCTTTCATCTTTGTTGGAAACTCTTTAAGATACGCTTCGCCCTAGGAACGTTATAATAAGGGTTATTAATGTTGCACTTAATAATTTCTTTTGACAAAAGGAAATCCTTTGGAACACACTAACAGTCGAAATGGCATTAATTTTGACAGTTCAACAAAATTTATTGCGTTATTTATGTTGTTGAGCAGACAAATTTTCCGAACATCTGCTGCATCTGCTGCACCTTCAAGGTGCAGGATTATTTTCTCATCTAGTTTAAATAAAAAAAAATACGTTTAAGGGGGAAGCGCTAAGGTAGCCCGCGAAATTCAAGTTTTCTTTGGTTTTTTGCAATTTGCTGGTCAGTATTAAGTTGTACGTCAATCAAAATATGATTCGCGGCGGTAACAAATATGTATTTACAGAATCATAATCATTAGAATCAGTAATACAACTTGTTAGGTTCTAGTATAATCCCAAAATGTCAAGATTTCATAAAATAGTCATTCTTTGGGGTTACTTGGTCTTAGATAGTTGTGTTGATGACATTAATGATTATAATTCTGTAAATACATATTTGTTACGGCCGCGAATCATATATTCATCAACGTACAACTTAATACTGACCAGCAAATTGCAAAAAACGTAAAAAAAACAAAAAAAATCGCGGGCTACCCTGGCGCTTTCGCCTTAAGATTGTTATTTAAACCAATCTATTTACAAAATAAAAGTCATTTATCATAAAAAAAAAACAAACGCGGATTAGTCTATGTATAGATGGATATAATTTATTATCTGCGACAATCGAACTTGCGACCTATACGGTGTGCCACAGCGCCGATGATTCCTTCAAATAAAAACGTTACTCGAAACAGGAACAGTGTCAAACTTATGAATAATTCTAAAGAATTAAACTACACAAATAATAATTGCGAGCATAAACTGCACAAAGTGCTCTTTAACGTTCAAGAGCTTTTGCAGCTAATAATTTATAAATGGAAAAGCCTACCTATTTGTTATACCATCATGGCGCAATAGCGAGAAGAACGTTAAACTAACGGAACTTATACTCCGTTTGAAATGAGATTAGACATTTAAAAAAACCTTTTTAGAGTCCGTTCAACCGATTTTGACTTCTAAACTGTGGGCATAAGAATGGCATTAAAAGCAAAAAAGTGGTTACAATACCAACTGTTTACTGCAGCTGCCATTTGTCATACCACTAACGTAATAGAATTAAAAATCGGTTGAACGGACTGTAAAAAAGATCTTATTTCAAATGGAGTAGGTACATATGGCTTAAACTTAATTAATATACTACCTGGTTGGTCTAGTGTTCGCAAGCGCTACTGCTGAGCATGAGGTCCTAGAGTCGATTCTCGAAACTGGTATTGGGATTTTCCATCAGAAACTTTTCAGTAGCGGCCCAAAGTCTGGATTTGTGCCCATTTGATGGCAATAGTCTCGCCCACAATTATATAGGGTGTTTGGAAGTTGGATACAAAGGCTTAAGGAGGTGATAGTTGATACCATTTAGATAATTTTGAGCCATACATGTGATAAGTACTCGTACAGACGAAGTATGTTTTTTTAATTTTTTTCCCTGTTAAAGTTTGGTATTGTTATTTTTGACTGTTTGTAGTTAAAAAAAAAACACTTACTCTAAGAGATGTAGGGCTTAAAATGCTGTAAATGGTGTCAACTATCACTTCTTTAAAGCTTTGCACTCAGCTGCCAAACATCCTGTATAGGACTTAAACATAACTGGCGAAATGTGGGGATACTATAGGTTCACCGTTGACCTCTTTCGCTCTGGGTGGAGCGGAGGGAGTGTCAGACTCTTACTGACTAAAACCCACCCGTGTTCCTTCCTTAACCCTTTATGTTCCGGGCCAGCGGTAACCCTTTCGGACAATCCCGCTGATCCGGCAGGCTGCCTCTTCAAATGATGCTGACATCTCTTTGAGGCGCGCGTGGAACACGTACGCGCCGTCCGGCACGGGCCTGGTCGTGATCGGACGGTGAGCTACCCATTACTCTCCGCCCGCAGGCCCGCGCCTACGGTGGCCGGGAGTTGTCGCGCGGTTCCCGACGCCCGGAGCGTCTCCCGTGGCGGGGGACGGGAGGCTCCTTCCCTCAGCCGTCCCGCCGCCTCCTTCGGTAGCATGACTGCTTCGCAGGAGGAGGCGACTGCCCCCCACTCCCTACTATAGGTTCACCTTAGCCTAACCCTTGAATGAAGGGAAGCCATTACTAGCAGCGTCCCGCGGTTTCACCCGCATAAGTGTCGATCCCGTGGGAATATCGGGATAAAAACTCTCCTATGTCCTTCCATGGGATACAATCTATATCTCTGCCAAATTGTATTGAAATCCGTTCAGTGGTTTAGGCGGGAAAAGGTAACATACAGACAGACAGACAGAGTTACTTTCGAATTTATAATATTAGTATGGATTATATATTATTTTGTATGTTAATTATAATAATAATTATTATATAATATTAATTATAATAATAATTATTATATAATAATAATTATTATTCCTGTTTGTTACACCACCATGGCGCAACACCGCAACGGACGTGAAACTAACGGAGATTACCTTAAATCTAATTAATAAACATAAACATGATTAAGGAAAGCTATTAATTCAAATAAATTGTAGTCATATTAAAAGCAGGAAGGACTTAACCATCTTTTTACTGGGTGTCGCAAGATTTATAGAGGAGAAACCGCAACAGACTCACCAGAGTTCCTCTGACATTCAAGGCATAGACAAGTAATGAGGTTACGTCTGACGCAGATTAAAAAAAAATATTTCATTTTATTATTTGCTAATATTTGACATATTATTTATTTATTTCTGTAACAGCCCGTGACATCACAGCGGGCCCTATCTGAATACCAGCGACATTTATTTTTTAAATGTCATAGCATCATGCTGAAATAGGAGCCTCTTGGCCTCGTATAGGACTTTCTGTTTCATTTTCCTTTTGGATACTAGACTAGGATTAGGACTAGGATTTTTATTTTACTGTGTTTAGTTTAGTTTGTGATCTTCCTGTACGAGTCGCAATACTTTTTCTTTCTTTCTAAACGAGGTTTTTTAAAAGGTTCACATAAACAGACTTTTATTCCAACAAACCTAAATTAAACTAGATCAAGATTTTTCATTATTTTACTAACTTTTTTTCAGTTTTTTCATTTTAATAAAAGTGGCGTCCCTATCTGTCTCGCTCACTCATGGCAAACATACCCACTATCCATCTCTCTCATCATTTTGCCTTAAAATTAAGAACAAACCTAGAGCTTGTGCGAATCATAAACATTTTAACTGAGATAGCAAAAATCGGGTTACTTGAGGTTTTAATTTTTTTACTCTTTTTTATTGTATGGAACTAACAAGTATTGTACCATTTCAGAATTCTGATTAAATGCGCCAACTTTTAATGCCACTTGCCAAGGCACTTTAGTACATTTTTTTTAAAGGAGGACCTATCAAAGTCGACGAATCTTAAAAATTTTAAATTCGTAGTTTAACGAATAGTCTCAATTCTCGGAAACTTGAGGCAATCGTGTCATTATTTTTTATTGGGATTCTAGAAATGTTATTTAGGATTACGTTTCCAAAGTTTACATGAACAAAAATAAAAAAGAATAACCACAATAACCGAGAAATGGTACAGTTTGATCAAATTTCTAGGTTTTTCTTAAAATGCCCATAATTTTCAAACTGCATGGGATAGATTTTTTTTAATATTTTTCTCGTGATGGTTATGATCAATCCTGTCACCCCGTTTCGGCTTGACGTTGAGTTCTGGGACACCCTGTATATATACTATATAAATGAAGCAATGAGGGTGGGTAAAAAGAATATGAGAAACTGAAGAGTATGAAAAAACTTAACATAAAATAAATTTTGTAGACGTCACGTCAGGATCAGATTCATCAGTTCACCAAACCATAGCTTTAATTTGACGTTTGTAAAATTTATATCACTATTTTCAAGGGCAGTCCAGTAAAAAAAATTGATATTCGCAGCATCAAAATCTCCGCAATAAAATTCTAGCTTAACCTACAACTACAATACTTGTACGGGAACTTACCTCCTGGTTCAAATCAGTCGTATAGGTGTTGTAAATACGCTTCAAAGTTCAGTAAACATCTTTACTACATTCCTCCACATGTTAAAAGGTTGTCATTGTGTCGCTATTATCGCCTCCGTCTGTAAATTGTACTAGCCGATATGTTTTAGTGTTAAGTGTCTGCGAGGTGGTCTTGTTTACGGTTTTTTTCGCAGAAGAAGTTTCATTTTTGTTTAGAAGTAAGGTTGTTTAGAAGTAAGTAAGGGTAGTTGTTGGTGATTGATATTCTTGCTTTGAAAGTCGAATAAAGTTAAAAAGAAAGTTGGTATCCTAACTTCATAAAATATACGATATTATAAAGCTAGAATTACTAACCTCTTAATTTTTTAAATGTCAATTTTCTTTGTAAATGGGAGAAATTCATACTATCAATACTAATATTATAACGAAATAACTCTGTCTGTTGATCCGTCTGTCTGTAACCTTTTCAAGTGTAAACAACAGCTGAATGGATTTGCCACATAGATAGACTATGACATGTATTAAGGTTAGGATACACTTTATCCCGGTAGTAGAATCCCGTGGTATAATTTTCGACCTCACAGAAGCTAGTACAATATAAATCAAAGATTATCCGCGGATATCAGTCGTCATTATAAAAGGATGGATTGATGACTCAAACAGCACCCTAATTGCGAAACACACTTTCAATCACAATCTGAATGATTTTGAAGGATATTGCTAATCCATTGCTTCATATGTTCGAAAAATGTATCTACTCAATAACGCAAATAACGCAATGAATGTTTTTGAACTGTCAAAATGAAAGCCATTGCTATAATGGACGGTGTGTTACGCAATTACTCCGAAACCCGAAAACCGAAATTATTCCGAAACTATCTACTAGTACGATATAGGTAGGTATATCAAATATCGGTGAGAAGCGAGAATCGATCATCGTCATCTAAAGATGGGTTGCTGATGGGTTGTTGGCTCAAACAGTTGACCGACAAGCCCTCATAAAATGCATTGTTTAATTTGACTTCTTATCAAAGAAGTTAGCTTCGGGGAAATCTTAATTATAGGGAGCTTGCCAAAAGGGCCGAATCTTGAAAAAAGTCACCACCCGTGATTTTCCATTGTGATTCGTTTAGCGAGCCTACATGTAATAGTATGCAGCTAAGGTTGCGGCTACGAAGACCAAGCTGAGCGATTATGAAATCGCTATTTCATTTTGGGTTGGGACTATTTCATATTAAAATAATAAAAATATTTATTCAGTATTAAAATTGGTAAAATATTAACATAAAATCATAGAAATAATTTAAAAAGGTATTATAATGTTAGATGTATTAGGATAAATCTGTATCACAGGCGGAAAAATAATTCATGTTAATTGCACAGCGTTGATCTGCTAATGAATTTAGAGCATATAGTAAAAAAACCGGCACCATAGTTAGTGCATTATATGGATTTACTAGAAAAACTAGTTATTTTTAATGCAACCAAGCACTATCGGCTTGGATTGCGTAGTGTCAACTAAGGTTGATTGTCAACAATTTTGGTCCTTCGAGCCGGATATGAAATTCCGGCTTATAATATGCCAAATCTCCTTTAATCTAACTAATCTAATATTACTAAGAGAAAAGATTAGATTTTTTTGTTACGCTTTCGTGCTAAAACTACTAAACGGATTTGGACGGAATTTGGCACAAGTGTTGACCATGCCCTGAATTAGGACACAGGATACTTTTTATCCCATTATTCCTACGGAATCGAGACTTATGTTGGTAAATCGGCGGGGCGTAGCTACTTTGAGGTAAAGCCCTTTCCACCCGCTGCCAAAGGGACCTAACCTCAACTTTACAGTTTCGTAAGCTCCCGAGTTGCCTTTACTTAACGCCATCACGATAATTTTGTTCGTTAATTAATTTGTGTGTGCTAGAATTTTATTTAAAAGTTATCTCTTTCAACTGGTGTTTACTTTGGGTGTGTTACTTTTCAAATGTCCATTGAAAACGTTTTGTGTGATAAAAGTGTGGGTAATGGAACTTTATTTGGGTTCGTTTATTATCGACATTAAGCAATTATTTATTTATTATAAGCCTATGTTGTCCCATTTCGGGACAAAGGCTTCCCTTCCCTCTTTCCACTTTTCCCAGTCTATTGCGATTACGGGCCCATCCTTTAAGGACCTCCATCTCATTTCGCCATCTTGTTCTGGGCCTGGGACGTAGACGTTCCCTGCTATTTGGGATCCACTGACTGTTGGTTTTTGCGCATTGCTGCTCCGACATGCGACAGACGTGGCCAGCACAGTCTTTATACATTAAGCATAATTATGTGTTAAATAATTTTATCAAATTTTCGGAATAATAATATACTTGTGTGTACATAAAAAAATGGTGCAAAATTAGATCACACATTAAATCAAACAATTTCATAATTACCATATTTGGCGGAATTTGTCACTCCTTAGTTCAAAGTAAGCGCATCCAAAGTTTCTCATCGCTTACTTCGATACAAATGAAGAAGTTATCACAAAGCAGTTTCTTTAAACCCAAAACCACAAATCAGAGTCGGAAGTTTCATAACAATTCCCAGACTTTTCGTCTCTGATTTGTTCCGACAAAGCAAAACCGACATCGAACTTGCATATCGAATGTTACATTAAATGCAAGAGACTATTCATAAAGTTGCATTTAATTTTTTTCAACAGTCACGGATTTCGATTAGCTCTTCCCTACAATTTGCACAGTGCGCCTCATTGTACCAAGGTGGTGGACAAAAAAACGTGAATAATATTCGGTCATTGAAAACTTTCGACGCCGCCGCCGTATTATTAACTGTTAATCGCGGGCTCACAATGTAAGGGTCTCGAAAGTTATGCGTTCGTCACTTTGTCGGCGGGCGGCGGTTTTGTCCGGGGTTTTTTGTGCGCATCATCGAATATGTTGACCAGTGGTTTGTGTGGTGCGACTGAAAGAACTTGATAGTTTAAATCTGAAATCGATAACATAAGTTAGCTGCGCTCCGCGGTTTCAACCGCATAAGTTTCGATCCCGTGGTAATATCGGAATAAAAAGTAGCCTATACGTTAATCCAGGGTGTCAACTACCTTCATACCAAATTTTATCAAAATTGGTCCAGCCGTATGAGCGTGAAGAAGTAACAAACATATATACACACACACGCACTCACACACTCACAAACTTTTGCCTTTATAATATTAGTGTGATAATTTAATTCATTGTAACACACATGAATATAATTTATTGATTATTAATTATTAATAATAATATTAATTTATTAATTGGACTTACAACAATGGTGATTTAATTTCCGATTTAGATATAAAAACACAAACTGACTGTTTTAAATATACGTAATAAAATCCTTAAATTCATTAATTCATTGACAGGCAACGCAAAGGCTAAACCGCTGGGTTTGGTATTTGTATGCTAATAAAATCCCGAAATAAATATGAGCTTCTATAAAATTGCACGATTCTTTTCGACATTATTCAATAAATCCTATACCTACTTAACATGTTCATTTTAATCCTCCAAGTATCAAGACCTACCGAGACTACCTAAACGGCGGTATATTGCGGTTACAATGAAAACGTTTTAAATGCGTTTTTTGTCGAAAACGTCGGGCATCGCACCACTGTGTCAACGAAAGGTGCACATAAATATTAATGTAGACGCATTATACACCGAACTGATGGAAAATTAATTAAAGTGATTATTAATTTCACATTATCTGTATTTTCCGCTTGCATTCCATTGTGGGAATCATGTTTTTTGCGGTTGGCTGATTGGGGTAAGAATTTCGTGGAAAGAAGTTTTATCATTTCGTTGATTTCTCTTCTCTTCTCTTCTCTGCATTTATGAATTGTCTGGGTTTCAGACATTACTGTTAGGTTTTCATACAGTAAATAACATGGTTTTTTTTGGGTAAACGTAAATATACGTAAGCACAGTAAGAGCTTAACGAACCCTCAGTACCGGGAAGAGTAAATAAAATCACTGTTTGTCATATTACTTCAATAACTAATTCCTACAACATGGTTCTACATTTTTAAATTTTTTTCCTTGTCTTCCTGGCTTGTAGGCCGAATCTGACGCCTGCTTGATTTTTCTATTATTTTTATAAATCAATGTTTGTCTCGTATTTCTGCCATCTACTTTTCAAAGTATTCATAAAGATTGCATTTAAGCACCAAATAGGTTATAATATCTACAGTACCTAGCATAATCATCCTATAAAATTCCCACTGCTGGGTCATAGGCCTCCTTTCTATGCCTATAGCCCGCGTGGTAGATTATGGCCCACTCCCTCGGCCATAATCTACCACGCGGGTTCAGTGCGGGCCCAGTGCGGGTTGGCGGATATCACGTCTTAAAATTTTTAGTTCTAAACCATACCGGTTTTCTCACGATGTTTTCCTTCACCGTTTTGAGAGCAGTGGTGATGAACCTACCTACAGTTCCTACCTCTGTGTAAAAATACTAATTGAGCAAAAATTCATCACACTTACAATAGTATATTTCATTACAAGTGCGGAAAGGTTGTCATTGCAAAGAGTTCCGACAAATGTCTACCCGAGCCGAGGCGCAGCCGAAGGCGAGGGTTGACAGTCGGAACAAGTTGCAATGACGGTTTCGCACGTGTACTGAACGACTATTTTTAATACAGTTGCGAAAAAATGAAGCAATTTAATAAACTAATAAAAACACAATAAACTCAACTAACTAATGGCGCCAACCTAATATAAGCAGAGATTTTTTTCTTCACCCATTCTGGTAGACAAAGGGAACTATGCCCATACAGCCAAGTCTTCAGTAGAATTTTTTTATTGATATGAAATGAAAACGAAATTTAATGAGATGAAATGAAATGAAACCTAACCTAATTCATTCAATCAAATCATTAAATCTGATATTGAAACAAATTAGTAGCTTCTTTTTAGAAATATACGTATTTGCATGAATCATAAAAACTTCTATGAATTTTTTTAGTAAAAACTTCATGGTTGGTTTTTCTTTTTAATAGACATTATTTTGACAGTTGGGAAAGAGAACGCACGAGTTCGGGAAAGGTAAAAAAAAAGCACGAGTATGTAATAGCCCACATCCCGAACGCTATACGTCCCTGCAATACGCCACTTTTTGAGCAACTGTATTAAAAATATTTTGTATTCCCTGTATTGGTAAATCTCACTCATCTCAGAAATTAATGATAAATATTCACTTGTCGCGATACTGATTTGAAAAGGAACCATTTTATATTGTGAATGTCAACTGACTTTTTTAAAGTGACAGCTCTCGTCGAGATTTAGTTCAAGCGCCATGATTGGATAAAGTGTAGAAACCTAACCACAACCTGTAATTCCGTAATTCCCATCTATCTCCCATGATCTATACGTAAATTCTGAATATACAAATAAACGGCCAATTGGCTTTATGATTTAAGTGTCGATTGTCAAGATTTACGTTTTGCGTGCAAACTGCGCTTAGATTCGAAATGATACGCCATAATGGTGCGTTAACAGCCATTTTGGAAAGGTTAAAGTGTCAAGATTATGTATAGAGAACGCAAATTGTGTTGCACGTCAAAGATTGTGACTAATAAATTTTGATTTTGATGCAGTGTGCAATTTATGAGGACAGCCTTAAACGCTCTTGTGAAGGTACAGACGCCAGCACATCAAGCTACCCGAAAATGTTAAATTTTCCCAATCAACTTTGGACCTTATGCTTTAGCGATAACGTTGAAAATCTAATAAAGAAATTTGACAGATTGTAGTAGCTTGATGTGCTGGCGTCTGTACTTATTGTATATTCCATACTTACGAAATAGTATTTTTTATTCATTAATTAGGGTTCTGATCCCCAAAAGAAAAAAAAAACGGTACCCTTATACTTACGATCACTTTGTCCGTATGTCTGTCTGTCAAGACTCTTTATGTCGGGAAAGCGTGGAGGTATCGAGTTGAAATTAATTCTGCGGTCCCTTTAGGTTGTGAAAAAATCAAAGAATCGTGAAATTTGGCAAGAAGCGGGGTCATGTAGCACAAGTGAAGGAAAAAATCCGAAAAAAAAGTAAATTTGTAGTTACATAAAAAAAACCTGTGATAAACTATTACATACCTACAAATTTGTACGGAACCCTCGGTGCGCGTGTCCGATTCGCACTTGGTCAGTTTTTAATTATTGTTTAGCTTTGCTATTTCATAATCTGCTTTTTCAAACTAAATCGTTATATTTTCCTTTGAAAAATAGGTACCTGCTATGCGACTGTTTATAAATTCCCCTGGGTATATCTGGCAATCTGTTAATATAATTTTTGTTTTTACACACACTGCTTAGAAGATTCAAAAATTATCAGCCGGACCGACTTTCCCAGCATTCCGGCATTGTTTTTCGGGGTATTCCTCGAAACGCACCAACTTTGTAACGCACCAAATGACGTCTATCGATATCATTTAGTAGTTTATTATGAATCCTTCATGCTCTTCTCTATGTTTCATCGTTGATGCATTTCGAGGAATAAAATAATAATATGTATTTTTATTTTGATTTTTTTTTTCGAGGCATATTTTTGGTGCGTTTCAAAGTTGGTGCGTTTCGAGGAATACCTACACAGTTTTTTCTCGTGTAAAATTTTCTTTTTTTTGTGTTTTTCGTCTCTGTTGTGTATTTCTGAACGCAGCTTATGTTATGTTGGCATTATGTAGGCCCCGCCCACTTCCTAAATATTTTGCAATAAAGCATCAGTGCGTAAACGACTCCCTTGCGTTTCACTTGTCTCACATACCTGCACATACCTAACAGTGGCGACGAACGAACAAGTTCCCGCGTTTTTATTATTTCGTTAGTAGGTGAAATCAAAAGTTGTGAATAATGTCTCTGGTCGGAGTTTTATCGAGTTTCGATCATAATTCACAAACGTGGCAAGAATACAAGGGTCGATTGTTGCAATGGTTCATTGCGAATGATATTAGCATAACCAGCGACGCCGCGGGTGTAAAGCGGCGCGCCATTTTGCTTAGTGCACTCAGTGAGCCGACCTACAAGCTGGCCGCGGACCTCGCGCGACCAAAGGAGTTGCAGTCGGTGCCATTTGAAGACGTTTTGGTGCTCTTGGACAACCACTTCACGCCAAAGATATGCGGATTCAGTGAGCGTTATAAGTTTTACTCTGCTGTACAAATGGAAGGGGAAACTTTTCAAAAATTTGCTGCCCGACTGCGCGGGTTGACAGCGCATTGCAAGCTACTCAACGTAGAGGAAGCGTTACGGGACCGTTTTGTGATGGGCATGCTGCCGGGAGTTGAACGAGAAAAATTATTTGCTCGAGATCCCGATTCGATGACATTAGTAAAGGCGGTCGAATTGGCGGAGAGCGTCAGGTGCGCGCGCAGCGGCGCAGCGGCGGCGTCGGCGCCGGCGGCGACTGGCGGCGGCGATCAACTATTTCAAATAGGAAAAAATGGCAAGGCGACAAAGGCGAGTGTTAGTGTCGGGTCGTGTTCGGTATGTGGTTATAAAAACCACACATCAGTGCAGTGTCGATTCGCGAATTACAAGTGCAAAAAGTGCAACGAAAAGGGCCACTTGCGCCGCATGTGTAAAAAACTTAATTACGTAGTGAGCGAGAGTGTTGATGATGGCGGCGATGACGGTGAGTGTTATAATATTCGTACGTCGAAGGGAGAACCTATGACTGAAACAATTAATGTTCGCGGGGTACAAATTAAGTTTCAAATTGATAGTGGGTCAGCTGTTACTGCGATTTCCGAAAAAAGTTTTTAAAAACATTTCAAAGAGGTGTCACTGATCAAAACGAATAAAAGATTGTTGTCATACACTGGCAATAATATAGAATGCATAGGAGTAGTGCGTTTACCTTTTACATACGTAGGTAGAACGCAAAACTTACAGGTTTATGTTATTCGTGATGGCGGTCCACCGCTTTTAGGCAGGGATTTTATTTCCTTCTTTAAATTAGAAATGATGCCCGTAAATTATTGTGAAAATTCGTCAAGTGTGAAGGCGCAGCTACAAATTCAATTCCCAAATGTTTTTTCTGATGAGCTTGGAACTTTTACGAAATATAAAATAAAATTAAACTTAAGACAAGATGCCAAACCAATATTTTTTAAACCGCGACCGATAGCATTTGCTTTACGCAACAAAATAGACCAAGAGTTGGATCGACTTGTAAGCATAGGCATATTAAAACCCGTTGAATACTCAGAGTATGCATCGCCAATAGTTCCAGTATTAAAACGCGACGGCTCCATACGTTTATGTGCGGATTATTCGGTCACAATAAATAAACAGCTGTTAGTAGACCAATACCCGTTGCCGACAGCTCATGAATTATTTACGAAGTTGCACGGAGGGCAACAATTCAGCAAATTAGATTTGTCGCAGGCCTATGCACAGTGTGTTTTAGACGACGAATCACAGAAAATCACATGTATCAATACACATAAAGGTTTGTTTATGTATACGCGTTTAGTATTCGGGTTAGCTTGCGCGCCAGCAATTTTCCAACGCGTAATGGAATGTGTGTTGACAGGAATGGAAGGGGTATTGTGTATGCTGGATGATGTCCTTGTCACGGGTGTCAGCAGGGAACAACATTTAGATAGATTGCGTGAGGTGTTGCGACGCTTACAGGAAGCGGGACTGACACTGCAAAAAACCAAGTGCGACTTTTTCAAAGATGAAGTTGAATATCTAGGTTACGTAATAGACAAATATGGTTTGAAAAAATCACCACAAAAGGTGACAGCTATCGTAAAAGCACCAGTTCCAGAAGATGTCGGTAAATTACAATCATTTTTAGGCCTCGTTAACTATTATCGGAATTTTGTACCAAACGCCTCAACAATCCTTAGCCCTCTATACGCTTTACTTCAAAAAAATAATAAATGGCAATGGACTATGGAACACGACAAAGCGTTCAATGCGATTAAAACTATACTAGCATCGGATCAAGTTTTAGCTCACTTTGACACAAATGCAAATGTTATTTTGACAGTGGACGCATCGCCTAGTGGCTTAGGTGCAATTTTGTCACAGGTTGACGCGTCGGGGGTGGAGCGGCCGGTATCGTACGCCTCGCGGACGTTGAACCCAGCCGAGCGTCGCTACTCCCAAATACAGAAAGAAGCTACGGCAATCATATTCGGGGTACGTCGTTACCACCAGTATCTTTATGGAAGATCAGTTCCTTTTACACTCAGGACTGACCATAAACCATTAATTTCGATATTCGGCCCATACCATGGAATACCGGAGGTTTCCGCAAATCGATTACAACGTTATGCAATGTTTCTAAGTGGTTACAACTATAAAATAGAATACATTCGTAGTGCCAACAACAGCGCGGATTATCTATCGCGCGCCAGCCTAAGCGGTGGGCAAAGTCAGGAAGGTAGCGAAACGACTGAGTTCTTAGATGATAGGGCCTCATACGTAAATTTTGTAGTAGATTCTAGTTTACCAGTTACACTTAACTTGTTACAGGAAGAAACTCGTAATGATATTATTTTGTCTAAAGTTATTCAGTATATTTGTAATGGTTGGCCTAGGAAGGTGACTGATCAAAGTATTTTTCCGTATTCATTATGTAAAAACCAACTGTCATTAGAAAATGGTGTGGTAATGCGTGGCCACAAAGTGGTTATACCGAAAAAATTGCAATGTAAAATTCTAGCTGAACTGCATAAGTCACATTTAGGGATAGTAAAATGCAAAGCTAATGCTCGGGGTACAGTCTGGTTTCCGGGTATCGATAAGGCTATTGAAGCGATGATAGGAGGTTGTAAAATATGTACACAGCTCAGGCCGTCTCCCGCTCGAGCACCGCTTGCTGTGTGGCCACACCCGCAATACCCGTTTCAGAGGGTACACCTCGATTTTCTTGGGCCAATTAATGGGCACTCGTATTTAGTAATGGTAGACGCGCACTCAAAATGGCCAGAAGTATACAAAACAAAAAGTACATCTTCGGCCATCGTTATTGAGAAGTTATACGACTTTATGTCGAGATATGGACTAATAAATACGTTGGTCAGTGACAATGCAACTTGTTTCTTATCAGAAGAGTTTATACAATTTTGTGTATCAAATGGAATATCGCACGTGACATCTCCCGCCTATCACCCTGCTAGCAACGGCCAGGCGGAGAGCTATGTAAAAGTGGTCAAGAAGGGAATTAAATCTTGTTTAATAATGAGTACAAATTCAAACCAAAACAACAAAGACTTATTAAAATATCTTTTTGACTACCGAAACTCAGTGCACACTACAACGGGCTCTTCGCCTGCCGAACTAGTATTTGGGCGGAAGTTACGTTCCCGTTTAGATTGTTTGGTACCGGGAGCGCAACCTGCACCGTCGCCCTCATCAAGCACTCTCGCTAAAGTAGTGGAACGTAACCAGTGTTCACAGAGTAAAGCATATGGGGGCATAAATAAACAATGGTTTGAAAAAGGAGATAAAGTGATGTACAAAAAGTATAATGTTAATAAAAAATTCACTTGGATTAGGGGTGAAGTAATAAAACGAATGGGTAGAATGACCTATTTAATTAAAGATTGTCAAACCTCAGTTAAGTTAAAAAAACATAAGAATCAATTAGTGCCATGTAAGGGACCGGACAACACTCATGATAACATTATTGACTGTCCTATTGATCCAGAAGACTTAACACCACACGAGGCCACAATGAGTACTTCATTCTCAGAGGAGAATGCCAACGAGTCTCAAAGCAATGAGAGGGGAAGTGAGGATGCACACTGCACAAAAGAAATAACACCTACAGAGGTACAATTGTCTGATGCAGTGCCACGGGTTGAACATGAAGAATTCTTCGAAGCAACAGAGAATAACACAGACCCTGTAGCTACAGAGCCCCAGCAGGAACCTGGTCCTAGTACTAGTGGGGGTTTGACAGACAGAGTGTTGCGTCCGTCTCGTAGGAACATTAATTATAAGCCATTCTTTTATATAGATTAATAAGCTGTACTATTTTTCATGTTATGTCATACTAAAAGGGGAGAATTGTTGTGTATTTCTGAACGCAGCTTATGTTATGTTGGCATTATGTAGGCCCCGCCCACTTCCTAAATATTTTGCAATAAAGCATCAGTGCGTAAACGACTCCCTTGCGTTTCACTTGTCTCACATACCTGCACATACCTAACAGTCTCTTAGTATTATAAGAATATTTCATGCCGCCAGCAAGCATTACTGACTGGCAGTCAGTGACTGCAGGTAGAACTTTCGCTCGTGGAATCTCTTTTAGCGCACTCTACTTTGTTTTGCATTAAGAAACTGATTGCTGTAAGCAAATGTATCTAGGTTTAATTTATTCATGACAAACTGCGATACTGCGTTCAAGTTCCTCAAAGCTTTAGACTTTTGCGATATGACGTAATCGGTGTATTAGATGCTGTTATTCGTTTGTCATTTACACCGGATGATGCTTCTTTAAATGATCTTTGTTCAGTACCGTCATTATATCGCAGTTCACAATTGGACAAACGCTTAATTCTATTAAATGATAATTGGTTCTATTGATTGATTGTTATTCTATTGATTGATTTTATTCTATTGATTGGCCGCCCATTGTATGTTTTGTAGTGTTTATTGTATTTTTTGTTATTTATTTTATGGGGTACAATAAAATATAAATAATAAATATTTTTTTTTATTTTAACAAAATTTTATCTTGTAAAAAGTTTCTTATGAAATTGTTGCATAACGTTTAAACTCAAGTCAGAATTTGCATATACATACACAACTCATACATACATTACACACACACACACACACATTACATTTTTGCATTTACATATTGACTTGTAGAAACAGGTATACCTACTTGGATCTTAAAATTAAGACGTATACCTACTGCCGGTTTACTATGTAAAAATCTCACTGAGAAAACTTAGACGTAATGAGCTGTCATTTCACGGTTCTAGAGATTGGCACTGCTCACTTCACCTAAGTTTTCACGATGAGATTATTACAGAAAAGATCGGCTGTTTTTGTTTTTTTTTTTTTTTTTTGCCTGTAGTGTCCCACTGTTGGGGATAGTCCTTCCCCAAGTCCTTCCAGGAACACAGATGTTAATTATAGTAAAATATTGTTGAATAAATCAGACAAGGAACTCTTCACATGTGCGTTTGAACTTTATTTACCTTAAATCAACAACGGCATAAATAAACTCCACATCTTAGTACCCAGGAAATACATGACCTAAAATCAAACTAAAGCTCTTACACGAAATGAAGCCAATGCAGAATATAAACCAAGTTTCAAATTCAATGATAACGAACTCTCAATAAATCCAGAAGGCATACGCATAGTAATTGATGCGAGCGTCCTAATTAACTACTCTCTGATATCTACTAATTGGTTTTCAAACAGGTTACACAGCAATGCTTGTACCACAGAATAGATGGATATGTACAGAAGGCCGGCTCTATACAACTAGTGAAGACAGGAGTACGCACACAAACGCGTACGTGCGGCGATCTCAAACAAATGACAGTCGCGAGTGCGCTTGCACTCGCTGTACGTGAAGCGTATCTATGTGTGCGTGCGTTTTCGCTTGTTGTATGGAGCCGGCCTTCTGTATCTACCTTAATTGAGCTTGTGCATACCAACTATTGATAAAGTTGATTTATTACTCTCAACAGTGTAGTCTTTGGTAGTTTCGGGTTATTGATTTGGAGTGTTAAGTGTTTTATAACGATATTTAACTTTATTGGGTTGTCATTTCTTATTTTTGAATTCAGTTAGTTCTAGTTTGTGAAAAGAGGTTGTTTAATTTTAATTTTGTCATCATTATAACTTGCGACTGATTATGTTGCTCTTGGCTAAATAATAACAATCACATGGGTCGATCGAAGGTTAAGCTGCGATTGCCGCGGTCGGTTCTTGAATGGGTTACCATCTATCACATATCGTGACCACTCCGTGCCTCGGAAAGGTTTCGGCTGTCATTCGTAGATCTTTGACAGTCTTTACAGCTAGTCAGAAGCCCAAAATCTGACAAGTAGTCTTATCAAGTATCATGTTACTCAGTTACTGGGTTATGGTTGTCAGATAGGTAGTCGCTCCAGGTAAAATACTGGTATTCAGCTCATCCGGTCAGACTGGAAGCCGACCCTAACATAATTGGGAAAAGGCTAGGTAGATTGACTCTGTTGGTTCTTTTATTTAATTGATTGGATGCTTAGTATCTTGTTTATTCTTTTCCCAAACCAAAGATACCACAATTCAGTGACCGTTATTACCAAAATTATTTTCTTCGTTTACTCTTTCAAAGCTTAAGTCTTAGTGAAAGTATTAAAATAAACCTTTAATGGGTTATTACGAAAGTGGTAAAAGCTTTGTCACCATAATTATATTCCAGACAGTTGGTTTCAGCAGATTATCAATTAGCTGGTTGACTTTTTGTGGTAATACGACAACTGATACTAGGGAGTCCATGGACTTAATGGAATTGGAAGACTGATAGAGACTGCTCAACACAAGTCAGTGCGATTTTTTTTGTTACAGATCAATCATCTAATTAACAGGGCAAAGAATGGGTTTTGACCGCGTACTTTGCACAATAGACTTACATATATATTGTATATTCCGGTTTATGATACTGTAGAGTTATAGCTAGTAGCATGTACCTCCGAGTTTTATTTACTATAATTATTTTCTTAAGCAGCGAGAGTTTGTAGTAAATTTGTGATACACAAGCACTAGGGAACTGGGAACTGGGAGCAGTGGTGGTCCAGGAGTAATGGCCTCGACTTACGAATTCTAGATCGTGGTTTCGAACCCAGGCAGGCGCTTTACATTGTGTAAACCATTTCATCACCACTGCTTCCAAAACGGTGATGGAAAACATCGTAAGGAAACAGGCATATAGAATAAAAAATTCGAAGACGTGTGACATCCACCAACCCGAACTGGGCCCGCGTGGTAGATATGCCCGCTCTCTTTCTAATCGAGGTGGCCTGTGTCCCAGCAGTGGGCACATTTAAGGTTGTTTATGCTAAGCATCGTAGCATAGCATGTTTAAAATGAGAGATTCGGGCGCTTAGCAGTAATATTTACGTCCATTTTTACTATTTGGTATTATTTGTTATCGCAGTCCTCTGTACCAATTGAAATTATATTATACGAGTAGTAAATAGTTTCATGTTGTGAGACTTCTGAAAAGATCCGCCTACTAACATATGAGCATAAAACACACATCACAGTAATAAACAGACAAGTACAAATTCTCAGTCACAACGTAAATAATGAACAGCTCACCAACACGCAAGAAAAATGTACAAAATCACTTAAAGATTTAAGAATTTAAATGGCTTGTAATTACAGGAAAGCCACAAGTTCCATTGCAAATAAGTCTGAAGAAATAAAAGTTGAGAATGATTGCAGCGAGCCACGTCTTCTGAGCGTAAGTGATGTGAGGGCTGTTTCACACACACGACATGAAGAGGTGTTTCAAAAAATGGTTTGAGAATGATAAGAGTAAGAGGTGAAACATATTTTTAGTCGTTGTAGTTGGAGCAATGAGGAATGAGGTTGTGAGGGAAGAGAGAGTGCACTTGTGTCTGCACCTTGTGCACTATATTATGTCCCGTGCCGAAGGCTAGTCTCCGTTGTAATTGGCCGTCGTGACCGAAATTCAGTCTGGAAGACACAATGATATACATTGATGGAGGAGTTTATGGAACGCATGAGAGAGATGCTGGATTATTTAGCAGCATCTATATGCAAAAACGTTACCTGAGACAACTATACATTTGCATTAATTACGGACGTATTTATTTGATTCCTGGATTTCTTCTTCTTAAATTTAGCGTCCTTATAAAAATCTCCTTGGAGTATTATCAACATTATTGACATTATCCCTGTTGATGGAACCAACATAACATCAGAAACAAATCCTGCAACAGCTAGTCTAAATCGTTTTAAATTGCTTCTCCACCAGTATGAAACACCTCAAGCACTAAATAACTTAAAGGTTAAGCCTGTACTGCACGGTGTAGGCGTCCATACCACAATAGAGATAGTTCCAGAAGGCCGGCCTCATACTGTGAGCGAAAACTGGCGAACGCACACCTAAACGCGTACTTACGGCGATTTCAATCGAATGCCAGTCACGAGTGCACTTGCACTCTCTGTACGTGAAGCGTGTCTATGTGTGAGTGCGTTTTCGCTTGTTGTATGGAGGCGATCTTTTGTGTTTATCTGTTTTGTGGCCAAAACTTCGTTGAAAGTAAAACCGTGTTTGTTGATCCTTGACATTCGACTATCTGTATCAATGTCCACGGCTTAAAATGTTGTGGCGACATTGACAGGTTAAATGGTGTAATTTTTTGTGGAGCTTCCAAGGAGTTATAGTAAACTGGTGTGCAATTGGATTTTCGTTCAATATAAGTATACGACACTATGTTACTAAAGAAATATAGCAGAGATCTTATATACCTACTTATAATCTTTATAAAAGTAATATGGAATTCTTGCATATGTTACTGCGATTATTGGTGATTTACTCATTGGGAGTTCTTCATAGCTCATTGTGTATCTTCTTCTATTCATTTGAAATCCGTTAGTTTCACTTTCAGAAGCTATGTGTTCTCAATATTTTCTAGTCTTTTGTATAGAGTACATCACATACCCAGATTTTACAACCAAAACAGGAATATTTACCCGCAACGATTTCTGTTGATACACATCATACTCCAATTTGATTCATCGTAGTAGGCGCGAACTGTAAAAATGGAATTGCTCGTAAAACATCCCCTACACATAATTCTGCCCCCTAAACATCGGGTTTCATAATATTGCTATCTTTATTAGGTGAGGGTAAGATTTCATCACTTCAAGAGTCGGTTTTCTTGCATTATTAGCCGATGGTGTGGAACTGTGTTGTGTCTGCTTTTCTTGTGATATTTCCTTGCAGTGTTACAGCGTTAGTTTGAAATACCTAACATAATTATAATCTCGCTATTGTTTTCAATGCGATTGGACGTCAACGCATAAAGATTGACATAATTATAACAGCTCATAAAAACAGATTTTTGACTATACATACTTTGGGAATTAAGGTAACAGTTTAGAAGGGCGCCGCGATATGTATATATTTTATATATATAATTTATATTTATTATACAAGTAACAAAGGTCTCAAATATGTTAGTAACAATATATCTTAACAACTATGTTAGTAAACTTAACCTACAAACTTAACGTAACACTGCAATATAGTTATACGGTCGATCGTAAAAATGAATTTAAAAATATGAACAGACATGGGCTCATCTTGTTTCATAAGGAATCAGTGATTATAATATCCTATAAGTATGATGGCTAGAGCATTATTATTTTTACCAATCGTAGATTTTCTTATGACAATTATGAGCTTCTTTATTTTTATAAATCTGTACCAAGTACATATGCTACCAACAATCTTGTACCCACTTCACCTTCATATCCGATTCAAGAAACACTAAAATTTTTACTCCCCGTCATCAAAGGGGATATGAGCCAAGGTTTAATTTACCGGTCCCCTCCGAGACAAGATATGCAACAAAAAAGGCGGCAGCCACCGTGTCCAATTTGAACTAGTGAAAAATGAATGTCTATTATCCTTACTAAATTATAGTAGGACCTCCCTGTACTATGAAACTGGTGGCGATGCGATAGCTATGGATGGATATGGATTTTGTAGGTGAGCCGTATAATGCGGTTGCATTTAATTTTTAATATAAATTATGTCCTTACAGGTTTGGAAACATTTAGAAAGTGTAATAATTTGGTTTATTTTCAAATCATTACTATGATGTATATGAAATCATAATGGATTAACCCGTCAAACAATCGCCTACTAGAAGTTGATTGCATGTGCACTCAACGGTTTTCAGGATTATATTTATTGTTGTTTAAAGTGTATTTTTCTTAAAAATAATCGCAAGTTCATACGACATTTGTCTGGTTAGTAATATAACAAGATATTGGCAAGAGTTAAATAGGTATGTACAGGACATATATGGTAGATGATAATATAGTTACCTTAAATATTATCGATTTTAACTCGTCGCACGTCGAGTGTACACCATGTGTACCGATAACAATAAAATTTCTATTGTGTCTGCTAATTAGACGCGCGATGGGTTAATATATTAGAGAAATAAACTAATTTTACTATTTTTATCGTCGCTAATCAGGTTTTTTGGTCTTAATACTTATCATAAAATAAGCACTAAATAACGGTATTAAACGTATCAATGTCGAAAAATCTAATGAAGTCACATCGAAAATTCTTCCACAAAGCTCCCTGCATTTCGCTTTCGCTCCACCACAATCCTGAATTATACCCCACAAACTCCACTATCACATGGTAAGGGCATCGCAGGGGCCAGACGTCGTAACTTTACGATCCCAACTTTACTGCACCGGCCCTGCAACGGTGGGGAAAAAATAAATTGGAAATTGACGCCCTCCTGATAGCACCACATTTTACGAGTCCAACACTAGTGTGGATAGAATGCTGTAGGGTTGTGGATGCGGGACTTAACTCAGGTGAGATGTGAATAGAAATTTTTGAGAAAAGCAGGATACAGTTGTAGTAATTTGGGTGTAACGGCTAAGGCTTTGCAGGTAGTCTTCTGTCTTAACGAATGAAACTAGCTCGTTAAATTAATACATATATTTATTAGATTAAGGAGTACACGGCTAGGTCACAGGTTATGGTTATTGTCTGATTTGAGCACTCGCTCCTATAATTCTTATTGAGAATGATGTGACTATGGAAGAGACGATAATAAATTCGGGTATCAATTAATTAACAAAAAAAAAAACTCAGCATATCTTAGTCCACTGTCAGATACAGACCTCGCCCAGGCTGCGCCGCGCTCGGATATATTTGAAGAAAACTGGAAAACTTGTGACTGTTAGACGATATTATGAAATAAGGAATATTCCAAATAAAAATATATATATTTGTATTCTTATGACATATACGATTACATAAGCGATGACTTCAAATTGAATAATGCAACCAAAGAAAAACAAAACCACGCGACTGATATTAAACAATGAGCTAATAATTGAAAACAAATGAAAGCTGTTATGCATACTACCGAATTAAATAAGAATTAGAGACGGTGCGATATTATTGAAATGGTCATAAGACCTATATTCGCAGGAGTAGAGGTAAACGGATCAAGTTATTGAAAAAAAAAAACAAATAAGATCTACTTCAGACATATCAAATACTAACTAGCTTCTGCTGGCGTCTTCCATCCATGTGGAAGTCGACTACCTACAGTCCTACTCCATTAAACAAACCCTTTAGTAGTCTGTAATACTGTAGCTTACTATAAGTGAAAGAATTTATATAATCGGATCTTCAGTATGTACTTTCAGAGACTGCCTCTTATAAGAATAATCAGCTTATAATGTTCCCACTGCTTGGACGCAGTCCTCCTCTCTGTGAGAGGCAGTGGGCCATAATCCACCCCGCAGGCACAGTGCGAGTTGGTGGATGTCACATGTCTTCGATTTTTTTGGTTCTAGGTCATGCGGGTTTCTCCACAATGTAGTCCTTCATCGTTTTGAGAGCAGTGGTGATGAAAAATTACCTGCCTACCTGGGATCGAACTCACAACTGACAATTCGTCAGTCGAGGCCGATTCCACTGGACCACCACTGCTCCGTTAAATAGTCAAATAATCCTCCATACCTATAAACAATCTCGTACCTTATAAACAATCAAATAAGTTAAATTTAGGCTTAGAAAAAAATTTAACTGAATCATTTTGCGACCAATGCTCTGAGAAACACAACACTATTGTGAATGAACGTCCTACCTGTCTACAGGTAGTTATATTGCTACAGTCAGTTGCAGTTCGTGTTTATGTAACAACTTTCGTTAAGGACTTTCGAGCCTGTCAGTGAAGTTACTACTTTATTTATGTCTTCTTCATTTCTATGGTTTTCTGTATTGTTACAAGGATAAACATTACTACCTGCAATATTAACATTATTGAGTGCTTCATCTATTATTGAATCTGTCATTTGGGTAGATTTAAATTTTAATCTGATGATAAGCATTTTAAATTACACTGTGGTTTTTTTTTTGAGATGCGGACAACAGGTGTTGCATTTGTCTGTCCTGTCTTAATAAATTGATTTTTAATTAACTTTTTGTTATTATGTCTGTAGGTAAGTAATACTGATTATTGTCACTCGAGGTCAAAAGTTTCCAACATACGGGAGCAAGGAATTTCTACAATTTGAATTCTAGAAACTCCTTGCTCCAATACCAAAATTATTGCTTTTAACGATATTGATATTATAAAAAGTGAAGTTTGGTCTTCAAAAAGGTCAAAACTTAAAAATCCAACGACTACAACAAAAATATGAAAATCTTACTTTATTTTAACGCCAGCACCTCTTAAAACTTTTCAAGCAAATCGCAAGTTACGACGACTATGAACAAGCTTATGTGAGAACCATAAAACACTACATTTTATTTTGTACCTCCTTTGTATGAAAATATTCGACTCAAGTTTACGAGGTGACATAATCATACGTAGTCAAAGTTACGAGCGATAATGAACCTTATTACTAGGTGCTGAAGTTCACGGCTGAAGTCGAAGTGTCGGATTAATAAGGATATGAATTAAATTGTTAAAGCTGTTAAGTTTGTTTTGCTTGTAAATGTTCTGAAATATTAACGAGTGTAAATTTTCTTTGAAAATTTATTTTTAGAGAATTCGTGTAGATTTGTAGAAGTATTATTTATTTCAATTCTCAGACCAATTTGTGGGCAACTCCAATCAGAAATGTTTATATTAAAATATGCACTATTCAAACCTATAAAATCCATACTAATATTGTAAATACGAAAGTAACTCTGTCTATATGTTAATTCGATATAATTTGGCAACGAGATAGCGCGGTTTCACCGACATAAGTGTCGATCTCGTGGGAATATCTGGATAAAAAACTATCCTATGTCCTTCCCTGGGATGCAATTTATCTCTCTGCCAAATTTTATCGACATCCATTTAGTGGTTTAGGCGTTAAAAGGTAACATACAGACAGATTTACTTTCGAATTTATAATATTAGTATGGATTATACTTACATATAATAAAGAAATTTTGATGTTTGGTCAAGTATAAAAAACCGTGTGAAGCAGGGGCGGGTGGCTAGTTAAAAAATAAAACCAAACAGTTTAGACAATTCATTTTTGTCTGAATTAGATCCGTCTCACAGTTTTTGTTCTATGTATATGAGTACAATCTGATATTTTAAATCCGTGTCAAAAATTGTACAATCATGCTGAAAAATAATGTCTTAAAATATTTTGGTGTGGGTGATTATAATATGCACCCTAATTCCGTAACACATTATCAGCCTCAATCTGAATCATTTTGAAAGATATTGCTAATCCATTGTCAAAACAAAACCCATTGCTATTGATAGTGTGTTACGCAATTACCCCGCAGATACGTATTCTAAACTTGCCTTTCAAGTTTAGAATCAGTATCTGCGGGGTAATTGCGTAATTGTAATTGATGCTTATTTTGATACCCCCTTCCAATAGCCATGTGTAATACACCGTTGGACAGCTCTTTTAAAACTAAATACAAGTAACTATTGCGCCAAATTACAAATCCTTGTCCGTTCAGAGTTAGCTGCGGGTAAGGTAACTTCCCCTAATGCCTCGTCCCAAATTCCACCCCTTAGTTTTCAGGTTGGACAAGGAATCAAGACAAGAGTCATTAAAATTCTTGTACTAAATCTTAATACCTTTCTAATGATATATCATTTACTCTTATTGGAACGCGTATCAGCTACCATACAATTCGTAGCATCATCCTTTAAAAAAAGAACACAACTTTCTTTATAAAACCTCGCGTCACGCATTCTTTTCTGTAATATCAAGATCCATCAATTAAACTAGTTTGTTTATGACATCAATACTCGAAAAAAAGGACAATACAACTTAGTGGCAGGCCACCTGCCTGCGGTGCTTTCAACAAAACCAAATATTTAAACAAAAAATCAAATACTGTGTAATGACGTTTAAGATTGATGACAAATGTACAGTTGTGGAGAGAGCGTATTTGAATTTAATTTATCTTCACTTTATCCAAGATTATGTTTAGTACTTTTAAGTAACTGGTTTTGGAATTATGGGCTATAACAAAATTTGCAAACATGTGATAAATTAATTGGAAAAAGTAAATCTAGACTTTAGTAAACAATCAAAACTCAAAAAAAACCGGCCAAGAGCGTGTCGGGCCACGCTCAGTGTAGGGTTCCGTAGTTTCCCGTCCGTCACAATAAGTGTTCCCACTTATGAGCTTAAAAGTAAAAAATGCTTGCAGATTATACTACAAACTTAGTCCAGAAATTATTTTATATAACTTTTTGTCTTTTTTGTACAAAAACTTGTTTCCATCAAGTTCAAAATAATTTTCCTAGAAAGTACTTATAAAGTTCTACTTTTCAGATTTTTTTCATATTTTCTAAACTTATAGTTCAAAAGTTAGAGGGGGGGGGGACACATTGTTTTTTACTTTTGGAGCGATTATTTCCGAAATTATTGACATTATCAAAAAATTATTTTAGTAAACCCCTATTCATTTTTAAATACCTTTCTAACAATATATCACACGTTAGGGTTGAAATTTAAAAAAAAAATCACTTTCCACTTTACATATAGGGGGGCTACCCTAATAAAACATTTTTTTCCAATTTTTATTTTACCACTTTGTCGGCGTGATTGATATACATATTGGTACCAAATTTCAGCTTTCTAGTGCTAACGGTCACAGAGATTAAGCGAGGACGGACAGACGGACAGACAGACATGGCGAAACTATAAGGGTTCCTAGTTGACTACGGAACCCTAAAAAAGCTCAAAGCATTTTGGCACTTTTGAATTGTCAAAGAGTCGGTCGGTTAGTCAGAAAGTTGAAGCTATGATCTATGCTGAAGAACGGGCAAGAAAGAATCTTAACTAACTACATCTCATCATTAATTTCTTATTGTAATTATACTAACATGCATATCGCAAAGCAAAGGAGCCTTAAAATACCCTTTGAATTAAAATAATGTCCAGCCACTTCTGTCTTCGACTGTACAAAGGTGACTACCGATCGCACCGATTGTTGATCTTTGACATTTGAATGAGATTACGTAACCGCTTCCTTTCCACATCGAATATTCAAAATGATTGATTCATACACAAATATGTTTGAGAGATTTTATATTAGAAGCCTGGGAACTGGGAATTAGAAGGATGGTTCAACTGTTTGATGCATCACTGTTTGTCATTTTATAAAGGTTTGTTGAATTGGAGAAATAGAGGCGATTGAGAAGCTCGTTGCTAATTAATAACGGCTTCAAGGGTTGCTACGCTTGTCGTGCTCGGTCCTTGGATGGGTGACCATCTTTACATACCGAGATCCCCCGTGCCTCGGAAAGCACGTTAAGCTGTTGGTCTTGGCTGTCACTCTTGGATCTTTGACAGTCATTACGGGTCGTTAGAAGCCCGAAAGTCTGACAACCAGTCTCACCAAGGGGTATCGTATTACCCAGTATCTGGGTTGTGGAAGTCAGACAGGCAGTCGCTCCATCCGGTTGCATCCGGTTAGACTGGAAGCCGACTTCAACATTGTTTGATGATGATGTTGAATTGGAGAAACGGATTCTTATAAGGATTAATGGCGTTTTACATAACATCACACCATACACACATACCATAGTACACCTACATTTCGCCAGCTATGAAGTCCCATGTATTATACAAATTATAAATATATACAAATTCAGACTCCGGTTTGCTACTCAGAATTCCAAGGTGTATGATGTGATGGTCTGTACCACACCCTTAAAAATTAGCTGGTCTTTGAAAACTAACCCTGTAGTCTGCGTTCACGATTTATTTGCCAAAAATGTAAACAAATATGAATTAATGGAAAAATAACTTTAATTCCTACACAATTAAGTTCAGTTTACGCTACAGCTTCAAACATTTTTATAAGTTTTTCAATAGTGCTAGTCACTTTGAAATCAACTTAATTATCATTGAAATAAAGTTGATATTTGCTTAACTTGGAATAGGGTGGGGTTGTGTAGCACTGCGCACTTTTACTATAGATGCCGCCGTAGATACACCTCTGCCTCAACCTGGAAAACAGACGGAATCTTATCATCTTCATCTTCCTGCCCTTGCCCCATGTTACAATGCGTGCCACGAAAGAAGAGACTTGACCCCGCCTCCCCGCTCTTTCCGCTGCCACTATGACGTCCGTCCCGTCCCGCACTCAGACCTCATACCGCTAAAGATACCTAAAATCGTGTTCTGCGCATGTCAAACCACGTGGTGTGTCAAGTCTCTTCTTTCGTGGCACGCATTGTACTTAGGGTCGGCGCAACATGTTTTCTTTCCGTTCTCCCCTGTCAAACGTCACACTATCATTAATTCCCTTCTCTTTCATATCATTCCTTACACAATCCATCCACCTGTTCTTTGGCCTTCTTCTGCTTCTCCATCCATCAAAATTTATATTCATCACTCTTTTAGTCACATGCGTTTCCTCTCTCCTTATTACATGTCCATACTAAACCAAACGATTTCCTTTCAACTTTAAATCATAACACAGAATAATAATTGCAAACTCATAACTCTCTCTCATTATCCCAACTCCCTATAAATACTAATTTACCTTCATTTCCACCATAAAAAATATAAAATTAAACGCCATCATAACGTATAATAATGACGTTACACAGGATGTTTTCGACACTACAATAAAAACGTTCGTCGAGGCAGTTTTATAACACGCTATAGATTTTATGGTGGCATTAAATGAGCCACGTTTTAATTTGGCTGTAAAATCAGAGAGCCTTTGTGGCTGGCCTTGGGCACTCAGAGAATTGACTAAATACGTCTTTGAACTTCATCATTATAGAAATACTTGCAAGTTGTAAGTACATATATCTGTAAGCCGTACTGGCTCAACACTCAGAAGTAAGGATGTTGAAGTATAAAACACACCTTATAAATTCTACTGATCAGCTTTATTGCGGTATTGATATTATTATAGTTACAGCAGTACAGTACTACGGTTTGGTTCAGTGATAATTTTACAGGTGACTAGCACCGATGTCGGAGCCCGAATGGCCGGGCATGGTGGGCATACGACCCAAATGCCCGCCGACTATTTTTAGATCCCCACTATTTTACTTTCATGTGATTGGTCGTCGACAACTGTCAAAGTCTCGGCCAATCACATGAAGTCAATACAACTACTTTTAATCATCCAAGTTCATAAAAATAGTCAACAGACATAAATAATTATAGGCATAATTTGATATTTATAACAGCTCGGCCATCCGGTTTCCAACGAGTCCCTCGTTGTTATGTATTACAAAACAAAAACATTCCATTTTTGATGATTATAAATGAACATAAATACAATTATGAATGATTATATTGAACATAAATTATCTCGTTAGTCCTTAATGAATCACTTTTACTGCGAGTCATCATAGTAGCACATTTTAATATTTAGATAATAGAATGTGCTACTAATTTGAGGTTTATTTAGATAAACCTCAAATTCAATTACTTTACAGTAGATTTACATGACCTTACAAGAAATGTTTATAACCTTTGAGGATATCGGTTACCTGATATCCCTAATTCAAAGTACATTGTTATTAGATTAACTTTAATTCATTATAGTAGTACATTAATTATTATTACACCAGATTTACATGACCTTAAAAGAAATGTTTATAACCTTTGAGGATATCGGTTACCTGATATCCCTAACTCAAAGTTCATTGTTATTAGGTTAACTTTAAGATTCACTCTACAATAGATTTACTCCTACATGTATTTATTAATCCATAACTTTGATTAACAAAGTGCTTTAACCTTTAAGGGTGTCGGTTACCTGACACTCTTAACTTAATCTATATCTTATCTGCAGTATATTTATTGGTCCATGACCTTGACCAGTAGATATACTGATGCACCATCTTCTAAAATGAGAGGCATCCGTTACCTGATACCCCTCACCAACTCATTAGTACATGACCTTTACCAATGAATTGGTATTTACTAGTCCATGACGTTGACCAGCAAATATTTTAGCCATAGTACATGGAATAGTTTAGATGATTCATGACTTTAATCATCAAAACTTAAAACCACATTAGCATACTTTTTAACATAACATATTTTTTTTTTTACTATGAAACAGATTTCTTATAGTTCTTTAAGTGTACATATTAGAAATACACAGTGTAATTGACGGCGAAAAATTCAATTGAGTGTGCTTAATTACCTGCCTATTCAATTCTATGTACAGTATTCATCTTCATTAATACGAATTAATTTACTATGACATCTATTTACAACTCTTCATTTTCAGATTCACAATCGTTACGCTCGGATTCACAATCGGTTGATACGGGTTCGTTAAAACAGATCCATGGGAATATTTTATCAATAGCTACCACAGCCTCGTACCTCTTACTAGTCTTTGTGAGGGGCGTGTCCTCGACCACGAACCTATCGTTGGGGAGCACCTTCTTAATTCTGTAAGGACCTTTACATTTAGGTTCGAGCTTCTTAGACTGCCCCTCTATTCCTGTCACGGCTCTTACTACTCTAACCAAATCACCTTCTTTGAAGTGCATTCCGATTTTCCTGTACCTATCATACCGTTCCTTGTCCTTATCCTGTTGTGTCCTAATAAGCTCACCGGCCGTAGCCCTAGCATCGTCCAGACTCTCCCCGACCTCAGGCGCGACTTCATTTATTACGTCATTTAGCAAACCTTCAGATGGGTTAGTTAGATTCCGCCCGAAAAGAAGCTCCGCTGGAGTCTTTTTAGTAGTAGCGTGCACAGTGGTATTGATACCCAACTGTATGTCTGGTAAATGTTCATCCCATAAACCATTTGGTTTGTCGTGGTTCATTGCCCCGAGCGCTGCCAAAATGGTGCGGTTGTACCGTTCCACTTGGCCATTCGCTCGGGGTGTGGCGACAGCATTGAGCACGTGCTTTATACCACAGGACTGAATAAATGTTTTAAATTGCCTACTAGTGAAGCTTGTCCCCTGGTCCGTAATTAAACGGGTTGGTACGCCGAAGTAACTAAAATGCTCTCTGAATACCCTAATGCTTGTGGCCGATTTGGTATTTCGCACAGCGGTGATGTCAACAAATTTAGTAAACGCGTCTATGATAACAAGGATGAATGTATTACCACGCTTGGTGCGGATAAACGGACCGAGGTGATCCGCATGTATTGTATGGAATGGGATGATAGCTTTAGGGATGGGGTGTAGTTCACCGGGCCTGGCACCACTTGGCAGTTTGTGATGTGCGCACTGAAGGCAAGCCGAGACGTATTTTTTTACAAACCGTCTCATCTTTGGAAACCAATAGGTAGCTTGTATACGTGCCAAAGTTTTGTCAAACCCGAAGTGTCCTACGTCATCATGATTGGCTTTCAGTAGTTGCCATCTGGTGCCACTTGGAACAACCCAACGGATAGTATTTTCGTCAATTATACGATACACCCGCCCATTTACAAGCTTGTAATTTTTGAATATGTCAACGGCATCTTTACATTTGGAATCGCCTAAAATATTCGCGATACTTTTAATGTCTTCGTCCGTCTGTTGCACCGTTGCAAGCCAATCATCAGAACCTACTGACAGTACATCTAACACGTGATCAACGTCTGGAATACCGTCTACAGCACCCCTGCTAAGGGCATCTACGTGTGCCATTTTGTCACCAGGGCGGTATTCTATTGAGCAGTCGTATTCTAAGAATTGCAGCCACCATCGAGCAATCCGTGGAACTAAGTCGCGTTTACTCAAGGTGGTACGCAAAGCGTTGCAGTCCGTAACTATGGTGAATCTAATACCGAGTAAGTAATGCCTGAATCTATTCAATGAGGTAATAATAGCGAGAGTCTCTAACTCGAAAGAGTGTAGTTTTTGCTCATCCGGACTGGTTTGCCTGCTATAATAAGCAATAGGTTTGAACGCCCCCGACTTGTCCTGTTGCATTAAAATGCCGGCTACGCCGTACTTGCTAGCGTCGGTGTGGAGTTGGGTTAGTGCACTAGGATCGTAAAGCCCCAGGACCGGCCTTTGTACTAAAATCCCTTTTAATTTCTCAAACGATTCCAGTTCTGCACTACCCCAACTCCAAGAAGAGTCCTTCTTCAACAGACCGGTCAGAGGTCGTGCTATTAATGCGAATCCCGCGACAAACCTCCTGAAGAAGCTAGCAAGTCCTAAAAACCTCCTAACTTCGTGAACATTTGTTGGCGTAGGGAATTTGGATATGGCGTCTGTTTTAAGCGACCCTGGTCTAACACCCTCTGAACTGACTTCGTACCCCAGGTAGTCTATTTTGTCATAAAAGAAATTACATTTACTCATTTTGAGTGTTAACCCACTTTTTGCCAGCAACCGCAGCACCTCCTCCAAACGTACCATCCCCTCATCGAATGACTTGGCAGGAATCAGGATATCATCCATGTAGACCAATGCATACGATGAAGCAGGTGAATTGTGGATGATCTTATTCATTGTACGCTGGAAGACTGATGGTGCGTTTACTAATCCAAAAGGCATTCTATTGTACTCGTATTGACCTTGAGGGGTCACAAACGCGGTTTTCTCTCTAGAACTTTCGGCTATTGAGATCTGATAGTATCCGGACGCTAAATCGAGAGTAACAAATAGTGAACTACCTGATAATAAGTCTAACTGATCCTCGATACGTGGGAGAGGGTAGTGCTCTTTCTTTGTTTTACTATTTAGAGCACGGTAATCCACACATAACCTCTTCTCCCCATTTTTTTTGTTAACTAGCACTATAGGGCTCGCGTACGGACTGTTCGACTCCCTTATAATGCCGCCTTCTAACATTTCTTTGATCATATCTTGAACTAGTTGGCGTTCAGTAAAGGATAACCGGTATGGGCGGTAGACAACAGGATCGGGGTCATCTAGTTGAATCACCATTTCAGTTTCCGTTGTAAACCCAAGATCTTTTAAACCACTGGAAAAACAATATTTATATTTATCCAACAAGACCTTTAACGACTCTTTTTGATCTTTTGTTAAATTTTCCCCGCAGCTGATTGGTGATTCATCTATGGGTAACAGATTACTAAAATCTAATTTTTGAACTTTTAGGCTCTCGGCTAAAGTGTGGCTCCTAGTTATAAGACTACCCTTCTCTATAACCAGGTGGTTGTCACCGATATTCTGAACGAGAATCCTACCCGCACCTTGTGTCAATTGATACTCGCCGGGCAACAAGTAATGTTCACGACCTTCAATATTGCGCACGGTTCCATTCACGTAAATTTTTCCCGAGAGAGAATTACGCGAGCTAACTGGGATCGCCTTTAATTCGCCGCATCCTATGCGAGTCTCCTCCATGCATAAGAGTGGACAAATCATAACAGACTTCTCACTAACCCGCTCAAAAATGACGTCCGATTCTGTCTTTACTATTTTGACCGAGGGCCTTTCGGTGAAACTGTGGCCTAGTAGTACAGGGCAATTTATTAAGTAATCATCTACTACCAATATCTCCACGTGATTTTCTACTACACCCTGCACTTCAATCGTGACATTAGCCTTGCCAAGAGGGTTATATGGCACGTTACCTATACCTCTTAATAGTGGCACTTCTCCTACCTTCCAGTCTAGTTCTAAGCGCTGAGCTTCACTGAGACGGACCAAAGTACCCTCGCTTCCCAAATCAACGAGACATTCTGACAACAACCCATTTATTTTAATAGGCATTTTATACTTGGCACTTGAATCACCTGTTTTTTCTACCTTTAATATTGCTTTTGGTTTATCGTTGGTACTTTGCTTTGTCCCAGGGCACTCAGTGTCCTTATGTCCTAATAAATTACATTTAGAGCATTGAATCTTTGGTTTTGTGCATCGAAAGAATGGATGACCGGGTTCTTTACAATTATAGCAGACCATGCTGGATCCGGTTGACTTCTGAGAGCTATGACCTACTTTATTACCGGTAAATGTGTTATTTTGTGGTCGTCTGTCTCTATCTTTAACCTTCTGCTGCTCGTTTGTGGACCTATCTTGACCTACTTTTACAGTCTTCAAAAATTTAAGTAGCAATTCCGGTTCCGTAAATTCTGCTCCTTGTGCTCCTAACCTAACACCACGATCTTCTATACCTGCTATGATGCAGTCGACTGCACGTTTTCCCGATATTTCACAACGATTTAGAAGATTCATTTTAGCGTAGTAATATATCTCCAATGACTCCCCATAGCGTACCTTTTTATTGAGCATTTCCGTAAGTAAATCTGCATAATTATCCCTAGTTGGAAAGGATTCCTTCAGCTTTAACTTCCACTCTTGCCAAGAAAATAGTAGCGAAGGTAGACCCTGATACCAGGTTTTAGCTACCCCTGTTAATTTCGGTAGGGCATAGTGGACTACTTGTTTATCGTTCCAACCATAGATCTGTGCACATTCGTCTACCTTATGAAGCCACGTATCAACCGTTTGTTCCTTACATAGCGGGTCAAAATCAGGAATTACGTTATTTAAAACAGGAAACCTATCGCGATCGCTTGTATTATTCATACTCTTAAGCACGTTAATAAAGTTCTCAATAAACAGATTATTACTTGACTCACGCTCACGATGTGTTTCCCTTTCTTCACGGGACGGTGTACGAAGGCGAGAAGCCCTGCTCCTAGGTGAAGGCCTGGATTCTGCGTGGCGCGTCTCGTGCCGCCCAGGAGTTCGTGACCGCGTCTTGGAGCGCCCAGCGCGACGACTTTCCCTTCTTGAATAGTGTAGCCGGGAAGGAGACCGACTAGTCACCAGACGCGATCGTCTTCCTTTCGACCGCCTGGACCGTGACGGACGGTCACGGCTGCCACAATTTTCTTTTGGTGGAAGTGTATGGCCTCGACCCTGACTGCGGCTTCGAGTTGCCTCACGACATCTTCGTGGCGGCGTCAGCGAATCGCGAGGGGTTCGTCTAGGTCGATCACATTCTCTTCGAGAACTAGACCTAGGTTCATCCATGTTCTTACGGCTTCAACATACATAAAAAGAAAGGAAATACGAGTTAATAAACCGCGCTATACAAAACTTGTAAACAAGATTTTTATTCACCTGCGCATACTTTATTATAAACCATCAAACATGTCCATCCCCAGGGAGTACCCTGGCAGGATTAACATGCATGACTAACCATATAAACCTCCGGAATGTCTCCGTTACGGTAAATACAGTTCGGTTCCTCAAATTACAAGCCGAAATATCAAACATGTTCATCCCCAGGGAGTACCCTGGCAGGATTAACATGCATGACTAACCATATGAACCTCCGGAATGTCTCCGTTACGGTAAATACAGTTCAGTTCCTCAAATTACAAGCCGAAATATCAAACATGTTCATCCCCAGGGAGTACCCTGGCAGGATTAACATGCATGACTAACCATATGAACCTCCGGAATGTCTCCGTTACGGTAAATACAGTTCAGTTCGTCAAGTAATTAAAATAATACTATCGACTCTTTTAGGAGTCTGGTAAAGAGAGGCAGGCAATCGTGAAGGAAGAGAAAAGAGAAAAAAAAATACGTTACAGAAATAAACCTGTAGCTTATCTTCTTTACTTTGGTATTGCAATTTGCATTAATATGAATAATGAGGGTAGACATCACAATTAAAATAAAATGAATAAAAGACACTTACATTTTTGACGTGCGCCAAATACTTAAGCGTATCTCCGATCCTTTTGTGGGCACTAGGTTGCTAATCCCACTTCTGAGATGTAAGCCGTACTGGCTCAACACTCAGAAGTAAGGATGTTGAAGTATAAAACACACCTTATAAATTCTACTGATCAGCTTTATTGCGGTATTGATATTATTATAGTTACAGCAGTACAGTACTACGGTTTGGTTCAGTGATAATTTTACAGGTGACTAGCACCGATGTCGGAGCCCGAATGGCCGGGCATGGTGGGCATACGACCCAAATGCCCGCCGACTATTTTTAGATCCCCACTATTTTACTTTCATGTGATTGGTCGTCGACAACTGTCAAAGTCTCGGCCAATCACATGAAGTCAATACAACTACTTTTAATCATCCAAGTTCATAAAAATAGTCAACAGACATAAATAATTATAGGCATAATTTGATATTTATAACATATCCTTCGTTGACCTAATGGTAATAGAATTTGTAGGTTGTACTACAGTGCGGCCGACGAGAGAATGCGTTCTTGACACCTGTCAGTTTCATGCAAATGAGTTCGTGCTTTGCGAATTCGATCTTTATTAGCTACTAGAATTGTCGCACTGACAGGTGTCATCTGTGACACTTATTACAAATCCTATTACTATTAAGGTTAATGGTAATAGAATTTGTAACAAGTGCAAGGGATGACGATTCTGTGAACACGAGGTCCTTGATTCCGTGTTCCAATTGAGTTAACAGAATATTAATAAAAATAATATTTTGTTATAATATAGTCCCATAATTTAACTAATTGATAACAAGCTGCAATATCATCGCCTTTCCTTGCCTGGGAACCCTTATAGTAGTATCGGCAAAATCACAATTAAACGTAAACACTGTTCAAAAAAATGAGGATTATACGATAACTTTAATTTTTATTCCTTAGTTAATAATAATCCTTATTTATGGCAAGTAGATCAAAGAGTAGCTCATAGTACAGAAAAATGAAGCCAAACCAAAAAAAAAATCCAACAACAAAACACCAAACTTTATTAATAGAAGCAGAACTATTTAATCAAGGAACGCAATCGAAATCAAAAACTGGATGTTCACTAAACAAATTATGAAATCCGATCTCTACACAAAGCGATCCATCAAAATTCTGACAGATGAAGAAAAAGTCTTTTTTTTAGTTTTTTATCTTTTTGTAGTCCTCTGTGTACAAAATGCAGTGAGCGTCTACACTTTTAAGCGGTTTAAACTTGGAATAACAAATAATTTTTCAATTTGTATATTTGTTGTCATCTCGAAAACTGCTCAAGCGTTTTTAGTGGGTTCTTATTTTGTGTTGTATTTATGGTTTAAATTTTCTTTGTTACCTTGTGAGTCTTTAAGTGCTTCCTGTGGTCATGAACCATTTAATTTACCTCTTACTTCTTGGAAAATATTTCCATGTACCTATATTATTTTTATTTATTTTGACAAATCTTAAATACAGCATACATGCTAACACTAAAATATTATATTTATTATGGGCATCAAAAAATTCCTCCGCATCGCTGTCAATGAGAAAATCTGCCCAAGACGCTGGCACCATTGCCACATGGAATTGTAATTCTGATTCTTTGACCTAAAAATACCTAGGCCAACTCTCTGTCACGTGAAGAGTCTAAGTGATTTGTAAATTGATGATATTGATTGACTGTCTGCATGATCACGCAGATCCTAATTGGTCAAATTGAAAAAACCTCATCAATAAAAATCTCTTCAATTGAAATCCAACCATCAATTATCATCTCAAATCTCAAAATATTTCATAATCCATAAAAATTTGAACGGATGTAATATACTGAGCGTACAAGAGCATGTAATTTTCGCATACGTTGAGTCATAAATATCAATTTGTGTTTAACACTTAAATTATAGGGTTGGTCAGTTACAGATGATTTAGATTCCGAGCCGTCTAATATTTCGGCGCCGATGTCGTCGGGCTTGTTGTTTACTTCGCTTGTTTTGTCTTTGATAAATGGGGTTTTGTAGACAGACAAAGGAAAAAGATTATAGGACTAATGGGTTTACAGATTGTAGTATATAATTTTTGATGTAGAAGCTGGAAAAAATAAGATTGCTCAGAGTCGGCGATATTGTAATAATTTGGGTCCAAGGATCGTAGAACAAAGTCAATTTATTGACATAATATATTTACTATGTTTAGAATTTTGCGTGTATATTTTCAGATATTTTACAAATATGGAACAGAGCAGTTGTTTTTGAGCGGTCAATGAAAATAAAAGTAGTGCGAATTATGGAATGACTATCGTTCACCATCGTCAACGTGAAATAAAAGAACTTAGCATTATTACCCAAATTCTTTCGACTATGTAGTTTTCAATGGACTATGAAATCTTCTCGACGATGAAATCTGAGAATGTAGTGCAGCTAATGGACCGATAAATTATATTAAAACAATAATTACACAATTAAACCTGACACTCAGTGCGTGGTTTCTGGTTACACATGATCCCAATAATATAGTGTAGAATACAACGGTAAGATAATATTAATGGAGCCAAGAGCGTATTAATAATTCTGTCATTGCTAAACCAGGCGGCAAGATGGTAGGGCTAGTAATCATCATGAAGATAACCCATTGATGAAAATTTTCGTTATAAAACCATAAATATAGATTTATATTGCTTTTATTTAAAGTTATTGTGACACGCGCTTCTTGTAAAACTACAAATGACGAAATATTATGCTAATTTCAACAAGCATGAATGAATCAATTTTCATTAATCATATCTCCTACTAATTATGGGCAGTAACAAATTAAGTTTCCAAAATATTATCTAACAGTTAATTAACATTTCTAACGGTATGTCTTACGTATCTTTAAGGCATAGTCAATCGATTGACACATTTGACGATTACAAGAACATTTTGAACAAGAACATTATATTGTTCGTATGTTGATTTACGATCGAGTCGTCGGATTAGGCAATAGAATGCACACGTGAGTGAGTTAAGGCGACTAACTTATTATAATTCATGTAAATCGGTCTTAAGTAGCTATTTGGTCCACTTGTACTGAATTGATTAATAGCGATGTCGGTCTAAATTAATTTTACGAAATAATATGTATTTTTATTGCACGCGTCTTGGAAAATTTAATACTTCCATTCATTAACATTTTGTCTCAAGACCAGGATCAAAATTGTTCCAAAACAGGACATAACATAGTTCCCTGCGGCACTCCACCACTAAATCCTTGATCTTCCACCCACGTACTTCAGTCAAGCTACTACAAAATAGCTAATAAACTTCAAATCTATCGTACACCTTCATCTTTAGCATAACTTTCGGTACGCACATAATATTATTGATAGTTATGACGCTTTACGCTGTATCAAAACCATTCATTAGCTTTATTACCTTCCAACGCGTGGGTTTGAAGACATCGGGCACAATACGACCTGTTATTTATTAATATTGTTTAAGTTTAATTGTTAATCATAGTGTTTAATGCTGCTTATGTGCCATTATGGTCTTTAGGCGTGTTAAGTACAGGAGTTAGAGAGTCTGTTTTGAAAAAAAAAAACATTTTAAATCTCCTGTTAAATCTTTGAAATTCTTGATAAATTTTATCAGGTTTATATATATTATTGATGATCAGCATTATTGTTGCGAGAGAGATATATTGCACCACGAATAATATAAAAAAATATTATTTAAATCCGAGATTTAAGATAGCATGATCGTTTTACTTAAAACCAATGATTTTCTTAATTGCTGTCTGTGAGCGTCCTAATGACCGAAATATTCTGCCGAACAACATTATTAAGAAAGAAATTTATTTAACAACAACGCTCTAACCTCAGCATGTAACCACATAACCAGTATATAAGGTTTTATCACCTAACGCAGTAGCGACTCTAAAACAAGTCATTTCCATCGCTTTTTATTAAATCGTAAACACTTTTGATGGACATTTTACTTTTTTCAATAAAGTGTTTATTGGCTTTCCACTTTATTACAATTGTAACGTTAGATTTTGAGTATATTGTTCTGGTTGATAGTGGTTTAACGATGGCGGGACTGCAATCGATAGTTTGGTCTTTAAGGAACAAAGTTGATGAAACGTATAAAACGTATAACCAATTTCGAATTAAAAAAAAAAAAAAACGTTTAAGTTTACGTGGATGATGCAATCGTTTCCACTTGAATTTAAAAGTAATGAGAATTTATAATTTTTGTTGTCACTGTTATGTTATTATACAAGTCGCCTTTAGTTACCTTAAACTGTAACAATAAGAGGTTCTTCCATGCGTTGCCTACCTTAGCACTATTC
The DNA here is from genome assembly GCA_963855955.1 of Luperina nickerlii. Classification (NCBI taxonomy): domain Eukaryota; kingdom Metazoa; phylum Arthropoda; class Insecta; order Lepidoptera; family Noctuidae; genus Luperina; species Luperina nickerlii. The sequence goes on from OY979686.1 coordinate 9,447,005, forward strand.
TCAATCTGGAATATCAATTTGAAATAGACGGATATTTTTTTTATCTGTATTTATTCATAAGATAAGGGTTAGATTACCGACGTTAAATAAATATTTAATGTCACATGCAACCTTAATTTGAGAGGAGCTCCTGGCTAAGTAATGATAACAGCCGAACGGTTTGATCGATCAGGGTAAGCTAAGCTTGCGGGGTAGTGCATCGGAAAGCACATTAAACAGTTAGTATCGGCTGTCATTCTTTGATCTTTTACAGTTGTTACGGGTCGTCAGAAGCCCGAAAGTCTGACAACCAGACTTACCAAGAGGTATCGTATTACCCAGTAACTGGGTGGTGGAGGGCAGATAGGCAGTCACTCCTTGTAACATACCAGTATTCAGGGCATCCCGTTAGGTTGTTGGGAAAAGATTAGGCAGATAATGCGTGCAACCGTAATTACATCTTTAATTTTATTGAAATCGTAAAAATACCAATAACTTTAACTCGATTACAAAATTTACTGTCCCTAATGTTCTCATCACGAAATTCATTAGTAATAAACTATGTATTACGCATAATCAATGGCAGGGTACCTCCACCAGTGTGAGTGACTCATTTTGAATGTCGTGAATACGGGGGAATTTTGATAGGTAACCGTTTAATGAATGAGTGGAGACGATTAGGTTGAATTTTATTGAGTTTTTGATCGAAATTTTACATGGAAGGTTTTGGGTGTCGTGTGTCATAGTGGGTAGTAGAAACTGTTGTTGAATATTTGGTATGATTGTTATAGTTTTTCGTGTTGAATGATGGCGTTGTTGCAGTATATCAAAACAAATCGCTTCTTCTTCAACACTATACTCTTTCTTATTCTTACTCATTTTATTTTATAATTCGAGCCCGTCCTTATCATACAGGCCTCTTCTCTCCTTGTCACTTACTTGACTGAAATCCTTACTTTCTCATAGTGACTGTATTCTTTTAGTTTTGCTTTGGATCACAAGTCACCCTCATGTAATATTATTAGTAAAACACACCTTCAAATTCATAAGAAAAGGAACCGAATTTCTTTTGTTGTCTCCTTTAGCCCTTATTAATAGTTGTAATATAATTTTGGTTTCATTTTTCATTGATCCTTTTATCGGGGTATATTTAGATTGCTTAAATATAAACAAAATTAAGATTTGCAATTACCAATCTGTATTGATTGTAACTTCATCATATATCATTGGCCAATTCTCTTGAGCCCCTAGTTGTCTTTTAAAATTGGTGGACTGTGCTATACTGATCTAAAATAATTATTTATTGTCAAAATTAAATGTATTTTATTAAATGACAGAATTAGATACTAGCATTCCTATTTTAACGGCTGTTATAATTATCATTTCAATTGGCTGAATCGCTTCTTGGTTTTATTTGCTATTAACTGAGCTGGTTTATGGTACAGCAGCTGTAATGGTTTATGATTCTTTTGTCTAGAATAAATTAGATCTGAGTTTATTATTTGATTAGATTAGAATTTGAGATTAGGATTACTCTAGTTCTTAAACAGCTTCGATCAAACAGTTTAGAAATAGCGGTTTTCGATCGTTCGAATTCTAGGTTTATTTTAATTTAAACACTTTGTCATCTTTAAGTTAAGCTCCTTAATGACCGATTCCTTAAATTTGCGCAATTATTGTTAATTACCAGTAATGGCAAAAACCTCACACCTTTGCAAATTAGACCCTCCCATATGGATTCTGGCTATCACAGGTAAAATTATGTTACAAATCCATTTATATGCCAAGTTTGGCAATAAAAAATAAACAAAACGATTTGTTTTTGTTTATAAGAACCTCGCATAAGTAGGTATTCGTACGTGCATCGTTTTCAAGTTTTATGCACGTAAGGATAAAATTATCATCATCATTTGTAATTTTTCACCTGAAATAATTGTGATTTCAGTCGAACTCAATGAAAAGCTAGTATTTTTTTAAACGTTTTTCCGACAGTTTACCGTCCATATTCTGTTATTAAGTTAATAACTGGATGATGAACTCCACCAGGACATAAGTTGCCTTGGGTAACCCTAACCTGAAATTCTTTAAACAGACTTCGGACCAAAGACTATTTATATTCTCTTTGCTCTGGACCCAGGTTGACCGAAGCAATGAAAACCTGTTCAGGTGGAGATTCATGGACGATTCCGCCTTGAAGTTTAAACGTGGTGCCGTTCCACAAACTATGGGACATTTAATATAATGTCCTGCGTGTCCTGTCAATTGCACGTTACAGGACCTGATGGACGCTAGTGATGGCACCAAACACGTAACTGAATTCTAGGTTAAGTCCATTTAGATTACCCTCGACACGCTAAGAAGTAGACTCTAGTAACTTTGAAAATTAAACTTATCTAAGCACTCTCTTGACCTGACTATCAAAATGTGCCAGTACGTGTTTCTCAAAAGATAAACAGCAGGAATGACAAAATAAAAACAATTTTATTGTACAAAACAACATCAGCTGACGATGTTAAATGATAATTAATCACCTCACTTTTTACTGAACCTTTCAAATAACACCTACATACAGACTTCTTCTAACGCAACATTTATTTATTACCCAAACGTGTCTCCAAGCGTTAACCAATTTAACACCACACTTAAACCAAAGGAAAATCGATCTTCAACCGATGTGAATACGGTTGGAGAAGAATGCAAAGAGTTTTGGGGAACGCGTGACGTTTCGACACCGGACGCAAGTCAACAATTGCCTTCCTGTTGTGATAACGGTATCCAGGCTAATTACCGGTAAAATGTTACAGTTAACAGATTTTTGATGTAATTGCTGTCAAATTCCGCACTAAATAGCTACATTTTCATATGGAAAGTTTGTTCATAATTGTCACTTTAACAATTAATGGTGATTTAATTCGACATTTAAATAATTTATGACGATTTGACATTAGTAAATTGAATTTGATGTGATAACAAATAATCACAATTTGACATTATAATAATTAATGACTATATTTAACGTTAGTTAGTTAATGTGACATTGTAATAATTTATGACATTTAATATTTCAAAATGAAATACGTTGACATAAGTTCGTTTATACAATAATTTTATTAACAGACTTGCGTGTTAATGATTGCATTTGGTTTATGACTGTTTACATTTTTTATTACAAAATATTTTCATATTACAGATACTTTAGGACCTTTTTATTTACTGGGTTTTGAATTTATGGTCAAGGGAAATTAATGTGTAATTGTTAGTATTTAAGTACTTACGAAATAAATTGAAGTAGTAAAAGAAAATAGCCCATATTTTCAAATAAATAATTGATATGATTTGAATTGCACGAAATACTTTGTCTCTCTGTCTTCTTAGTACGATATAACACCTAAACTATTGCACAGATTAAATAATTGATGAAATCACAAAGTAGTTTCATCTTTCTACGCCATTACTTTAGTTCAAGAAGAGGTCTTGAAAAGGTAGCTTGATACCAAAAGGAATACTAGGTACAGGTCATCATCATCTGCCTAGCCTTTTCCCAACTGTGTTGGGGTCGGCTTCCAGTCTAACCGGATGCAGCTCAATACCAGTATTTTACATGGAGCGACTGCCTATCTGTCCTCCACAACCCAGTCACTGGGTAATACGATACCCCTTAGTAAGACTTTCGGGCTTCTGACTACCCGTAACGACTGTCAAAGATCCACGAATGACAGCCGAGACCAACGGCTTAATATGTAACGGCGTATGTAAAGATGGTCACCCATCCACAGAACAACAGCGGCAAGCGTAGCTTAACCTGATCGATCGACCTGTGCGGCTGTTATTATTTATCCACGGGCCCTTCACTAATACTACTAGGTACAGGTACCATCCAAAAAAGGTATATAGCATAATCAGCCTAAATTTTCCCACTGCTGGGACCCAGGCCTCCATTCTTCGAAAGGGAGTGGACTCAAAATCTGCCACGCGGGCCCAATGCGGGTTGTTAGATGTCACATGTCTTCGAACTTTTGGTTCGAGGACATGCCGGTTTCCTCACGATGTTTTCCTTCACCATTTTGAAAGCAATTAACGTTTTGATGTGTATGGCCACCCCATGTGAATCAGTGTAGTCGAACATGCAGTCGATCAATCTCAATCTCGATTTCGTTCAAGAGTGCCAATTTTCTGAAGATTGGAATTGAAACTGGATCGGATTAGAATACGATCGAGATTGGGATTGATTTCAAGAATAAGCCTACAGGTATGGGCTTCGGTTACCTTCGTTTTTCCGAATTAGCACAAACGCCGCGCCACAGAGTAACTAGAAAGTTGTATGGAACTATGTAGAGTTGTTAATAACACAAAATTGGCAAGTAGTTCCATGGTTGTAACAGCACTAATAGGTCTATATTAGATCTCATCATCTCGTTCATATTTCCGAAGATAGATGTAGATTCCCGAAGCGCATACTTTTCTGTGGGAAGGGGCTTTAGAATCGCAAGCACAGTTACTTACTATGAAACAGTTTACAGCCTCATTTCTTCAGGCTTAAGATTCTAACGAAGGATTAACTAACATACTTCTTTACGTATGTAAGTAGTACCTTGAAAAGCTCAAGTAAGACGTTCAATGTGACCATATTAGTACTGAATGCAAAGCCAGTGACTTAGCGAGTTTTCATTCAAAACTGCTTGTTTGTCAATCATTTCGCAAGGCGGTGAGAAAAATTCTTTGTGAGTTCCCCTGTAACATGAAATTTCAGCTTTAAGTTGGGAGAAATAGAGTACAAAATTTAATGATTGGTAGTTGTTAGAGCTTAAACTGGTATCTATTGAGAGGTTAATAGGCAAATACATAAGGTGTGTAAATGTCCGACACATTTAATGCGCAGTCATAATGTAGAAGGGTGTAAGTTTTGAATTGAAATTATGAGTAATTTTTATGATATACGAACAGTATATTTATTAAGGTTAATGGGTATACAAATCAATTTATTTTTATGTTAATTTACTGGTGTAATTATATTAATGTGCAAAACAGATTTTTTAATTTAACTTATCACACACATCGACATGCAACCTCAGCGTGCAACCTTGCAGATTTTTTAATTTAACTGGATTTAGTAGGTACATAATTCTGAAACCCTGCTACAAAATTTTTCGTCAGTTGTTAAAAAAAAAATGCTGTTTAGTACATTTTGACCGTGAAGCTATTGCACTTTTCTATGCTACAGCTGGCTTAGAACAGTTCTATGCTAGTTTTCTTCGTCTAGAATCATGTGGTGAATTTATGGTCACAGTTTGCGCGTTAAGGCTCCTACAAACAGGCGCGACACGCGACAAAATCGCGCGCGACGCAAAGGCACCGCAAGTCGCGCAAAGAGCGGTGCCTTTGTGTCGCGCGCGATTCTGGTCGCGCGTCGCGCATGATTGCAGGAGCCTTTAAAATCCCTGCCAACCGTATATGTATATACAGTATACATATATTACCAAACATTAACATTGTAAATCTTTTCCAAACTTCCTATCAGTTTTTTAAGCGTCCATCAATACTTTAACCATAGTCCACTATTACTATACACCACTAAATATAACTTGTATTTGATGCTTACTAATTATAAGCACTTGATGATTCAATCACTAATTTAGTGACGGGAATGCACAATGTGTGTATTTTCAAGCACCCGCTCTAAACAATTACTACCTACATTCTAACAACTGTTGTTTACTTTTAATAGATTTTCCAGGTATTTAACAAGCACTTATCAATGAAGTACTGAAACCCATGTAAACCTATGTAGGTACTATAATCATCAAAGCATTCCGTGAATATTTTCACTTCAGTCTTCAGTTTCGTATTGTGAATGACACAAAGGGCTAGCAGGAAGCTAGGTATACAGTTAGTAAAAGTTCTAGGAATTCCTATGATCTTTAGGCTATAGGCTCAACTATTAGGTATTCAAAGAGATTTGCTAAGCCATTTTGTATCAAAATGAACGGTTTTCCTTACTGCGTTCGTAGAAGAACGTTGGCGATTGAAATAAGTTTCGGTGTGTAGGAGATTTTGATTTTACAGTGCGGCTTGTGTAACTAGTATATTGTAGTAAAAGGTGCATCTACGTTTTATTATTTTTGGGGTTAAAAATAGTTGTTAACAAAAAAAAAGGTTGCTAATAGTATAGTTTTCAAAGGCACACTTTTAAAGTTAAATATTCTTGTACCGTTTGCCTGTAAACTGAATAATAATGAGCATGCAAGAACATTATACCGGTGGAATTGCTCTTAACCCACTTCCATTTTAGGTTACCTTTGTATTTTATTTTTACAACTCAACTAAGTCGAACTTTAAAATCAGATGTCTTATTAACCAACTCACATACAAATCACCATTTCAATATTTTGTAAAAATCTTTTTGTGCCGTTTGCCTTTTCATGAATAATAATGATCATGTAAGAAAATAATACCGGTAGAATTGCACTTAACCCCAATAGCGTTTTAGGTTACCTTTGTATTTTATTTAGTTTTAAACTCAGTCATGTCCACTACCAAACTAAAAATTGGGATGAGGACAGGAGAATCATGGTGACCACTATAAAAAAAAAAAACGTTCCTGGAATATCATTGACAACCTCCCTCAATTCTAATCGGTTATAAATACCCTCTTTTCATGCTTTCGAAAGTGTCGTAGTGTAACTAATGCCTATTACGATTGAGACAGAAACTCTATTAAGACGAGGTGAAGCGTGAAATCGGTCCTACCTGCCAAGTGCTGATTGTTATAGCAAAGTGCATATTATACCGGTAAGTTGGTAGTGGAAATTATGTGAATGGGACTTCGTCGAAGACGTTTTGGTTTGTCGGGTTCTTGGATTTTATAATAAAGATATATTTATTGCATAACTGTTTAGGTATATAATTTCTTATTTTAATAATTTTTTGCTTTTTACTAATAGAGGATGAAGCATGGATCAATGGCTTAAAGTTCTTCAATGGCCAGCTTGGGTTAAATTATCGGGCTGGTAAATAGCGTCTCACCAGACATTGTTAAATAAGTCCAAGTTATTCGGTTGTTTATTGTGAAGTATTTTGAGCATATATATTTTTTTTAGTTTAGGACATCCATAAGTATCTAAGAGTATAAGATTCCTTTCCTCATCTTTTACATATTTCAAGACAGGTACTTTCCGTGTTTGTCTGTGTGACCACGTTGTTCTTTTAAACTACGCAACGGATTTTGATGCAGTTTTTACCATCATTTAGAGAATTTATTTCTGAAGTTATGTGTGTATAATATATTAATATGTCTTACTTAAAATAAAGAATTCTCGAGGTTTTGTCAAGGCATAAAAACCGCTCGAAGTTGCTAGTACACATACCACTGAATTATAAAAATTCACTCAATTTGCGTTGAACAGACTACAGTCTCCGTGTGCCAATAATGAAATTCCATTTCATATAGGGTTAGCCTAGGTGCAAATTTAATTCTGACTCTATACTTTATTTTTTTTAGTGTATATTCTACCAGTTATTTATGGTACTATTCACACAATATAGAAAGCTTCAAGTAAGTACTTTGCTGTAGTAGGTAAACATTCTGCTATCACACAGAATGTGGCAATCAAATCCATCCACTCTGTAAACTTAACAATTTAAAATACGAGTATAGTTCCCATTGACATTTTAAAAGTGCTATCAAATAAACACGGATAAGTGTGCAAGCGCAGCGATTTATGATAATTCCTGTGTTGTCAATTACTTCGAGTGGCTATTTACGTCAAGAAGTGTCGGTTACATTACAAGTCACAAGTTGGATGGAACTTGCCTATTTGTGGGTGAGGAAAATGGTGCTCGTGGGTTTTCGAATTTCGATTCGATGACTTTTTTTTTTATTTTTTTTCGTTTTTCATTTGTTTTCAGTTTGAAAAAGTTTTGCAACATTTTCCTCTTTGCATCAATGGTCCGATGCCATAATTATCTATTGTGAAGATTAAAGGTGATAATAGCGGGTATTTTTATGGAATAAGGTTTACATTTAGATTCCCTTACCTATTACGCTGACCCCATATACCTTCCTACGTAGATAAGAATAAGGGCAACCGGATTATGATAACAATTGATTGTACAAAATTATTACTTAGAAGTTAAAAAACCTTCGCAATTTTCACAAATATACTATTGGCACGTTTTCTTAAAAATCAGAACCCTCCTTTTGGTTTTGCCGTTGCCGCGTTGTCGGGTTAAAACTGGGATTGTAATTAGATAAATTTTTTGGGGTTCCAAAAACCTAATTTTTAGTCCTCTTGTTCCCTTTTTCACCGACCTAAATAAAGCACGATTACTAGGACTGGGGTTACATTAAAACGTGTGGACAAAACTGACGACCAATTGTCAAAGTCGAGCTTTCTTCCGTTGAACTATCGCTCCACATTCGACAACGTACCTTCTTCGGCAACTGATAAACTCTCTTCACACGACCGTACTATCAATATTTGCTCTCAAAGATTTTTGAGTAATTGCCGTGTGAACACACCATACTTAGCGGTATATTCAGAAACTTGTATTTCACTTAGACTTATTTTAAAGATACCGCTAATACAGTTTTATGGTGTTCAATATTTAATGTTTTATGTATTGTTTGGGAAAAGTATGGTTGCATGGAAATGGAGTGTACGTATTTTGTTAAGCAGAGTTGATTAGATATTGTATAGTTAGGTCGCTAGCCTTTTCTTTATATAGAATGTCGGTGTAGTGTTAATTGCATCACATCCAAGTCCTAACCCAGGGTTTTGCCTCTCATCTGCCGCCATTCGCGGTGGCTGACAGTTAACATAAGTGATCACTTGTGTGTGTGAGAAAGTGTTTACATATCTACTAAATAGATTCACTACAGCCGGGATACACGTTAACTAATTCATCAAGCCTGGATTTGGGGAAGCTTGTCAACCCTAAATTAGATTTAGGCGCAGAATGCCCACTTCTCAAAATGGCAACTGAGTCTCTAATGGACTAATTCTCAAAATGGCTAATTCTATGAATGACTAATTCTCAAAATGCCTAATTCTATAAATGACTAATTCACAAAACGGCCACTTCTATAAAAACCTAATTCTCCAAAGGACAATTATTGAAAAAAATTATACAAAGATTATTTCATCGTAATAATATATCATTTAAACAATTTCCATAAATTATATTATCCATAACTTAGACATTTGAGCTATGTTCTTCAAAAGAGGCTGTCTCCTGGAAGCTTCGCCGCGATAGAGCACTGTAGTTTGTCACTTGTCAAAGACTACTTTGTGAACAAAGGCTAAAACAGACTCAAAGGTCTCTTTAAAAATCCAGACAATCTTGGTCAGATCATGTGAAGACCATGTAGATAAATTGATATCTGAAATGCTCTATTAAAGAGAGAATCACGAATGAGTAGACCTGCACAATCAGTGCATGCATTTGTCAGTAATCGTGCAGCTCAACTCAAAACCTAAGAAGCTCAACAATTCGACGAACAATACCAAAGAAATGGTTTCTTTCAAAAACCATTCTTATATAAGAACAATTTCAGATATGTTAATGTAACCCTAATTCACAGCACTTTAAATCCCTTTCCCACAAACTATTTGTATTAAAAACGACCGGAAGGCACTTCGAAATGGTAAAAGCGGAAATGGATCGGTTGCTTGTGAGTTGGTAACACTATTAGTCAGTGTTGCCCACCTTATAGGATGTTAGCACGCGATGCGTTGGGTTACTTAAATATTATTTTGGTTTAAGAACATTGTAATAAGCTTAAATCACTTTTATATTTGAATTTGTTTGTTTTATAGATTTTCATGCTGCGTTAGGAAATTGGAGGTCAATGACATTAAAAAAAAATACTTTGCCTGTTCAAATTTGGAGTCAAAGTCTCTTTTACTGATCATTTTCTCGAGTAGTTGTCCTAAAGTATTTAGCTTACGGAGTTTAAAATCACATAAAATATGAGGTGATACGTATATGGGTACCTAGGACATCGTCGCGCTATTTGATACTATGGATCCAGTATATGATTTTAGAACCCCTAGCGTTTTCGTCTGCCGCGTCTATCTGTCTTTGATAATGCTCAGCATTGAACATCATTAATTGGTAGGTAGGCTAAAGGCTCCTTCAAACAGGCGCGACACAAAGACACCGCAAGTCGCGCAACGAGCGGTGCCTTTGTGTCGCGCGCGATTATATCGCGTGTCGCGCCTGTTTGTAGAAGCCTTAATTCACGTAATAGAGAAATTCAGTTGCAGCGCAGTTGCAGTTAAGTTTCGATCACAACAACGCTTTTCGTAATCTCTACCGCTGTCATATAGAATACGCTCACGGCAAGTACGCGTCACGTGAGCGCATTCTACTGCTACGCGCAGTCAAAGAATACTAGATTACGAAGGTCTATATTAGGTTTAGCACTCAATCTTGAACATAACTACAACTGCGCCGCAACTTGACCGACGCCTCCTGAAATTACGACAATATTTTTTTTTTTCTGTTAAAAAACCACCGTAAATAATTAGGTGAAGTGAGCTGTCATCAGTGTCAATTAATCCTCTAGCGTCGTGGAATGACAATTCATCAAGCTCACTTCACCTTAGTTTGCAGAGTAAAATTTTTAGAGAATAGACCGGCTGATGATGCTACACCGCTAGTCAACTTTGTTTACGTGTGTAATCCAACTGAATTCCAACCTTTCCACGTAAATTCCTAGTATAATTAATAGCGGTGCTTCCGTGTATCCACTTGACACGATTCCTGGGATTCGTCGGCTCCTGCAGCCAGAAATTGGGTGGCGTATGTTTGTTAATGTTGTTGTTTTCTCATTTTTCCTGAGCTTAATTATTGAACGAATAAAATTTTATGTAATACTTAATTTTAATATTTGAAAGTTGTTCGAACCTATTTCCCACCAAAGCCCCATTTAGTCAATAAGAGTCTGACACTCCCGTTTGCTCCACCCAGAGCGGGAGGGGTCATTTGACGATTTCACATCCTGAAAAAAAAAAGCCCCATTTAGGAAGGGGCCTTTATTTGGCACAATTGTAAATTTTGACCTGCCGGTCGATTCTGTAAAAATCTCACCGTGAAAACTTAGGTGAAGTGAGTTTGTTTTTGCTAGGTATTGACACTATTGACAGCTCACTCCACACTCACTTCACCTAAGTTTTCACGGTAAGATTTTTACAGAATAGCACCCCTGCACCCTAATTGCGAACACACTATCAAACACAATCTGAACAATTTTGAAGGATATTGCAAATCCATTGCTTCATAATTATTATGTTTGAAAAAATGTATCTGCTCAACAGTTCAAATAACGCAATGAATGTTGTTGGACTGTCAAAATGAAAACCATAACTCCAGTAACATTTCTCGTGTTTCACTGCCTTGTTATTAAAACGAGGTTCGGCTTCTTCAATAATTTCTCCATAAAACACTAACTCTTGTTAACCAATGCTTTGGTTAAAGGATTATGAAAAAATGTTTACAATCACTGCGTTCCAGTTACAACCGTAATCAACATGCTATATACCTGAATTAACTGCAGCAATTAAAACAGGGGTCACAAGTACTAATTAAAGCTGAAACTCTTAATAAAAAGAAAGGAAAAAATAAAAACATATAAAACGTCCTTAAGCACCATTGACCCCGCAATACAGGGATTATGACGTCACAAATCCTATCTAATTACATGGATGACGTAAACAACTTCCCCTCCCTATTTAAACGTTGAATGTGCTTCCCCGTCAGAACTACGGTGCACGTGCGACACTCAAGGTCCCACAACCCTTTACACATCCTCTCAAGCTTGCAATTAAAACGAAAAACAGAGCGAAACAACGCCATACTTATTTAACAAGCCAGAAAGAGACAACACGCCTCATTTACCCAAGCACTTTTATTTCCACTTGCACTTGAGAGGTCGTCGGCCAATCAACGGTCGTGCCGCGCCCGCCTCGCATTGGTCCGTTTGAATAGAGAATATTTTTTCGAAAAATGGAACAAAAGCCGAGGGTAGGTAATAGCGAGTTTTGTTTTATTCGAGTGGCATTTCGCATTTGAGTGGAGGAGGCCGCACCGAGCGGACGTCTCGACTTTTAATTACCTTATATTTCTGCTATTGTTTCTTTAAGGACACTCGTACGTTAAGCTGGCTTTTCATTTTATGATGTTCAACATTGTTATTTTATTACACGGAACTCGTTTAGTACTTGAGTGTGGGCTTATTACAAAACAAGCAAATTAGCTATGTTTATTTCGTACTAACCATTATCCTGTCTTTGTCAGGAACTGGCTTCATTCAAGTGTTTGTAGTCAAAGTACGGGATACATTTCATGTCTCTTCTCATTCATAGGTAAAGGAAGGGAGGGGGGTTGTTGTAATGCCTGTATGGATGGGACATACTGTTGGCGAATTATTTTTTACATTAAATCAGGCAGTCACCTGGTTTTGTGCAATATTTTAGTTTTACATATTATAACCTAATGTATGTTTACACGTAAGGCATATAGCTTATGATATTCCCACAGCTGGGATACAGACCTCTCAGTGAGTGAGAATCAGAGAGCCTATGGGAAAATAGACGAAGGCCAGGACACAGTATTTAATATACTGTGGTCAGGGCTTTTTCTGTAATATTCGTCATTAAATAAGCCATATTAATGTATTGTAATGAGATTATGAGTTCATTATATAGTTACAGGTAGTAATCGAGACGATTTCTTCACTTAAGTCGGACTCTGCTACTTTCAAAGGTCTTTCGTCCAATCCAACCTTAACGGAATCCCGGGCGCAATAGAATGTTATTAGTGGACAGGTGTTTCTGATCATTAGCCGTCTTTTATGATTGCTATTCCTGATTAGCCATTTTGTAATTGATTTTGTAGACGTGGGCAGTTTTTAATGGTGTTAGCGACTCAGAGATTTATGCTCCTAGCTGTAAGCAACTAGTGGAGTCCCCTTTCCGCTGTTGTTGTTTTTGAGGTAAAAACTTGGTCCATTTATAAATCGCACTCATTTGATAGTTCACAATTATATGTAGAGCTGTCGAAATAGTAACGTATTTTGAACAAGTACCTACAAGTCGTACAAAATGATCAAGCAATTGACCGACTCTTCAGACGACCTTACCGCTGGTCCTTTTTTCGGCCAATGAATCAGCATTGCCATCTACATATTCATAGCTGACCTCGAGGTCCTTACCATTTCCGTTGTAGATAAAACTTAGTTTAGTTTTCCACAACACTTTCTATGGTTTCGTGGGCGCATTTATGACCATACATACATTGGAATTCAGAAATAGAATTGAAGCAGAAAGCAGTCGGGCAACATGTAAAATCCCGGTACGTGAGCTTAGAATGATGCATCATTTCCACAACAATTTCTATGGTTTCGTGGGCGCATTTATGACCATACATACATTGGAATTCTGAAATAGAATTGAAGCAGAAAGCAGTCGGGCAACATGTAAAATCCCGGTACGTGAGTTTAGAATGATGCACCATTTGCATCATTCTAAACTCAGGTACCGGGATTTTAAAATAGGTCTCTTATAGAATAAAAATAATAGATTGCCTCTTATAAGAATAATCAGTTTATAATGTTCCCACTGCTGGGACACAGGCCACATATCTGTGAGAGTGAGTGGGCCGTCATCCACCACGCGGGCCCAGTGCGGTCTGATATTGGTATACAAATATAAGAGTGGCTGCTAAATAAAAAAAAAAATATGAGGTTCTAGACTGGTTTCCTGAGTCTGTCAATTAGGAAATTCTTATCAGCAAGTTTGGAATGAATGTATCTGAGTATGGGCTTCTAAAACCCAGATCCAGATCTACCTGCTTAATGTCAAGATAACAGGACCCAGTAACGACCACAGACAATTGATGAAAAACTACGACTTTATCATAATTTATTAATAAATAATTGATCTAATAAATTGGACACTTCAGCACGTTATACAAATTTGTTTTTCAAAAATATTTATTCATTACGTTGAATAAACTAACCACAAACTTCTCCTCTTTCCAGGAACCTAGCGGCTCCGCGCCCTCAGCTCGCGCTCGGAAACACATCACTAGAGACGTTCACATCGCTACACAAAGAGAACTGCCACAGACTAGAGTATCTAGTGGAGCGACAGAAACAGCTGTGTATGCTGTCTGATACTATGATTAAGGTGAGGAAATCTTAATCTATGATAATAATTAGGTATAACTAGCAGACGATCACTTCGCTACACAAAGAGATCTACCACAGACTAGAGTACCTCGTGGAGCGACAGAAACAGCTGTGTATGCTGTCTGATACTATGATTAAGGTGAGGAAATCTTAAACTATGTTAATAATTAGGTATAACTAGCAGACGATCACTTCGCTACACAAAGAGATCTGCCACAGACTAGAGTACCTCGTGGAGCGACAGAAACAGCTGTGTATGCTGTCTGATTAAGGTGAGGAAATCTTGAACTATGATAATAATTAGGTGTAACTAGCAGACGATTACATCGCTATACAAAGAGAACTGCCGCATACTAGAGAACCTCGTCGAGCGACAGATTCAGGTGTGTATGGTGCCTGATAATATTTATATGATAGGCAATTGAAAGAGCATTCACGTAGTTACGGGCTTTGGAAGATCCTTATGGATACCCTCCATCTGGGAAGGTCAGGGGGTTATGTCGGAGTCAGACCTAGCGGACCCTTTCACAGGTGCGGCTGAACCCACGACCGCACGTCCTTTCATACGCGCGCAAGGAACACTGCGCGCCACTTTTTTGGGCCTAAACAGTCCACGTAAAAGCCTGAACGTACAGGGCAATCGGCCTTGCGACCTTGCAGTCATTAAGCCGGTTTCACTTTTAACTACGACAAGAGCTAATGTCACTATTCAAGATGAATAATTTTTAAGGTGCAACATTTTGCAACATGGTAACTAACATTAAGCAACTTTCTATAACTTTTAGTAAGTTTACTAAATAACTTTTTGTTGTTTTTTGCAAATAGTTTGTGCAAACAATAACTAGCTAGCAACCCTGTAATGTCGGTAAAAATTTGTTAGGATATTCTCTACTTATAATCAACTTAAAAATAGTTTAACACTCACAAAAAGCGGGTTCATATAAACAAGCCTAGATCGTAAATAAATTGCATCTGCAAGTCCGTGCATAAACAATGATCAGGTTCAATACTTGTGTTATATTGTGTGGGCTAGTGCAACAGAGGAGTCAGCGAATGGAGTGATGCAGCGTGGAAATGATAAAACATATTATGTATTTTAAATATTATCAATGAATGTATGGCATTCATTGATTGTTCAATCACTAAACAAAATACATTATCAAAATGATCATTCTGAGCAACGACAATTGATCATAATTATATATCATGGTTCATAATTGCGTTTATTGCTACGGCAGTAACCAGTTCAAATCATGAACGCAGCTATCGATTCCACATTTTGGCAGAAAAATAATGAAATAGACTCCTAGCGTTAGAATTTCGAATAAAGTAAAACTTGCAATATGATAGTAAAACCTTACTTTCTTTCCTCAAAATTATGTGTAAAGATTAACATGATCACTCCATTATGTTACTACTCCGAGCCAATCGCCTACGCTTGTCACTTGGTGTCGGAAAGTAAGTCAGTTCAATCCTGCCTGCATAAATAACTCGATTAGCTGGAGGTGCTCATACGTGAAAGGACTATAAGGCTTGGTTGGATACCTCACATTTTGTAACATGGAACTTGTCCACACCACTTGTCCACACCACAATTTGAAAATAAATATGGACAAAACAAATATAATGCACTTTCACCAAAGAACTCAACAAACAAGTGTTAATGTAAATTACAATGGACAAAGAGTAAAATCGGTAACAAGCACAAGATTTCTGGGAATTGATATCGACCACAGACTGTCATGGACAACCCATTTGGACAGCCTCTGTAAAAGAATCAACAAATCCTCATTCGCTCTATACAAACTCTCTAAATTAGTTAGTAAAGAAGCCGTCTTAACGGCCTATCACGGACTTGTTGCACCATTACTCAGATATGGCTTAATATTCTGGGGAAATTCGGTAGACAAGGAAACTATATTTAAAGCTCAATAGAAATGCATCAGAGCAATGTGCCAAATAGATAGTACAACAAGCTGTCAACCTCACTTTAAAAATCTTAAAATTCTTACATTACTCTCCCTGTACATCTATGAAGCTAATATTTTTGTAAAATCGAATCCAGGCCAGGGTACTATAATACTGCATTTAAAAGCTATTATCGAAAATTAAGAGATAAAAAAAGGTTAGAGGTAGAAATACCCTATGGTAAAACGGCACTATTAAATAAAAGTATTTTATGTATGACATCGTTGATTTATAATAAATTGCCTGATGACATAAAACAATTACGAATTATCCAATTTAAAAAAAAACTACAGACATTCTTAATAAATAAATGTTATTATGATGTCAAAGATTACTTAGGTGACAAAAATGTTGTATTTTAATGACAGCAAAGGTCCGGATAGTAAATAATATAATAAATATTATATGTTGGACATAATTAATCATATATTTGATATAATGTTACACATAAATAATTTATAATTGATGAATTAGATATAATTTCTGGATTTCATTTCATTTTATTTTCATTTATATTTTAATTTTTCATTTTTAATTTGTATTATTATTTTTAATTCCTTATTTTGTTGATTGATCTGTAAGTTAAAATTCTTGTTTTATATGTATTTGCACACCTTATATGGTTATTAACAGTGTACCATTTGACCTTTTATAACATCCACTGAACCTGTTTTATGCAAATAAATGATTTGATTTGATTTGATTTGACCACATTCCTGAGATTTTAATAATAATAATAATAATGAGCCTGCTTCCTCGCGATGTTTTCCTTCACCGTTTTTAGACCAGTGGTAATGAAATAACACAAACATTTTTTTTTGAAGTGCATACTTCTTTAGGCGCGACGGGCATTTTTTGAGATGGGGAAAAATCATGAACTCACAACACTGTTACCGTAAGCGACACCACGCGTGTTTTGTTTATAACACGATTCAAAAATATACCCGCTTCGGATGTGTTCGGCTGTCCTCGGGATGTACTTGGTTTTAATGTATATCCGATATGTCAGTGAGTGATGGCAAAGTATTATGTTTGTGTTTTTTTTTCACTTCTGTCGACACTTCCGAAGTGCCACTGTTTTTTTTTACTACAATGAATAATAATAAGTTTATTTATTTCTCTCACAATGTTTTAGTAGCACTTTACAGTTTTGAACTATATAAATTCACATTGTGAGAGCTGGTGCCTGAAGTAGGTTTTAGAAAAAACCTGTATTACAGGTCACCAGGACCCACATAGTGGCATCATACAATTACACAGGTAGGCAACATGTGATTCTACTAAACAAACAATTAAGCAATTAAAACCAAGAAATAAAAAATAAAAGAAAAGAAACAATCTGAATAACACAACAAAAGCAGTCGAAGGGTATGTGGAGAATGTGTAGATGAAAGGTGGTGAATGTATGGGTGAATGGTGGTTAATGAGAAGGTGAATGGTGGTGAGTGTTTAAGTTTGGAAATTATTTGAATACAAGTATTATTTGATCGAGTGGAGCAATTTCTCTGTGTCATCATAGGAAAGAGTTTTCAGGAAGTCAGTTACCCTTTGCTTACAATTGGATCTGTGAAGTGAATAAATATTTTGACACGTGTTAATAACGTTATACAGATAATCCCCTAGGTAACAATAAAACTGGTGGGACCGACTTAAACGGAAAAATGTTGTACTGCATACAGTACCCTTTCGTCGTTTATCTTTATTTAGATCCGAATTATAAACAAGCTGTGAGTGCTTTTTGAGGACTGTATGTATTACTACAATGAATATTCTAGAGCAAAAGTTCGAAGACATGTGACATCTACCAACCCGCACTGGTCCGCGTGGTAGATTACGGCCTTCTTCCTCTCATCGAGAGGAGGCCTGTGTCCCAATAGTGGGAATATTATAGGCTGGTTATGCTAATCAGCCTGTATCATCCCACTGCAGGACCAAGTCATCCCTTTCCTTTTGTCACTCAACTAGATGCTTTTTTTTTACGTGGAGAAATGCTCATGAATTCTGCACTACCACGGGGAGATAGTGCAGTTATGTGGGACTCTAACGCACTAAAACTCCACGGTGTCCTCCTCTGCCGCTTACGGCGGGAACACGGGCACGCGTTAGCACTCATCCGTGAACCCGCCGCGGCTGTCCGTTACCGGTTCCTCCTCTGGGGAGTACTCCCCATCACCGGCGCACCAGAACACATAGCACGCCGTGACCACCCCAGGACTCAACTCGATCCTGAGCCAACATGGACTAATCAATATTAATACTGATTTGTAATATTATAAAGAGGTAAAGTTTGTGAGTTTGTAGGGGGTAATCTCTGAATCTACTGAACCGATTTTGAAAATTCTTTTAATACTGTATATATAAAACCAATAGAAAACCACATTATTCGTGAGTGTCATAGGCTATATATTATTATTATTTATATAAATGAATATCTTAGAAGATATTATCAGAGATTTAAAAAGCGGGGGCGGAGCGGCTGGCGGCGCGGTACGTAGTTCGCCGGGTCAGTAAGCCCCTCATTTAGGCGTCAAGCTCGTCCCGCTATCTACGGCTGGTTCTTCTGCGATGCTGTTGGATGTTTTCAGGAACCCATGCTGTGGTGGTCTTAGCCCACAATGCATATAAGGCTTATAGTTGTATGGCGTAAATTAGGACCAATATTGGATACTTTATATGTTTTATGCTTTTGGTTGTAGACGCTACTTTTTGCTCTAGATAAACCAGTTACTGACATGTCTTATATAAAATAAACTGTAATTGTAACCTTTATGATCAATCAATCATATATACATATATAATTTTGTAAAATATTGCGGAATAACTTTAATAGCAATTCAAAATATATTGTTGAAGGTCGCAATAATCAGGGCGCTTTTAAGGACACCTTTCTGATAAAAAAATGCATTATATTGCGTTAAGGTCCTTAAGTTCTGAGTTGAGCTGCATGATTAGTGATAAATGCGTGCACTGACTGGACATGTCCATTCTTTTCTCAAAAGACCATTTCAGATACCAATCTACATGGTCTTCACATGATCTGACCAAGATTATGTTTGGATTTTAAAGGAGACTGTGACCTCTGAGTTTGTGAGTTTGTTTCGGCCTTTCTTCTCAGAGCGTCAGATAGAAAACCTTATCTAGTTTTTAAAACATACTAATTGACGAGTAAAAGTGTTAGTACAAACCTACTTACAGAAATAAAATCATTTATCATTTATTATGGGCTAATAAGTAGTTAAAATAAGAGAGTAAACTTGAGGCTGAAACTACATAATCACTAGGAAATGTTGAAAACTCATTGCGAAAAGCAGATTAAAATATTTAATTACCCATGAGATCTCGTTACATTAATTCCTTGTTTTAGTAACCATGCTACAAATAAAATTAAGGATTCAGACACTAAAATAACCGTACCGGTAAACAAAACTGGTTACACAATAAAATTAAAATGATTAAAATCAAATTAAAGGAACTCTTAAAGATAGATACGGAACAAACGACTTTATAAGGCGCTCGTAAAATCGTATTACTAAGAAATAAGGATACTGTTCCATTTACGCGAGTGTAGGCGGTGATTTCGAAATTAGACGACAGATTTATGCATCAAATTAGTATCTACACAAAATCATAAAAATACTTAATGAAAATCAAATCATTGATTAATTATTATAAGAGATTATAAACTAACACAGAATTAATTACCTTTTACTAATATAAGTGGCGATGAAACTAAATACATTTACAATACACTTTTTTGTGTATTTAATTTCATCACCATTGCTCTCAAAGCGCTGATGGAACACACCATGAGGAAACCGGCATGTGTTAGAACCAAACATTCGAAGACGCGTGTTATTCGCCAACCGGTACTGGGCCCGCGTGGTGGATTATGGCCCACTCCCTCTCACAGAAAGGAGGCCTGTGTCCCAGCTGTGGGGGGAACGTTATAGCCTGATTATGCTAATATAAATACAATAACTAACTCGGAAAATGATTGTCTTATTATCATAAATGGTCATGTACAAATGAAGAAGAAGATAAGTCTTGAGTTGCAGATTTATATAAATTATACTGATACGAACAGACGATTGGAAAACGGATACATTCATCTTTTGTCATTATTGATCCCCGAAGTTACCGAACAACCCTTACTATAATCTACAGACAAAAACAAACAGGTCTAGAAAATAATATCTTAGAGCCTGGTCAAGAATTCCAAGATTCATACCATATAACCAGTCATTTACTTAATAAGGAACTAAATAACAAAGATCAATTTAACTATAAAGTAACACAAACGATCGCATAAAAGAAAACTGACCCTAACTTTAGCATTAATGACAGTTTTATTTTAGTTAATAAAAACATACAATTACCATTCGCAATTCACTTTGATAACGACATAAAATTTAATCTTAACGATGTCGAAGTTAATTGAGATCTCTTTGTAGATAATGTAAGAATTATTGAATTAATCGATCTGATTTATAGCCGCTGGAGTCGCGGTAAATAAACGGTTACAGTATCCGGCGATAAATATTGCACATCGACCTATTCGATCCTATCGATTTTATACAAAGAATAAAAATAATTATCAAAAGAAGCAAATCATAATTGTTTTAACAGCTCCTAATAGATACCGGACTGTTTGTATTTCGTGCGACAGAGATAACGCTCTACGAAGCCGAAATTAGCCGATTGTCTCTTTCCAAAGGTCGATGTGCAATATTTATCGCCGGGTACTCTACATGGATGGTAGGATATTTTACCTAATTATAATATTGTTGTTTGATTTTAATTTGAATACAATTTTGCGTGACAAGTTTGTCAACGGTTTTGAATATGGCACAGAAGTGCATGCACTAGCGGGGTAATTGTGGAACATACTAACAGTAACAATGGCTTTAATTTTGTTAGTTTAACTACATTTATTGCGTTATTTACGTTGTTGATCTTCTTTTCTTCGTTGTTGATCTTTTCGGACATATGCATGTAGTAATGGATTAGCAACCTTCAAAATCATTCAGATTGATTGGTAGTGATTGTGTTACGCAATTAGGGTGAAGTAATCTTAACCATTTCGAAAGATAAAAAACAGAACGTACATAACATCACGCCTGCATTCCCCTATGGGATAGGCATAGATGCGTCTACAGTAAACCCACATTAAAATTTCACCCTTTCAAAATGTACCCATGTGAATAATCTTCTATTTGAGATAAAAGACTACGATGATCCTAATGAAGTTTGGTTGGAAAGGCCCAAGTCCAAAAGTGGAAAGTGCAAAGTGGAGTGGCTGATAATGATGATGATTCAACGGATTAAACTAAAAATTATTCCATTGGTCAAGGGTCGAAGACATCAGGAGAAAGTACTTTGCAAACTCATCTATAACTCCATTCAAGATGTAAATTAGTGCAGAGATAGTTTCTTTTACAAAAGGCTGCTCTAAAAGTAGCCCACAAAAAATAGAAACGAAATTTAAAAAAAATCTAGAGTGAGTCTTATGAAAGGAACTCCTCAAAAATCTCTGAAAAGAGCTTCACTTTCGTGTTTCACCATATTTAGGTCACTGCGACCACCCATCTGCTACTTGTCGGCTTGATTTTCCGAAAGTGGTCCTTTTAAACTTTTAGTTCCCGATTTTATATATTCGATATTTCGTGTACAGAAGACTAAGCACCGATTTGGGGTATAATTTAAACATTTTACTGCTTTCAACTAAATAACTTCCAAATTGTGATATGAATTTTTATAGCCATTTGATGTCCAGAAGTTTTCGTTAAAGTATACCGTATAAGGACGAAGAATGTTAAGTATTAACAGAATTCAGAAAGATTCAGGTTAATTGTTGAAATTTCTTGGAGTTTAGTCAAGTTTGGTATGAATGAGAAATTCCAAAATTGCGAAGATTTGGGTAAGAATGTGTAAGGGGAAGTTGCAGTAATCCACAGAAGTATAAAATACATAACACACCTAATCATCGTCATCATTGGCAGGCTTGTTCATTTACTGCTGAGTATAGACGTCCCCGTTTGTGCATGTTCTTTGATACCTGATCAAGACGAATTTTGCTTCTGGTTTTTTTATGATAAATGATTTTATTTTTGTAAGTAGGTTTGCACAAACACTTTTACACGTCAATCATATATTTTTTTAAACTAGATGAGGTCGGCGTTTCCTATCTGACTACTCTATGAATTTCTGTTTTAAATACCATGTCAACTTGCACTGTTACTGTTTGTTATTGAGATGTCTTTGATATGCCGAAGACATTAGTTATAGCATTTTTCGAACTATTATCTGTAACTGTCTTTGGCGTTATACCAGAATATTATTCAGCACAATGTATTCTAGATCTCTATAGTAATCAGTTTCATCTCTCAAAATTCTAGGTCCTTCAGACTGGTGCGCTGCAGGCAGTGGAAGAGTGTCAGCACCAATTTCGACACAGCCGGTGGAATTGCAGTACTGTGGAAAATTCTACGGATATCTTCGGAGGTGTGCTGAAGTTCAGTAAGTATTTCAGTACAAATATATGACCTACTCCTACAGATATTAATTCTAGATCTGGGATTTCTTTTTGCATATTGTGTACAGAACAGTGTGTTTACAGAAAACACACAAGTAACGATAACGAAAAAAAAACGCGAAAAGATATAACAAGAATCACGATATAAAAATAACTTCCCTTATTAAAGTATACATGAGCATGAAGTCATTTGGTGTAAAACAAGAAAATTTGAATTTGATCCAAGCTACAGCCGTAACAACGCACTAGATTGTAAGGGAACTGCCAGCAAATGATGAAAAAAATATACTTACTAAACATTCGACACAAAACTGATCATGATTTTGTATTAGATAATATCAATTCATTCTCAAGCTCTTTCCGCAATTCACATACAGAAATATGAAATACCACTCATCGCTCAAGTTCAAAAGGATCGCAGCAAGCATTCCATCTGTTGTTGTTTGAAGTTCGTTTACGTTTTTGAACGCTTGTCCATCATCAGGAATGTTTATCTTCCGACAACTTAAGTCTGGAAGACATTTAGAAAATAGATTTTTGGTGTTGTTAGAATCCCTTATGCCATCTATTATGTACTTAGACGCTGCTTTTGATTGGCATCAAAAGTAGTGTCTAAGATTACACAGTTTGTTATATTAAATTTGATGACGACAAAACGATTGTCTTATTCGTTTTATAAGTAAACATAGATAAAGTCGAAGATAGCACATTCATTTATTTATCTATTACATCTGTTAACTTTTACTTGTTCATCACTCACACAATCGGTCTTACGTCTTGAAAGAGTTAAACAATAAGTTCTTACTCATAAACACAGAAACACGTTTCTTTCATTCTCTCAAGACAATAACACAGCTGATCCATTCGGTTCCCTCCATTCTTCTCAAGCCCAGTTGTGAAAAGACAAGGTGCACAACGATATGCACTCAGTACCCTGTTATTCTTATTAACAAACGAGAATCATCTGAATATACTATTTGACTCGTTCGTCAGTTGCTGATCAAAATCAAAGTTTGTGTATAAGTTTACATCAAGACCAATTTCATAGAACTTCATCGTCCAAGACGTGAAATGTTTATTTTCTTATGTCGATTACTTCGTGTGTGTTTTGTTGACGGAGTTGCTCAGTTTGTTTACTGTAAACTACTAACAACGTAGCCAGTTCTATAGAGCTTCCACGCTCCTCTGGTGCCTTGGTAGCATGGGTGTCAGGATGTGGTTGTTTGCCTTTTAAGGGATCTAATTTCTTGGTTGCTTCAGAGATTACTGGTCAACGAACTTATGCACGGATTTTCAGTTTCAATTTTAGAATTTGAATGGTTTTTGCAGATTTTGCTTATACAGTATTAACTCCGGACTTACGCGGTAGGTGGGTCCGAGCGATTGCCGTGTAAGTCGAATTCCCGTAAGTCGGGGTTCAACTTTGCATATAAATACATATTCAGTTTACACTCCAAAGACGGTGTTTTTCTTTTCTTGTTAGGCTCAAATTACTCATTTTTCGTTCTTTTAGATGACATAATTAGATATTATAAATTTATAAGTAAAACGCATTGCGCACGTAAAACAATTCCACGCGGAACAAATTTAAACCTGTCGCAAACTGAACACTGAGAGGGCGGAGCGAGAGAGCTGATGCGCGCGGCAATCAAAATGAAAAACCGCGTATCTCCGAATTCGCGTAAAACGGGGTAGCGTAAGTCGGGGTATTACTGGCTATATTCGTTGTTCGATTAGCATTCTATCAATGCTGATCATTTTAGAAAATCTATTGTTTGTACTAAAAAATTAAAACACTAGTTTTAGTATGTTGCCTGTGGAATAATCTGACAAAAAAAAAAAAAAAAAAAAAAAAAATCAATTTCTATTGTTTCTAAAGACTTGCGTTTTTTGTTTTGGGTCCTGCTTAATAATAATAATAATTGTAGGGGATGTTGAATAAAACTCCGCTTGATGTTCACTTGATGTATTCCTTGAGAGTGTTCGCCGCGTACTGCCGTTTAGGGCGTTTGGGCGCCATTTATATTACAGTGTTGTGGGGTACAAGTAGTGGGTGGTCTTAGAGAATTTTATTGTTTTGGCGAATGGTCTCGGAGCGAGGTGTGGTTTTTTCTGGTCAGGCCGAAACCTGATCCCGACAGGTCGTAACCTGTTCCTGGGCGCCATGCATGTACGTCGCTGTGTGTATGTGTGTGTGCGCGATCGTAGGCATGCTTTCATTCATGCGCGTATCATTTTACTTTATTATTCAGTTATCCCACTAAATGTATTACATTAGAGGTGCTTATAATTAGACTACTGGTTCTATTGTTATCTTAATTCTAATGGAAATAAAACAAACCCTATGCTTAGAGTACAAAACTTACATACTAGGTTATCTATTAAGGATTTTGGCTTTATTTGCTAATAATTAATTAATTAATTCTAAGTTAATCTTCGTCGCCAACAGTCTCCCCCTCGGTGCGTTGCACTCCATCTCGTTGGGGCGACGTCGCTGGTACAATCAGGATCAGGCGCGAAGCTGGTCGTCGCAGAACGCCCGCTGTAGTCCGCACGTCAACGATCCTGGTTCTTCCATCTGGTCCGGGATGAGCTGAAACTATCTCGCCGCGTGGCCACGAGTATCGTGGTAGTGTGTGATCCACGATTAAGACGATGTCTCCTAACATCGGGTCTCTGTAGTGAGGACCCTGGTGATAGCGAGGCGAGAGGGTTGGGAGGTACTCTCGCACCCACCTTGACCAGAAGTGATCGGCCAAGCGTTGGGAAGTCTTCCAGTTAGGAGAGCCAATGAGCTCTGCGTCGTCGAAGGAGCCAAAGAGGGTGGCTCCACATGACCGCCCAATAAGGAAATGATTGGGGGTCAATGCTTCTTCTTCTTCTGGATCGGTGCTGATGGAGAAGAGAGGTCTGGAGTTCACGATGTGTTCAGCTTCGAGCAGTAAGGTATGGAGAATTTCTTCCCTGGGTCGTCGTTCGTGTAATGTGGCTGCGAGAGCGACCTTAACGGACCGCACCATTCTTTCCCAGGCTCCGCCCATATGGGGGGCACCAGGAGGGATGAACTTCCAGACGATGCCCATCTTGTTTGTTTCTTCTCCTAGGTTCGCGATGGCTTCGGCGATTTCTCTGTTGGCACCGATGAAATTAGTTCCGTTGTCGCTCAGGATAATCTTCGGTGTTCCTCTTCTGGCGATCATTCTTCGTAGTGCTAGAATCATAGAATCAGTTGATAGAGAGGTAGCTAGCTCTAAGTGGATTGCTCTCGTAGTGAGGCAGGTGAATAACGCCCCCCATCGTTTCTCGGTTCGTCTTCCGACGGTGACGAACATGGGGCCGAAGTAGTCGACTCCTATACAGGTGAAAGGAGGGCTGGTCTTTGTCAAACGTTCAGGTGGAAGATCTCCTTGCGGTGCGATTTGTGGTGTCTTCTTGCGAATTCTACACCATCCGCAGTTACGTGCTGTTGTCTTCACCAGATTTCGGAGCGATGGTATCCAGTATTTCTGGCGAATCTCGTTCATAATTGTGTTGTGGTTCCCGTGATTGAAGGCTTCATGGATGTACTTCACTAGCAGTTGAGTTATTCGATGATGTTTGTCCAACAGGATCGGATTCTTGTACGAGCCTATCAAGTATTTGGCTGCTCCGATGCGGGTGGACAGCCTGATGACTCCGTCTTCTAATTTAATCGTGAAGTTCTTGAGCTTGGACGTTGGCGTAATGCCTTCTTTCTTCCGCAGGGAGCCCAGTTCGTCTGAGAAGCTGTCTTCTTGGATTCTTCTTATCAGCAGTTGTTCCGCCTTCTCTACGTAGAGTGACGACTTCGGTAAGAGGGCTATGTTCCTTCTATACGATTGGATCTTTTGCTCTTGTGTCTTCTTTCGAGTCGACTCTTGAGTTTTTCTGGTGATGAGTTTCGCGCTGTTCACCTTCTTCTTTACTTTGCGCCTGAAGACATCCACGACTTGTAAGACTCTTGCCGTCGCGTGAAGCAGGCGTGTCCAGCTGGAGAATCTCGCTGGGTCAGGTATGATGACTGGAGCGATTCTCCTAACGCTCAGAGTGACAGCGCTGGGTTTTTCTTCACCGGTGTCGGTGATGGAGGCTTTCTTCTCGTCGGTAGGCCAGTTTATGGGATCCTCGTACAAAAAGGCTGGTCCCCTGAACCATCGATGCGCTATATCGAAGTGAGATGGGGCCTCTCTGGTAGCGTCGTCGGCCACGTTGTGTTTTGTTGGAACCCAGTGCCATTCCTTATGCTTTGTCAGCTCCTCTATCTCGGCGAGCCGATGTGCGACGAAAGGCTTGAATCTCCTAGGATCTGTCTTGATCCATGTTAAAGCTGTCCTTGAGTCGGTCCAGAAGTATCTCCGGATTGCAGTCAGGTCCATTTCTTGGCTTACACTACTGGCTAAGCGGCTCCCTAATAGACATGCTTGTAGTTCAAGTCGAGGTATCGAAGTCGGCTTGAGAGGTGCTACCCTTGCTTTCGCTGTCAACAGCTTCACTTCGACGTTGTTGTCTGGATGTTGGGAGCGCCAGTACACCGCACAGGCGTACGCCTTTTCGCTGGCATCGCAGAATGTGTGCAGCTCCCCCTCGGTCACGTCGTATGTGAGGCAGCGTGGGATTCGAAGGTTTTCTAGTTTTCTTAAGTCTTCCAGCCACTTTCTCCATTCCTCTTCTCTACATGACGGCAATCTTTCGTCCCATTCTAGGCCGGCTCTCCACAAATTCTGAAGCATTACTTTTCCTTGTATGGTTATAGGCGATGCCAGTCCTAAGGGGTCGAAGACTGACATTACCGCGCTCGTTGCTTCCCTCTTTGTTGGCGCGCGTTTTCCTTCTTTGGCTTCAATGGGAGTGTTGCGCAGACTCAGTGTAAAATGAAGGCTGTCTTCACGGACGTTCCAGTTGAGTCCTAGGGTTTTCTCGTCTTGATTCTTTTGTTCCCCTAGTCTGATGGAGTTCGAGTCGTTCTCTGCGTCGGTGAATTCTTCGATTGCAGTAGGGTCGTTGCTCGCCCAACCTCTCAGGAAGAAACCTCCCTTCTTATGGATCTCGTTCACTTCTCTTGACACCTTCGTGGCTGTCGATACGTCGGAGAAACTTGCTATGTAGTCGTCCATATAATGATCTCGTTTTATTGCTTTGACGGCTTCCGGACTTTCATCGATGAAGTCTTCTGCATTCTTGTTTTTGACGTATATGGCGGTGCACGGTGAACAGGCGGACCCGAATATCAGTGATGTCATTCTGTACTCTTTGTTCTTCCAGAGAAATCGGAGGCTATCTCGGTCTTCATCGTTGATTTTTATTCTTAAAAACATCTCCTTTATATCTGCAACGACGGCTATTGCTCCTTGACGAAAGCGAAGCAGAACACCGAATAGTGATTGTAACAGATCGGGTCCGGTCAGCAGCGCGTCGTTCAACGATTTTCCATTTGACTTGGCTGCGGCGTCGAACACCAATCTCATCTTCTTCTTTTGGGGATGAACTACGGCGAAGTGTGGCAGGTACCACGTTCTCGAAGAGGTAGATTCCTCGTTTATTTCTTCAGCGTATTCACTGTTGATTAGATTTTCGATTTGCTCTTCGTATTTTCGTTCATATTCTTTGTCTTTCTGGAACTTTTTCTCTATTCCCTTCAGTCGTCGTGCTGCAGCTATTTTGCTCTCGGGTAGGCCTTCATCGTCCGTCTTCCAGATCAAGCCTGTGGTAAATCTTCCATCGGGCAATCTTTTCGTAGTGGATTCTAACACGGCGAGGGCTCGTTGGTCGATGTCGCTGGATGGTCTTCTTGCAGCGATTCCCAGGGCTTCAATGTCGAAGTGGTCTCTGATCATCTTTTCGAGGTGATCGTCGTTCCCTTTGGGTGGCGTTACTAGGTGATTCACTATTCGTACCGGGTTGTTGCTGTTCATTTTGGTTCCATGTAAAACCCATCCTAACTGAGTTCTAGATGCCACCGGTTTGCTTCGATTGCCTGTTTTCAATTCTTGAGACACGATGAGATGCCAATTGTCCTGTCCGATGAGTACAGTAGGACGAGCGTTGGGATATTTGAGCTGCTCTGCTATTTCTTCCAGATGATGGCAGTCCTCCAAATCTTTATCGTTGACTTCTTGAGGAGACAAGTTTAGGGTTTTCACGGTGTACCCTGTCATCCTTTCTAGACTTCTTCCGAACTTCCCTCTGACTTTAATGTTGATTTTCTTCGACTTCTGGTTCATTCGATGACCTCCCACGCCCTCGATTCTCAGTTCTTCTTCTGGGCCCTGGGCTCCGATCGTGTTCACGATGTCATCTTCTATGAGGGTCACTGTTGAGCCCTCGTCCATGAGAGCGTAGACGCCGACTTTGGCGTCTGGTCCCCATAATTCTACTGGTACAATCTTCAGGTAGGCTCTTGATATTGTCCGTGTTGCGTTCACTGTTGATGTTACAGCTTGAGTCTCCTGCGTCTTCGGATTCTCAGCGCGTTCAGCATGTAACATAACATGGTGGTTCCTCCTGCACTTTCCGCACGGCTTTGCTCTACAGTTGTATCCTCTGTGTCGCCCCAGTAGGCATTTGAAGCACACTAAAGCTCGCCTTGCTTGTTCCCATCTCTCGTCCACAGAGGCTTCGATGAACTTCTTGCATTTCGATAGGGTGTGTTCGCCTGCACACTCAGGACAGACGATCTTCTCTTGTTTCTTTGTGTTTTCTTTGCATGAACAGACTGCCGCTGTGTGTGGTCTCGATTGCTCTTCATCAGAGTCTTCTTCGTTTGACGAACATTCTTCATCGCTGTGCTGTGTGGCTCGTGCGGTGTGCACACCGCGAGAGCTCGTGGGTCTGGTGCGATTTCTGAATCCTTCTTTCTTCATTTTGGTCCCCGTGAACTCGTGCATCTCGAACCGATCCGCCATTTGGTTGAAAAAGTTCGTGAGGCTGAGGAGGATTGGTTCATCTTCATCTTCTTTGGATGCTCTGTACTCGTACCACTTGAATCGCACCAAAGCGCACATTTTCTCGATTATTCTATTCGATATATCGCTTGAATGCAGATAACTTTGTTTTTTCATTAGCTTCACGACACTGACCGTATTGGCTATGGTTCCAGCGTATCGCACCAACTCTCTGGCGTCTTCAGACATGGGGGGAAGCTTCTCTATGTTTTCTATCTCGCTTCTGATCAGGTAGGTGGGTCTTCCGAATCGACGCTCCAATGCAGTCATTACTTCTTCTGGGTCGATTTGTGTAAAGAGTAAAGACTTCACTGCTTCTTTGGCTTTCCCTTTGATTGCTCTTCTCAATCTTCCCATGTTTTCAATAGCACTAAAGAGAGCCTGTGAGTCTTTGTATGTTGCCTTGAACGCCATCCAGTCTCTTGCATCGCCGTCGAATTGGTGTAGCTCGCTGACGTACTTCGGCGCTCGCTGCGTGATTGATGTCGCTTTGCTGTCTGTGGCGGACTTGACTGCTTCCATTATTGCTTCAGCTAGCTTATCGGTGCTAGTTGTAGCAGCTGGAACTGTTGCAGTGGTGGGCGGCGCTTCGATGCCATTCTCTACTTCGCCGTGCTCTGCTTCCTTTGAGTTTGACACCCAAGCTGCAGTGGCTTTTGCTGCAGTGGCTTCGGCTTCGGCGTCTATCTCGTTATCACTCAAGTCCGTGTCATCTTCATTGACGCATGCTAGTTCTAACTTAGTATTTGCTAACTTGGTTTTCAATTTAATTTCTTCTAATTTTAATTTTTCCAATTCCAATCTGGCTTCCAGTACTTTCTTTTTATTGCTTGCTTTGTTTGATGTTGACTTTGCCGTTTTCTTTTTCTTCTCTATCATAGTAGCGTCGACGTCCTCGGTCGCGGTCGTATCGTCGGTACGTGCGCTGGTTTCGGTCACTGTCTCGGAGGTGGTAGGTGACGTCTCCGTAGTCTCGGTGGCAGTCTCTTCTTCCGTGGTCGAGCGCGTGCTATCTCCTTTCCGGCTTCGCGTCATCATTGTATCACTATTCACAGCACTTATTGTTAATAATGTTCAATAACTCACCGGGGTCCGTAATTAGTGGTCGCTCAGCAGTTCGCGTTGGTAATATCCTTCACACACAACACAACACAACACATTCATAAGGTTTAGGGTGACGACACTATTTCACAGTTCCAAATGAGGGTCTTTATTCACTAGACAATGATCACTAAACACGTCGATCCGTTTCACTTGACTTGGATTCGAGAACAAGCGATCTTCTACTCGTTGCTCATTCCCGTCGATAATTACACCTCACTAACACACGTAGGGCTTCGAGCGACACTAGGCTTCGAGAGGGCGCGGCTCTTCTGTGGTCGTCCCTCCCAGCGGTATCTTCAGTCACCCAGCAGAGTCGCGTGCACATCAACAGGTCCTCCGCAGAGGGCCTGGTTACACTTCGTTGGCACACGTAGGGCTTCGAGTGACACTAGGCTTCGAGAGGGCGCGGCTCTTCTGCGGTCGTCCCTCCCAGCGGTATCTTCAGTCACCCAGCAGAGTCGCGTGCACATCAACCGGTCCTCCGCAGAGGGCCTGGTTACACTTCGTTGGCACACGTAGGGCTTCGAGTGACACTAGGCTTCGAGAGGGCGCGGCTCTTCTGTGGTCGTCCCTCCCAGCGGTATCTTCAGTCACCCAGCAGAGTCGCGTGCACATCAACAGGTCCTCCGCAGAGGGCCTGGTTACACTTCGTTGGCACACGTAGGGCTTCGAGTGACACTAGGCTTCGAGAGGGCGCGGCTCTTCTGTGGTCGTCCCTCCCAGCGGTATCTTCAGTCACCCAGCAGAGTCGCGTGCACATCAACAGGTCCTCCGTAGAGGGCCTGGCACCGCTTGTTCACGGCGGTAGTTACTGCACTCGTTGAATCCACTTGACAACGCGGCGCCAGTCTTCAGTTCTTCAGTAGTAAGTCTTCAAGTAAGCTTTCGTCCAAAATTTCAGTGCTCGGACGCTTAAGTACTTTTCTTGCTGGGCGCAAGTAGTGGCGTGGGCGCAAGTAGTAGCGGACCGGCGACGCTTGCTTGTTGTCTTCAGTTTTCGTGGATTCTTCGCAGTTTGTTTGGTGAGTACGCGGCTTGTAGAACACTAATTTTCGTCTTCAGACTCAGGCTTCAGTTCTTCTAATCCGGCTTTCGAAGGACCAATTCTTGTAGGGGATGTTGAATAAAACTCCGCTTGATGTTCACTTGATGTATTCCTTGAGAGTGTTCGCCGCGTACTGCCGTTTAGGGCGTTTGGGCGCCATTTATATTACAGTGTTGTGGGGTACAAGTAGTGGGTGGTCTTAGAGAATTTTATTGTTTTGGCGAATGGTCTCGGAGCGAGGTGTGGTTTTTTCTGGTCAGGCCGAAACCTGATCCCGACAGGTCGTAACCTGTTCCTGGGCGCCATGCATGTACGTCGCTGTGTGTATGTGTGTGTGCGCGATCGTAGGCATGCTTTCATTCATGCGCGTATCATTTTACTTTATTATTCAGTTATCCCACTAAATGTATTACATTAGAGGTGCTTATAATTAGACTACTGGTTCTATTGTTATCTTAATTCTAATGGAAATAAAACAAACCCTATGCTTAGAGTACAAAACTTACATACTAGGTTATCTATTAAGGATTTTGGCTTTATTTGCTAATAATTAATTAATTAATTCTAAGTTAATCTTCGTCGCCAACAATAATAATAATATATAATTGTAGTCCAATGTTAGCAAGTATAACTACACTATCGTATTAGGTAAGCCTGTGATGATAGTTGTATGTGTTTTAAAATAAAATAAAAATCTCTAGTTAATGTTTTAATAATATTAATATTATGCTGTTTTAATCAGTGTACATTATTCCAACGAGAGAAAAATAACAATGGAGTGTTCTTGAGAATTCAATAGACATCTGGTCTCGAGAAACAAAGAAATGTAAAACATCTTTATCTAGAACATTCTTATTAGCTCAGTCTTTTAGGTGACCTTTATACGGCTGTTACCTGGATATTATCTCTGGATGTTTCTGAACTTTCTTTGAGTTTGCCTGTTCTATTTTGTTTGTTTTATCCCCAATTAAATGCGACTGTTGTGTCGATTTCAGCTGTAGTGTGCCATTAGCCTTTAGTCTAAATGCAACAATCGTATGTGTAGGTATAGTCGGAAAGACTTTCCTAATTTGTCATAATTTCTATGCGCTTTTGCATATACTACGGCTACTAGAAAGTCTATTTATATATTTGGTGCAACTTCTAGTATTTGCGTCAGATAACCATAGGTATTCCCAAATATTCAGATTGCCCATACTTAAGGCTCATACAAACAGGCGCGACGCGCGACGCGAATCGCGTGCGACACAAAGGCACCGCTCGTTGCGCGACTTGCGGTGCCTTTGTGTCGCTTGTCGCGTCGCGCCTGTGTGTACGAGCCTTTATTCGGAAAACACACTCTTACATGAGTCTCATAATTTTCCAGAATCTCGTGAATCAGCATTCGTGCACGCGCTGTCAGCGGCTGCATTAGCGCATGCGGTGGCGCGCGCCTGCAGTCGCGGTGAACTCAACGAGTGCTCCTGCGACTCGCGTGTAAGAAAGCGCACGCCAAGGCATTGGCAGTGGGGAGGATGTTCTGAGGTAAGAGTTGGAAGATTTTGAGACCCTGAGTTTGTGGTGGAGACTGGAGTTGAGTTCAAATAATAAGCTAAGCTAGCCGTATGGCCGGTCCTGCATATTTTACATAAGTTTATTTCCTTGTGTCACTTAAATATTGGGCGCTAAGCGAGAGACTCGCCAGTGCATAAGACGCCTAAAGGTAGCGCAGACTGGGGCGGGCCGCGCCGCAAAGCATCGTATTGTAAAAATCGTCCTTCATTACTTTCGTAAATTTTCTATGAACTAACGCAAACTATGGCCGGGCCGCTCCGTACTTGTTTGCATGGAATATAATCATTGCATTTTTCAGGACATAAGATATGGCGAGATGTTCAGTAAAGACTTTTCGGATTCCAAAGAAGATAAAAATTCTGATGAAGGGCTGGTGAATCTACACAATAATGAAGCTGGACGGAGGGTGAGTTTATACCAATTAGAATTGTAGAATGTTATGTTGTGGTATAATATCTAATTAAAGTAAATACCTAAGCAACTTCTAGAAGTGGACTGCTGTAGGCTGATAATGATGATGAAGTACAGAACAATACCAATGCTGGTGATAATGATTAAATTATGTTCAGCAAAGAATTGCTCGCAAAAAATGATATAGAATATGGCTTTGTTTTATTAAAGCACGTAAGGGCTAAATAAAACAAAGCAATCACGTAATCTTTAAACAAGCATGTAATAGCTTGTTTAAAGATTGAAATATGTAATATATAAAAAAGGTGTTATGGAGTCCTTCACACTGCACGCGTAGCATGAATAGATACTACTGTCTCTTTTTTGCCATGTCCTGGCGCCCGCGCCGTATTAATCTTACTACACTTTTATCTTTGTTTTTTCTGCTTCTACGGTAGTCACGATGCGAGTTTTGGAAGTTTATACTTTCGATTTTTATGGAATTGTCAAGCAATTTAGTATCTTAACCCAACAGTACTTATTCCTAAAATCCGTACATTTTTAGGTATCTACATTTCTAACTTTTATATTCAATACTCCACAGGCGGTTCGCGGTCGCATGCAACGCGTGTGCAAATGTCACGGCATGTCAGGATCTTGCTCAGTCCGCGTCTGCTGGCGTCGCTTGCCGCAGCTGCGGATGGTCGGCGACGCGCTGTCTACCAGATATGAAGGAGCTTCACATGTTAAGGTTTGTGTAATTTTATTATTGCTTATTAACTAAGAATTTACGTAATACCCTTGCAATCTCAATTTGAATGATTTTTGAAGGAAATTGCTTATCTATTGCTTCATAATATGTTTCATGTGTTTGAAAATTCGTCTGCCTGCTCGGTAACGTAATGACGCAATTAATGTTCTTCTTTTTAGTGGGTCGATGGCAAAAATAACACAAAAAATATATATCACTGAAATAAACATAATTAGGAAAAATATTTTTTTTTTATCAAACTAGGGTAATTTAGTAACAGTCATGCGGTACCTACATACCGCATGACTGTTACTAAATTACCCTAGTTTCTAGTTAGCTTTTTAATTTTGGTCTGCCCAAAATTCAGGAACGTGAATACTGTTGAATGTTGATGAATTGTCAAAATGAAAAGCATTGCAATTTTAAGTGCCTTACGATATTACCCTGCAGTTTAAGTGCCTTACGATATTACCTTGCAGTTTAAGTGCCTTACGATATTACCCTGCAGTTTATATCTCAGGAAAATGTGTAGCTTGATAATTTATGTCACCGTTACTTTGTGCTGGGTACATCATTAAATGAATCTGGTGCAGCTCGTGATTCAGAAAAATAGTTTATGTGAATGATATGATATGTATATTCAAGTACGATGATAATTCATTAGACATTGGTGATTCAACAAATCCAGACCAGAGATTTGGTGAATCACCAAAGTGGCACTTATGTTGGCATTATTTACTATCATTGGTTTATAACCGTGTTAATTAAAGTTAATAAATAAATTATAAGGTGCTTGTGCTTTTACGAAGATTGTAGTAGTATAAAATTTCAGCCTGTTGCTAGTAATTTAGGTCGGTTGCATACGTATCTAAAATGGAAGCCACAAAACATTTTTATACATCGAACAAGGCACGGACGAAAGTACCTATTAAAATAAAAAAAAAACAATAGAAAAGGAAATCTTTGTAAAAAAAAGTAACTTAGCTTTAAAATGTTTTCTAGAAGATTTTTCTTGCAAAAGCTTAACTCTGTTTAACTCTAAAAAGTGAAATGTAAGTTTATAAATGCATTCAAACAAAGTAATCCTAGTAGTGCCTATTAAGGCACGGTGTAGGCCTAATTACTAATGTATGTCTGGTCGGTTAGATGAATATGTGTAGAAAGTCTAGAGGAATCAAATTCAGTCTCAAATAATTTATTTCAAATAAACTACTTACACGCACTTTTGAATTGTCGGTCAGTCAGAAATATGAAGCTGTTTGCCAATCCATAGCGTAGTAGGTACCTATAG
This sequence comes from Luperina nickerlii, assembly GCA_963855955.1. Lineage (NCBI taxonomy): Eukaryota > Metazoa > Arthropoda > Insecta > Lepidoptera > Noctuidae > Luperina > Luperina nickerlii. The sequence goes on from OY979686.1 coordinate 9,482,769, forward strand.
AGAAGAACGGGCAAGAAACTCCATGGCTACTCTTTTAAATTGATTTCTCCAGTCCAGAATCACATGAGGTACACCGTGTACCGTGTACGTACACGTACACACACAATATTATTTTGAAGATGCAATTGGTTAGTTATTAATAATAAAGCCGTTTGTTTCCAAACTATGTACCCATAGTTCGTCATCGTTTGTTAGCTAGAAAGTATTTGGGCCAAAATCAAATCATAATTTGAATGTCTCGCAGCTCGGTGTGCCTTTTGGCATAAGCCTCCTCCAACTGTCTTCATTGTGCTCTGTCCTTTGCAACTCTGGCCTAGTATGGCCCCAGGGACGTCTCTATCGTCTTTTTTTTGGGCGCTCTCGTTTTCTAGTCCCGTCTCTTGGGTAACACAGGGTCACTTGTTTGTTCCATATGTTTGTTTTGCATCGAAGCATGTGTCCTGTCCAACCTTATTTCAATTGGTCTATACGAACCAATATAGAGCAGTGGTGGCCAAGTGGTAACGGCCGCGACTTACGAGTTGTAGGTCGTAGGTTCGAACCCAGACAGGCGCTTTACTTTGTGTAAATTATTTCATCACCACTGCTCACAAAACGGTGAAGGAAAACATCGTGAGGAAACCGGCATGTCCTAGAACCAAAAATTCGAAGACATGTGACATCTACCAACCCGCACTGGGCCCGCGTGGTGGATTACGGCCCACTCCCTCTCACTGAGAGGAGGCCTGTGTCCCAGCAGTGGGAACATTATAGGCTGATGATGATGATGATGAACCAATATATCCTTGAATTTGGTTTTTCTTCTTATAGTGTGTTTCTTATTTTGTCCCTTATTATGACTCCTAACATGCTTCTTCCATCGCCTTTGGCGAAACTGTCATTAGTTCTATGGCTGACGTTGGTGAGAAGATGAAAACTTAGTTGGCGTATACATTTAGGTATATAATACACATAATACATTGTTTAGATACGATTTGATATTAAGGACTATTTGGTGGACATTTTTCCGGGGCGTGTAGCTCGAAAGCGGAAATTCGGAAATAGTCTTTCAGAATAAAATGCTTTAATTTGGTTTAAGAACATTATTTTATCCCTACGACGACGCACCGTTTTTGAGATATAAGGAAATACCTAAAAACGGGAACTTTTGCTCCCCTCCGGCTCACTTTCTAGGCGTCAGCACTTTATTATGTTCACTCCCTAAGCACCCTGAACGAGTTTCTGAAGGAATAGCTTAGATCCCTGTTCACCCCCTTTTGGGCCATTCGTTGCTTGAACTACATATAGGCGCAGTTGCCGTTCCACGTGCGGGGGAGCGGCTCGGTATGAACCGCAACATCAAGAATTAGTGATTGTGTCATGGCAATCGATAGTCATGCATCAAAATTTATCGATTATCGACTTTGACAACTTATGATAAATTATCAATGTATAGATGGAATATAGATAAAATATAATTATGGAATATAGATGAAATGTGGATGGATGTATAGATAGTAATTAATGTTTATTGTGTAGTGTTAGCACAAATACTTTAGTAAATAATTAATTACTAATAGGATAAATACCTATCATGAGAGTAGCCTACAGAAGCAGTAACTATCTGAAAGTTCAAAAATAATTTTAAAATATTATTATCAAAATCTCATTAGCCTTAAACTCATTTTCAGGTCGTCGAACGCAAGAGAGGCAAAAATATAAGAAAGCTGAGACCAATGCACATGGACATGAAGAAACCTAACAAGACTGATCTCGTGTACTTGGAGGACTCGCCAGATTACTGTGAACCTAATGATGAGTACGTGACTTTTGAAATCTTTTACCGGATTCCTGCGGCCTTCGAAAGGTCATCGGTCCACCTTGTGGGGGCCGCCGGCCGTCCAACGCTACGTCTTCCGGTACGCGGTCGTCACTCCAGAACCTTTCGGCCCCACCGGCCATCTGTTCTGCGAGCAATGCACCCTGCTCATTGCCAATAAAGTTTGGCAATTCTTCGGGTTCTGTCGGTTACCATGGTTCTCCTACAGATCTCTTCATTTCTGATTCAATAACGTAGAGAAATTCCAAGCGTAGGCCTCTCCATTGCTGTTGTTTTTATTAGCACATAATAAGATCTAGCAAGGAGGCCGTGCAAATTGGTTGATCGCAGGCACTCTGACAATTCTTTGAGTAGGCCAATGTCTAGCATAGGAAGTCGTTTGACTGAGTTGAAAACGAAAAAGATCTGATAAATCTTCATAAAGCTTCAACTGTTTCAACGATGGTCTTAGAGATATGGTATATTTCTAGGTATTTAGAAAACAATCGAGTTTGATTATTAGATCACGTAGAATACCGCAACAATCAATGCTAGGCCCATAAATGTTTTTTAACAATTTCACTCTTAATAATTCTTCTACTTTTCGTATTGCCGGTAATTATGCTTCACTTTTAATGCAACAATATTTTGATTTTCCAGGTTAGGAATCCTAGGCACCCGCGGTCGTACTTGCAACAGAACATCAGCTGGTCTAGACGGCTGTCGCCTACTCTGCTGCGGTCGAGGCTACCAAACCCGAGTAAGAGACCACGAAGAGAAATGCCGATGCCGCTTCGTATGGTGTTGCAGAGTTGAATGCGAGATCTGCCGGTTTAAACGCGACCATCATGTTTGTAATTAATGAAGAGAGATGTATCATATTGGTTCGAGAAAAGTGTGCATTTGATTATTTTAGTGAAGTCAATGTTAGGAAAGATATCGATGATTCGTTTAAGGAAATATTAAGTTTTGTTGGCTTCGATTGTAAAATCGGTTTTGGTGACGTCAGATTTGAAGTGATTAATATTATGAGAATAGAAATGGTTACTGTTGTTGAAGAACATGAGAGACAATGAATACTGGAGATGCACAAAACAATATAATATTGTATTTATTCCTTGAATCTCTTATAACATATGAAAGATTTTCTATAATCTGTCCGATATTGCAATCTTCTTTTATTGACTTTTAAGTAACTACAGAGCCTAAATGATTGAAAGAAAAGCTTATAGAAGCTATTTCATAAGACAACTAACTATGTGACTTAACGAACAAATAATTTATTTTAGAAATAACATACATACCTTGGAAGATTATGTTACTGAACTAAATATTGTGAGGGAAAATTGAGTTAGCTGTTACAAAAACGAGTTAATAAAGTTTAGAGCTCTCTTGAATATTTCGATCTGATTAAGCTTCACTTTTATTTACTTACTTTATACATCTCTTTAGTTGATGTTTTTTCGTTTTCATTAAATTCGTCTATAACAAAGTCCTTATTATAAATCGCTGACTGATTATTAATTTTAGTTAGTATTTTAGATAACATTTAATTTTCTGAAGATTAAGCTTTAAAATTATTTACAGTATTACTAACTTATTTTATTTTTAAATGTACAAAGATGTAAATAGTGCTTTTGTTAATATTCTAATATTGATAATTATAGATTTGAGGCATTTTCTTCTTATTTATGTGCCGAATGTAAATATTAATATTTTTATTGTGTAAACATTTACACATATTAATTTTCTACCTCATGAGGAAAATGATTTCGTTCATGCCATGATATAATATCGAATAATTTAAGTATGGGAAACAGTTCTGTGAAAGACTCATTAACGATATTTTGGTTGTCCTCACATAACTTAGAATTCTCATCACTTTATCCTGAGAAGAATAAGATTAATTTTTTCTGACCCTCTTCAAAATGTCATCTTTAAGAATAGATACGGCAAATTGAGTCTTAATAACACCAAATTGAGATGCAAAGGACATCTAGAATTCTGTGACACATGAAGCATTTCATAGGGCTGCTTCCTAAACTTCGCCAGTTGTAAATATTCTACCCAGTAAGCTAGTTCTAGTAACTTATTGTATTAGGAATGTGATAGCTTTATTCCTTTTAGTGATAACTCTTATCTACGAAACCTTTGGTATGTAATCGTCGATGTTATTTGTACATACTCTATAGTGATATTATGTAACATAAATAGTTGTAATGTCTGTGTTTAGTGTAAGGATTCTGTGCTTTTTGAGGTTCTGAGACTGATCATTAAATTCTGTTATTCTAGTTTTTCTATTTTATTTCTCTGAGGATCTAATGCGATTTTTTTTTCCTGATCTTTAACTACTAAGGTTTTCGAGTTTGATTCTGTTGCGATTATTGTTATGATTCGTTTCATTTCTTCTTCTTGATTTATTGATAAGTCTTTACCTTTTAACGATTTTATCATTCTTTCAACACTATTATTTATCTGTATCATACTTGAAGAGTCTTCAAACTCCTTTTAACGTCGACGAATCTTTTGCTTTCTTTGAACCTCGAAGAGGCAGAACAAATCAAAATTTTACACTTGCCAACTTAATGTAACGTGTCAAATATAAGAATTCTAAATCGTCTAATATAACTTAGTCTTAAGTAATTTTTCTCATTGACTCAAACGTATCACCAATGATATTTAAGTACTTAATCTGTATGTAGAGATTCAAAGCTAACACGTTAACTTGAAATAAGTTAACGCTACTTTGTAGAATGTCGTCCATTAAATCATTTGTCATGAAATGTGATGCTTGTCTTCAAATCTAAAGGCGCAGTTTCATTACTGCTCACAGTCCTGCTAAGCACTTATAGGTTTACGCTACCGAACAAATGAAGCCCGTGAAGTAAAATGCATGACCTCTCAGTGTACATTCTTACGCGGTATTAGAACTGTGCCTATTAAGCAGATATTTGACATCTCCATTACAAAAATATTACTAACATCTTTTTCTACAATGAAGTTGTAGACTGTAACTGTATTTAAAAGTATTTTAAAGCCTAGACTACGTTTCAGTCTGAAACTAAGTCTATCTTTAAATAAACAGTTTTGAGGTAAGACTTAGTATTTACCATTTTGGATATGGAATAGTTACTATTTGATGTAAATGGAATAAAGTAAATGTATTAGAAGCAACTGTTTTATTTAACCTTTATGTACACACATATATATTATAAACAGATAGCAAGAGAAGAACAGAAAAATACATACTCTCATACAGCATGTATCAGAAAGGTGTGGTCATATTTAGGGTTGGACCTCATCTGGCAGCACGGAATCGCCTTTTTCCGTCGCCCTTTCTCTTTCTGTCGCTTAGAACTGCCATTTGCTAGACCGAGACAGAAAGCATAATGCGATAGCACGCGGCGGAATCCTCGAGACGATCGGCATCACGGACAAAATGCAATGGTCGGCAGGGAGACTCCGGAACGCTGAAGCGCGCGATAGCATGCTAACGCATCCTTTCACCGCCGATCACTTGCTTTTTATTATTTTGATTTTGCATTTCTTGCAAAATACACGCTAGAATCACTGCTCTCTCTTCCGTGGTCCAATCCATCTCGCGCTTGAAACTAAACTGATCATGAAAGAACGCGGCAGTATGCCACCCATGCTGCAGCATGCTGACACGTGTGATCGCCTTTTTTGTCTGCGGAAGCGACAGCGCGCGTTCGCATGCGGCAGCATACTGCAGCACGTGGTAGCACAGGCGGAACAAATGCGATTCCGTGCTGCCAGATGAGGTCCAACACTTAAGGGACAGGGAAGGGGAAATATGATCACACCTTTCTGATACATGCTGTATACTTAAGGGACAGGGAAGGGGGGGTACAGACCATCAAACTGAACAACTTTCTCAGTGGGACCAACATCGTTATTGTGTTAAAAATATCAACTGTCCCATACTAAATTTCAATACCTACTCGATCCTAATGTAAGGGAGATTTATTCCGGTCTGATCCCCTGAACCATCCTTCTCGATCCCCTGCTAGTTCGTCTTCTGTTTTAATCTCCCACTTTATCTAGGTTACTCTTTTTAACAGGTAAGTACAGTCAAGAGAAAATACACGTTTCATGATTTACAAAATTAAATAATGTTTTTTTGATGGCATCGAGCCCACGGCAATACCCGAATGTTTGACGTTACGGCGGTATCTAAACGTCCTTCTGTCATTATTGTCTTGAGATTGATTATGGTCAATACAAAAATCGATGTTATTAAATACATCTGTTGGTACTACCAAACTATTATGTGTTTATATTCTTCTTATGTGTCATAAACTATTTGCACATATACCTAAGAAATAGTAGCGAAGTCAAAACTGACAAAAGTAGGTGCATTTCATATTTTACATCTATGACGTGCATTGTGTTTGTGTATATTTCCCAAGATTACAAAATAAAATAAAAAAAGAATCCCGGAAATCATTAAGTTTTTCAACTAACCCCGCTATCAAAGTTAAGGGAGATGCGCTAAGTTAATCCGCGAGACTAAAATTTACTCACGTTTTTGCAAATTGCACGTCAGGTTGGTTGTTTCGAGAATCAGCAATACAACTCCAGTTAGAATTGGCCTCAAATATCATGATTTCTTGAAGTAACCATTCAATAGATTAATATGAACTTATTTGTATTGATGATTTTCATGATTATAATTCTATAAATAAATATTTGTTACGGCCGCGAATCAAGTTTAGATCAACATATAACCTGATACTCACCCGCAAATTACAAAACACGTAAGAAAATTTGAATTGTGCGGGCTACCTAGTACAAGTAGTACGGGAAACTTAGTACAAGTAGTAAGTCGATAATCGTATGTGGAGATTTTAATATTAATTTATTGGAAAATAACTCGAATACTGTCAGATTGTTAAGTCTTTTTAGGTCATTTGATTTGTCAAATGTTTTTATTGAACCAACCCGAGTGACAGCTTCTTCTGCCACTTGTATTTGTAATTGTGATTACCTACACAAAGGAATTGTAAATAAGTTGCCATCTGATCACAGTGGACAAACAATAACATTTGGCTCCTACATGCCTTTACAAAAAACTCAAATAAGGTTTAGGACAATAACATGTAAAAAGGTAGAGAAATTAAATAATTCTTTGGCCAGTAAATTATGTGATCAGAATTTTAATAATATAGGTGACCCAAATGAGTTCTACGCTGAGTTCTTTTCAATACTAAATGCGCAGTTTAATGAAACTTTTCCACTGAAAACTAAAAGTATTTACACAAAGTTTTTATTTAGTGACTGGGCAACTCCAGGTATTCGTAAAAGCAGGGAAAATCTTTTTGAACTCTATGGCTTAAAGCAACATATGAATAATATAAACTTTCATCAGTATGTTGCAAAATATTCAAAAACTTTTAAAAGTGTGTGCCAAACAGCTAAGGCACTTTATATTAGCAATAAAATAAAATCAGCTGATGATAAAATAAAAACTACCTGGCAAATAATAAATAATGAAACAGGTAGGAAAAAACAGCGTAATACTGAATTTAATTTAGAGACTGCACATGGCCCCATCAACTCAGATGTAGAAATAGCTCAGGAATTTGAAAACTTTTTTGCTAATATTCCCCTAAAAACTACTGAAGCTTTAAATTCATCCCCCACGCTCTCTGCTGCCTTACTTAAAAAGAATGTGAAGGCATGCCCTTTGGAGTTTAGGTTTCAGCATACAAACCCCCAGGCTGTCATAAAAGTTTTTAAAGATCTTAACATTAAATCAACAGAAGATCTCTGGGGAATGTCTGTAAAAGTATGTAGATCTTTCATCGAAACCATTGCGCCCTATTTAGCTTTCATATTTAACACCAGTGTTGACCAAGGAGTCTTTCCGGATCTTATGAAACATAGTAAAGTAGTACCTTTGTTCAAATCCGGTGATAGTAAAGAACCCAACAATTATAGACCTGTGTCAATTCTGCCAGTTCTCAGTAAAGTGTTTGAAAAGTTGATGCTCAATCAAATGTTACGTCACTTTAATAAAAATTCCATCTTTCATGAACATCAGTACGGTTTCACTAAAGGGCGTTGCACTACTGACGCCGGTGTTACCTTAATAAAGAACATTTTTAACGCCTGGGAAGAAGCACAAGATGCCATTGGAATCTTTTGCGACCTCTCTAAGGCGTTCGATTGTGTAAACCATGAGACACTTCTGATGAAACTGGAGCACTATGGAATTAGAAAAACAGCACTTGATTTGCTAAGATCATACCTGAAAGATAGAAAGGTGAAAGTTCAAGTAAACGGCGTAAACTCATTGGGGTCTGAAATGACAATGGGCGTGCCTCAGGGTTCGATATTGGGTCCATTCCTCTTTTTAGCTTACATTAATGATTTACCCCAATTACTTCAAAATCAACCGAAGATGGTGTTATTTGCAGATGACACATCATTGATCTTTAAAATAGACCGACGGTCACAAAATCTTGACGTCGTGAATAACTCTATTCTTCAGGTCCAAGATTGGTTTACGGTAAATAATTTAGTACTTAATGAAAAAAAAACCAAATGCATTCGGTTTACATTACCGAATGTTAGAATTAGTGAATGTGAACTCATATTGAATGGCCAAAAACTAGAATTTATTAATCAGACAGTTTTCCTAGGAATCACGCTAGACGAGAAATTACAATGGGGACCTCATATAACATCTATTGCGGGGCGGCTAAGCTCGGCCGCTTATGCTGTTAGAAAGATAAGACAGTTAACAAATGTAGAAACCGCGCGTTTGGTCTATTTTAGTTACTTCCACAGTATTATGTCATATGGCATTTTACTGTGGGGTCGGGCTGCTGACATTGAATCCATTTTTATTTTACAAAAGAGAGCTGTTAGAGCCATTTATAATCTACGTCGCCGCGAATCTCTTAGGGAACTATTTAAAGAGGTTAATATCATGACGGTACCTTGCCAATTCATTTACGAAAATATTATGTATGTAAGAAAAAATCTACATCTTTTTAATAAAGTAAGTGATAGACATAATTTTAATACTAGAAATAAAGATAAATTAGATCAACCTTTTTTCAGATTATCTAAAGTACATACATCTTTTATGGGGTACTGTGTTAAATGCTACAACAAAATACCTTGTGATATATTGCAATTAAATGAAAGAAAATTTAAAACTCATATTAAAAGTACACTATGTAAACAGGGATATTACAAATTAGAGGATTATATCAAAGATAAGAATGCTTGGAAACATGCTGGTCCTGCTCCATAGGACAATCTAGTGTCTAGACAAAATCAAACTGGTTCCTAATTTAGTTTATATATTTTTTAAATTTTATGACATTGATTTTTACAATCTGTGACTACAGTAACTCACACACTTGTTAGAGTTCTAGAAAGGTCATCTGCTTTTCCAATATTTGTAAATTGTAAATATGTGAGCACCATGTATCTGTCACATAATTGATTTACCTGTAATTGCTTAATTTTTAACACTTTTTATTATTTTTTTGGGGTAGACTTTTATTCTAGGTGCATCGTCTTCACATATAATTATATTATGTATACAAAACCTTGTAAAACATTTTAAAAGAGTAACGGTGGAGTTTCTTGCCCATTCTTCTCCATACGAAAACTACCTTTTGGAAGGGGCGACTAGAATCAATTCAATTTTACTGTAAGTTTTGACGTTCAAAAGTGCCTTTAATGTGCCTATTTGAAATAAATGATTTGACTTTGACTTTGACTTTGACTACCCTGATGGTTTCGCCTTAAGTAATCATGACACTGCTGCACCCAATGTATTTATTACTCGCAGATTAAAACGATAAACATATTACGTGATAATCAATTAAAATATAAGATTAATGTTCTATATAAATACCAGTAAGGAATTTCAAACTACTCATTTGGAAAATAGGTTACCAGAATGAGGTCGGCTGCGTTGTTCTCTGTTCTATTCGTGGGGTTGGCGATAGCTGTTGTTGAGGGTCAATTACCAACACCTCCACCATTAGAAACCCCTGCAACATCGACTGTCCCTGCACCAACAACTGAAATTACCGATACAACAACGCCTGAGCCAATTGAAAACCTTCCGTTGGCAGAAGAGTGTGATGAAGAACTGTGCAAACTACCCGACTGCAGATGCTCCTCTACGGACATTCCTGGTGGTAAGTCGCCAAGGAATACTCCTCAGGTAAGATTTTTTTATTTTTTGGTGGAAATTCCTTTTAAAAGTCCTCTCTTCTTAAATATTGCATTAGGTCCATAATGCAGCGTATTAAAACGCGTGCTTTTTACTTTATGTATAACCCCAGCACATATAAATAATAAAGCTTTAAATATAGTATGAGTTAATAAATTTAAAAAAGCCAAATTAGGTAAACCTATACTTAAAATTCTTATTATTAATCCTAATTGTCTTAAAGTTGATAAAGCAATATTTTTTTTTATCAAATTCATAATTAGCTGAAATTCCACCTATAAATATTGTTAACTGCACAAGTGCGATAACGCCACAGATAACTATTTACTAGTCGGAGATGTTCGATATTTTTAAATCTCATCAAAGAGACTTCCTGACAAAAGGAATCCGCGTGTCAAATTTCACTTTTTTTTTAAATAGTCTCAATATTTGTCCTTGGTTTCAAAATGAATTATTTATTTACCTTAAGGTGAATGCGCTGTTATAGCCTACCACTGCGCATTCACCTTAAATTGTCCGTGATCCCTGCCGGAACCAAACGGAAAAGACCCTGACTGGCGTTCTATTATTGCGGATTCCCACTGAATTAATGTATATTTCCCTATGTCAATAGTACTTTCTAATTGACGACACGGTTGGCGTAGTGGCTGAGCGATCGACTGCTGCGCTGCGTGTCGCGGGTTCGATTCCCGCACGGAACAAATATTTGTATTATTACCTACAGGTAGTTGTTCCGGGTCTGGCTGTTTGTGTATGTGAATTTAAATGTTTGTAAACGCACCCACGATACAGGAGTAAGTAATTAGATAGAGATAGTAATTCCTAGTGCGGGTCAACGATAAAAAAAAAAGAAATTCCATACTAACTAAACTTTAGTTTGACATACGACAACACTACGATCAGTCTAAACATTATTTTGTGTTTATTATATTTTTTCTATAGGCTGTTTAGCGGTTTTTCAGTTCCTTTATTTGCACCTGCGCGCGCATCGCTAGCGCGGCGTGCGGAAAAACAAAACCAGCGCGCCATTTTCCATAAAAGTTAATATTTAACCATACTAGTCTGTTTTCTTCCTCGCAAGTGTGTCGTATGAAACGCGTGTGCATTGATCATTAAATAATACCTCCTCCGGTATAATAAATCAACATAGCACACATGTATCTATAATGTACTATTATATTAAACATGATTATTTTTATTGGTCTTTACTATAAAGTTTCCTTAAAGCATCATAACACTTAAAATTAATCTCCCAATAAAAATGAATTTCATAACGGTTTTTGGAGTCCCATAAGATTATTTATTTATGTATTGCACAATGTAAGAACAGATATAATAAGGTTATAGCCAAGCCAAAGTTATGAGTGCATGTTAGGGCACATCGTGAACTATTACGAGGTGCACGATTACTGGTTTATTTTTTTGGAATGTAATTCTTCAACGGATCTTGCGGTAGGAGTAAACTGGTAGAAATCGTCACGTAACGAAAAAGCGTTATGCCCCCTCCATGCGACTTTTTAATATATCATAATATATGATATAATAAAAAGTCGCATGATATAATAAACAGTTGCAAACATTTAAAACATTTTCATTGTGGGTGTCCTTTTTGTGGTTTTCGATGGTGGTAAAGCCGATAGTGAGTTCAAAATAAAATTAGAAAATGGTAGCTGCGAATTTTTTAAATTTTTTCGTCATTTCAATTTTTCAGTCACGAAGTTCAAAATGAATGCATTCATTTTGAACTTCGTTCCTGCCGGGGATGCTCCTATACGCCACACGTTTTTTTTTTATAATGGACCTGACACTAGGTACCCGCTTTATTTATAAACGTTAAAGTAGTGATTAACAACTGTTAAATAATTATTATTTTCCAGTTCGTCACTATCACGTTTGACGATGGCATCAACGTTAGAAACATAGAGACCTACCGCAATGTCCTCTACAATCGCAAAAATTCCGATGGCTGCCCTGTAGGAGCTACTTTCTACGTCAGCCACGAGTACACCAACTACCGTTTTGTCAATGAACTGCACAACAGAGGCTTTGAGATTGCACTGCATTCCATCAGCCACAGAACTCCCCAGACCTACTGGGCGACGGCTACCTACAATGTCATAAAGGAGGAGATTGCTGATCAAATGGCTCAGATTTCACACTTTGCCAATATTCCTTTTGAAAGCCTTAAGGGTAAGTATCTTTTAACACCGACGGAAATAGAGAAGAACATTTCTTTAGCCGTCCCCCGACGCAACGACGCTTGGATCAAATTACCTTCATTTATATTAAACTTAAAGGGCCAATACATATTATTTTTCAACGGATAAGTAAACTTTAGTACTATAAAAAAATCTATTAACTTCATTTAGAAAATTAATATTTATTTTATTTTATATACATATCATTACAGGGTTTTATAACCTATTTCGATAGTAAAGCTATAAGTTTAATAGAGTGGTTCCAAAACCGAAATAGTTATTTACATATCAATTATAATTATCATTTATAGTCTCTTTTTACCATTTTAACATTACAGGTGTCCGTCTCCCGTTCCTCCAAATGGCTGGCAACTCTAGCTTCCAAGTCATGGCTGACTATGGTATAGAATACGATAGCACCTGGGCAACCATTGAGCATTTAGACCCTGGTCTTTGGCCCTATACCCTGGACTATGCTTCCATCCAGGACTGCCAAAGCCCCCCTTGCCCAACAGCTTCCATTCCAAAAACTTGGGTCCAGCCTATGGTTTCCTGGACTGACTTGCATGGACTGCCATGTGCGATGGCTGATGCTTGCTTTTACACGTAAGTACTTAAATTGAAGAATTTTTAATTGTGGCAGGTCTGAAAGTGGAAGTTGATAAAAAACCGCAAATAATAACGTAGCATTGGATTTAACTGATATAATTTAATAGTATTGGTTTGAACTCGTATCAGCTTGGTAATAACTTAATTATTATTGTACTTAAGAAATCAAATAATGATGTACAGACGCCAGCACATCAAGCTACTACAATCTGTCTTGGGAAATTCAGACAGTTTCACGTAGCTTGATATGCTGGCGTCTGTACATAATAAAGAAGAAGCATTCTATATATACATCTATGAGTATACGCTGGGCAACCATTATCTCACTGATAAAGTCTTTGTTTTTGCCAAACGCACTGAAGTATTCAACCTCTAATCAGCATTCGCAACTTATTTGCCAAAAATTAAAACAAATACGAGTTTAAGGGAAAATAACTTTAATTGCTACTCAATTAAGCGCAGTTTACGCTACAATTACAACAAACATGCTTATAACTTTTTTCAATAGTGCTAGTCACCTTGAAATCAACTTAATTACTATTCAAATAAAGTTGATATTTGTTTAACTTGAAATAACATCAATTTGAAATAAATTTGAATAGACTTTACCTGTTTTCCTGTTTAGACCCGACATGAGAGACGAAGAAGCTTGGTTCCAGTTCATCGTCAGGAACTTTGAGAGGCACTACCTTGGCAACCGCGCTCCCTTCGGGGTCTATATCCACGAATCGTTTTTTGCCGCCAACCCAGCTGTGGAATCCGCCTTTATTAGATTCATGGATTTGATCAGCAACTTGAGTGATGCTTTCATGGTAAGTTTGAACTTTGTGTGGTAGACACCATTTTTATTTAGTACAAATCAAAAATATTGAATAAGCCGGAGTTACCGACATAGCTTGCACAATAAGCATACTGAATTGGCAGTGGGCTGGCCATGTTTGTCGAAATAACCGATGACCGATGGCGGTGGAGCAGACGAGTCTCGAAGTGGAAGCCGCGTATCGGCAAGCGTAGTGTAGAACGCCTCCCAGCTAGATAGACTGACGACCTAAAGAAGGTGGCTAGGAGAAACTAAATACGGATGGCAGACGACGGAGTGTTATGGCTTAGAGCCTAGAGCCCAGGAGAGGCCTATATCCAGCAGTGGACTGCGATAGACTGAGTTGATGTTCATGATGATTGAAGAACTAAGATGGTTGTGTTTCTTTCTTTCTTCTAGAAGTTTTTGCACGTTTATGTCAGTTTACACATTCGTTTTACGTAAACGTTTATCATTTTTGGTTAAAGGTTATGTATGGCACACATATCAACACGGAAAGGGATCGTAACCGTATCGCCTTTCGCCTCGGCGTTAAATAGGCGTCAACCTAACGTAAGTACGTAACCAAAGCGGATCAGAAGTTCCGATACGTCGACTCTGCTATGGCTAGGCTACGCCGCGTTTACAGCTCGCCGATCGCTGGTTGATAGTGCTGCAGGCAGGCTGCGGGAGGGGTGAGAGGGGCAAGGGTGAACAGAGAGACGTAAGCTCGGGTACAGAGAGACGTAAGCGCGGGGACGACGAGCCGTAGGTGCGGGAACTGCAAGTTGACAACGCGTCGCACCGCGGTTCGTTAGCTTGTCCCGAGGCGAGGTGATTACGTACGATTCCGATTAGTGTGTGTTGCAGTAGGGAATTTCGACGACGATGGTTCGGTGACGATCCCTTTCCGAGTTGATACGAGTACTATGACCTTAACGCGCCTCAATTTTGACGTCGCTGTTGCCATTTGCATTGTATACGAAGACAAGAAGTTAAGCAACCGTACATTTGGCTTAGTCCAGATACTAATAACCATTTTTTAACGATGATTGACAAGGAAAAAAATAGGTTTCAAAAACTTTTTTAAATTGTCCAGGTGAATACAATCGAAGTCCTCAACTGGGTGAAGAACCCGGTCTCTGTGGCTGAATACAGAGCGAAGGGATGTAGAACATGGACTACAACTACTTGCTCTGCCCACTACTGTGGACCTCTAGAATCTGAACACAACACGGTTTGTATTCAATGCATCAAAAAGTACAGATATACCAAAGAAACTATGCGTATCGGTAATCTTCGTGTTTCCGAATTAACACGAATGTCGCTCCACAGAGTTACCCACCACAAAGGCTAGCTAGTTTGTTGCTAGTTTTATACTGCCGCGCTTTGTGGTGGTGAGCCAGTGATAGAGAAGTGGTGGCCTAGTGGTAACGACTGCGACTTACCATATTAGATCTCATCTTCGCGCATTATTATTTCCGAAGATAGACGATGATTCCCGAAGCCATAGCCGAGCATAGTTTTCTTGGGATATCTGTATCTTCATTTGTAATCAACTGCTACGTGGCTATGGATGCAGTAATAAAATAATTTTTGTATCGCTTCAAGACTCTTCTAGGATTCATATGAATATATTTTTTTATTACAGTTGACCTACTGGATGGAAGCATGCAATGTCTGCCCTAGAATCTACCCTTGGACAGGCAACCCTCTCGGATTATAATAAAATAGTTATTAATGTATTTATTTAATTCATTGTAGATAAGTTAAATCCAAAATTTATGTATGATGTATGTGTAGCTTTATTGAAAAAAATATTCATTCGGTATTTTTACTTTTATTTCAAAAACCTATTTTTGAAGTGTGTATTTTTGGTAGGGGAAACCTTATCGGTTCGCGTCACCGACCAGCGGGGTAATTGCGTAACCCACTGCTGACAGTGGGTTACGCAATTACCCCGCTGCTACTGATAGCAATGGCTTTCATTTTGACAGTTCAACAAGATGATGTTAAATTATTATGAAACATAATAATTCACGATCACGATGAATCGACCAGTGTTTTTGATAACAGCACTGATTTGGCCGTGACTACTTTGTTTGATAACCCTAATTATTCCAATTTAATTAGTGACACACCTAGGAACCATATTTTAACCCCAAAACACTAATCATTTCAAAATTTTATCACCGCTTGTTACTAATTAATGATAACCCCAACAAAGTTGGGAAAAGGCTAGGCAGATGATGATATTACTAATAATAATAATTGTTTAATTTTGGAGCAACATAGGAACCACTATTGTTAGTAGACACCTTAAATACTACAACTTATACACTAGCGTTAGTAATAAAATTTAGGGATGAACTCTTAATGAGTCATGTACTTCCGAGGCATTTCATGCGGACAATAATTTCGCATGAGATGCCTCAGCACAGGAGCTCTCGGGTCCTCAGCGACGAGCCTCAGGATGCTATTGCTACTCCTTCGAATCCTCCTCACAAGCAATGCTACCTTTTTCCTGATGATCGCATGGAAACCATCTGTACGCGATTGGGCAAACATCCCTGAGGCACTACAGAAACGAGGGAATTTCAACATCATCCTAAAACATTGTTGTACTGGATGCGCAAGGCATTTAGCGTCCCCCGCGAGCAGCTGAACCACACCTTCCCGTGTACAGGCCCTGGCAGTATGCTTTAAACAAGGTTATTCTGACCTGATCGGTACAACGGAATAATCTGCGCGCCAACATGTTCTCGCGGACCGCCAACGCCCTGCGCTCCCTTTCCACATCTTCATCGTCTTTAAGGTCGTCGATAAATATATGGCCCAGATATTTAAACTTGGTCACCTGCTTTATATTAGCGTCTTTCAAGGTAATTGAAGGAATGGTGTCTGGACACTTGCCGACGGCCTTGAAGACCATGAACTCGGTTTTTCTTATATTGTAGATAAGACCATGTGATGTGGCGTATTTTTTACATATCTTCAGCATCTCCCTGATTGACCTCGCAGTCGGGCCCAGCAACACCATATCGCCCGCGTAGCTGATGTTGTTCACACAAACACCTCCCACCCGGCAACCGACACGCATGCCGCTGAGCTCGACTATGAGGTCATTTACATACAAGTTAAACAACGCTGGAGAGGACAATCCCCCCTGTCTCACTCCGCACTCCAACCTGTATGACTCTGAGAGGCAGTTTGCCCACCTAACACAATTAATCTGATTCGAGTACCAGAATCGAAATAGTTTCAACAGTCTCGCCGGCATACCCCTATCCTCCATCTTCCTCCAAAGTACTTCAAACGAAACGAGATCGAAGGCTTTGGAGGGATCCAAAAAACAGGCGTATACCGGAGTCTTCCGTTCCGTCTAGTATTGGACAGTGTGCTTAAGAGCTAGAATCGTGCTTTCAGTTGACAGTCCAGGTCTAAACCCAAACTGTGCGTCATGTATGTTTATGCACTTACCCAGACAAGACTCAAGCACACTATCCAACAGTTTTGCTACAGTTGTCGCAAGAGAGACCGGGCGATAATTTCACTTGTATGATATGTCTCCTGTCCTGTTCTTCACTATGGGCAGCACTGTAGTTTTCCTAAATCGTCAAGTAAATATGAATGGCTAATACACATATTAAAGAACATGGACAGGACCCACGGCATGTGAACGCCAGCGTATTTGAAGTACTCAATACTGAGCCCATTGTAGCCCGGAGATTTACCCCTACGCATAATGTTTATCACTTCTTTAAGTTGCTTCGCTGTGAATTTCAGTAAAGGTTCATAGCCTGCCAACGTGGGCCCAACATCTGGCATAGTGGTCGTAGGACCCAAAGGAGAGCGTACTTTAAAGTGCTCCATGAACATATTAGCTATACATATCTTCTGGGTCATTTCGGCCGTCAACATTCGCAGGGAGGCCAGGCTTAACATCAAGTTTACTAGTGGACTTCCAAAATTTAGTGAAATCTTTTTCGGCTCTTTGTTTAGCTATAACGTCCATTGTCAGTTGGTTCTGGTGTTTCTGACACCATTTTAGCCGGCTTTGGTCGTAAGCGGGGCCAATACTTGGTCTATCCAGAAACAACCAGTTTTGGTATTTTAGTCTAACCTCCCGATGCGCTTCCCTCACATGTTCGTTCCAGCCGCAAACACGTTTATTACGCCGTTAAGGTCTAACATTGGTATTAGATTGTACAGCTAATTGCACAGGTAATGATCGCCGGGGATGCTATTTCATAAATAAATAATAATAATAATAATTTTGTTATAAAACTTTTATTGAACAAGAAGTTTTACATAAACGAAATAAATAGCCAAGCATTCTACCTTTCTAACATTTCAATCGTTTTTCTTTAGAGACTCTCTTAGTAGTCCATAAATTAACCTTAAATGAATTATATGACATGCATCGGGCATGTGTGAAACCGAAACACAAAAGGCATTATTTTAAAACATTCCGGTCCATTGATTCATTATTATAGAATAAAATATAAATATGTATTGTCCATATAATACAGCAAGCAGGTTCACTGGTTAACAACAAGAGACGACATGAGTAGCTTAAAATACTACCTACAGCTAGGTTACAATATATTATTTGCTAGTAAGCACCTTGCAAACAGTCTGTATCTTGGGGCTACAAATTGGGGGTACAAATTCAGGAGTGGAGACTAGAGAGGTGATTTCAGGTATGGTATGGTACGTGTGTATATGTTTGGTGTTTGTGTGGTGTGTTTGTGTGATAAGTAAATAAGTACGTACACAAAACTATTGATAAAATAATTTAGTTTCATAACAAATATTCTAATTATGGTCTGTTCCAAAAAGTATCTG
The DNA here is from genome assembly GCA_963855955.1 of Luperina nickerlii. Lineage (NCBI taxonomy): Eukaryota > Metazoa > Arthropoda > Insecta > Lepidoptera > Noctuidae > Luperina > Luperina nickerlii. The sequence continues at coordinate 9,501,242 of OY979686.1, forward strand.
ATAAATGTAAACAAATGGATAAATGTATTTAATGACCAATGTAAACAACATTTTTTTTTAACATTTTTTTGAATTTATTTTTGTCGATGAATTTCCAATTTTCAAAAACAAATTGATAACGTTAATAAAAAGATAATTGTTGGAAAAGTGATGAGAAATGCAGTTGAAACCTTTTAAATAAAGACGAATGTGTTATCTTTACCTGTTACCGTTACCTGTTACCTTTAATGAGAAGTTGCGTAAGAATTTAACCGCATCGGGGTGGGTGGGTTTAAACATTCATCACATGCTTTTGTATGCCATAACTACCGAAATGTCGGTATGATTAATAGTAATAATTCCATTAAGCAATCCTGATTGGCGTCGTGTAAAATTATCATTCGACATTATTATTATCGATGCAAATCAAAGTGCCACCACCCGTTAGTAATCGAAATTATCGCAAAAGCAATCAGCCATAATAAGATATAATGCTGTGTAATTGATTAAACAGCCACTGTTTTTCCTGCTTTATTGCATACTGACACAGATATACAAAAATAACTTGTTGTTAATGATATCACCAACATTCGTGGAAATACAAAACCTTTATCTATTTAGATACACAAATAAAAACAGGTCCCTAGTAACGTGTTCAATGTTTATCTGCAAGCTGCAATTGCTAGAAGGATTTTATAGCGGTTGAGTAACATTGACAGGAGGGCGTTGTTGGTAAAACATTTGTGAAATTGTTTCATGGAATCGCATTGAAAAGACAAAATGGCGGAGTTAGTTCCAATTATGGCCACGCGTCAAAAGTCCCTGTACAACTGTACTTATTTTGATAAACATTCAGTGCACAGTGAACGTGGTCGCTCATGTTGGGCCTCATTTGAAGGCTGAAAGTCACCCAAAGGGCAATGGAGAGGGGCTTAGCCCCTCTCCATTGCTTGGAGTTAACCTATGCGATTGAATCAGAAATGGAGAGATTCGTAGGAGAACCAAGATAACCGATATAGCCCGAAGAATTCCCAAACATAAGTGGCAATGGGCAGGGCACAATGCTCACAGAACAGATGGCTGATGGGGCCGAAAGGCAGGCCCACAAGGTGCACCGACCTGGTGAAGGCCGCAAGATCCGCTGGATGCGAGAAACATAGAACCGGTCGAAGTGGTGGTGTTTTGGGGACGCCTATGTCCAGCCGTGGCCGTTTTTCGGCTAAAATATTGATGATGATGATGGCTTGAAGTAGCAACTTAACATTATGATAACGAAGGACTTTTAAGGAAGGTAGTTTTTCATTAGGCGAAGAAATCTTGGCTTGGTAATAAATGGGTCCTTTGGGAAACGATCAATTGCAATTTTGCTAATGTTTTGTATATTTATTGTCAAACGATTCAATATAATTTGGTAGACGATCAATTTACGAATCAATGTTATCAAATACATAAAAAAATATGATAACTGCAATTGATCGTTTTGGGGACACTTTAGAGTCAAGAACAAGACAGTTTTTGTCTACTTTGGATAGTGTATGTATTTCATTTGAAAATAATAGAGTAAACCCCTTTTCAGAGCAGTGGTGGACCAGTCCGGTCTGTGGTCCGGTCAGCGCCCGACTTAGAACCAAAAATTCGAAGACATTTGACATCCACCAACACGCACTGGGACCGGGTGCTGGGTTATAGGCTCATTATTGTTGAGCTATGCATAAACAATTGTTTTTTTTCTTTCTAAGTTTAAACAGGCTAAAAAACGAAGTAATCGTTCCTTTTTTTAGGAAACCGGTTCCGTCATATTATAACGGCCGTCATGAAATTATAGATTATAGACATAATCTTGGTCAGATCATGTGACGACCATGTCGATTAATGTCTGAAATAGTCTTTTGAGGACAGAAAAACAAAGATTTAAGTGGACCAGTCCAGAAACGTCCGGCAAGCATTTGTCAGTAATCGTATAGCTCAACTCAGAACTTATGAAGCTCAACGACTCGACGAACAATATAAAGAAAGGACATTTGGGTGGGCCACATAAAGTACTCATACTGCCAGACCATAATTAAAACTAACTAAGAAATACATAGTCCTCACTTTTACAATGATTTATGAATGTGATGCCCACATATAGAAAAATCGCCTTCCTGACAACTTTTCGTATGTGTGAGCCTCATTGTAATTTACTCTCAATGGTATTCCAAGAAAAACTGTCGACTCAACAGGGTCCAATTTTATTCCATTATGTTGAACATTGGTTGGAGTTAGCTGCCTGACATTTGGCGTTGAAAATCTGATGAGTGTAGTCTTTTTCTCGTTTAGGAGAAAATGATTGACATTAAAGCAATGCACAACTTTAGAGACTGCATCGTTAACTTGTTCAAAGTTGACTAACTAGGGAAGTGTCTTAGTATCCGCGAATAATACGATCTTGCAATTATCCCTTATGTGGTAAGTCATTTATATAAATTAGAAACAAGAAAGGACCTTGAATTGAAACCTGCGGAACGCCTACGGTGACCGTAGATCCTTGACCTTATGATATTGATATTATTGTGTCAAAAACCCTTTGTATTTGGACTGTTTTGCTGTTCAGCGCGCTATGGAGCGAGCTATGCTCGGAGTCTCTTTGAAGGATAAAATCAGGAATTAAATTATCTGGAAAAGAACCGGAGTTACCGTAATAGCTTGCAGAGTAAGTAAACTGAAGTGGCAGTGGGCTGGCCATGTTTGTCGAAGGACCGATGGCAGTGGAGCAGACGAGTCTTGAAGTAGAGACCGCGTATCGGCAAGCGTAGTGTGGGACGCCCCCCAGCTAGATGGACGGACGATGTTAAGAAGTATATTAACCGTTGCGCTGTATTACAATTGATTGAATTGACGATTTTGAGGTCAGTTACTCGGTAAGACTGGTATCGCTATATCGTACAGTAGCTAAAGTGGCGGGGTTTGGAGCTGCTCCGTTTCTGTTGTGCGTCAGGGATGTTCGTAGATGCGCATGTATCTATTGCTTTTACGCAACAATGCGTAAAAGGTGCGCTTCCCTGGTACGCAGGGTGTGGGGCGGCTCAAACAGTGTCTTAAACATCGTTGCGAGTCACCTGGACTGTGTTTACGTGGATACTGTTGTGCCGTTTCTCATGGGATGTCGCACCGGTGACCAACTGTTATTTCATGTGTTTTTGTTTAGTGTCTTTACTTACTAACATAGTCGTAAGTTTTACTAACACTCTTGTTTGAGTCTTGGTTACTCCAATAAAGAAAAAATCTATTCTATTCTAGTAGACCGCACGTCAGTGGTAACACTTTGACTGTAAGCTGGCCTAGCGTAGCACACAGTTGAAATAAGATATGCCCAGGTACGCACGGGCGCGTTATTCTCGCTGCGATTTCTTTTCGTGCACTCGATTTTCCACGCGTAGCTTAGCCCCGGAAGTTGAAAAACCAAGTGTGTTTTTTTACGCGCTGGGATGTGTTCTGTTGGATTCTAAATGCCCTGATCAACACCGAGAGCTGAAAATCCAGTGCACGATAAAATCCCGTCGTGACATTTTTACTTCACGAACGTGGGCTGAGGGGCCAGCTTATACTGGTTCTGATACTGCTGACGTGCGGCCTACCGTACAATAAAAACAGTACATTTAAGATCGATATATTTATTTAAGTATCACAAAACGTATTCAATCTCAGATTTATTGTCCAAGAGGATTACCGAGCCATGGGTAGACACGTGGGCAAACGTTGCAGATTTGCATCCAGTATTCCATCTGTAAAAGAAACGAAATTCATTAATTAGTAAAGTAAGTTCTCTCTGGATGTATAAGCATTTCGTAGTAACGTGCTGAGAACAGCAGTGCGATTCTGTAACTATCTCACCGTGAAAACTTAGGTGAAGTGAGCGTGGAGTGAGCTGTCAATAGTGTGAATTCCTAGCAAAAACAAACTCACTTCACCTAAGTTTTCGCGGTGAGATTTTTACAGAATCGACCGGCTGCACCTTAATTGCGCAACACACTTTCAAACAAAATGTGTATAATTTTGAAAGATATTGCTAATCCGTTACATTATGTATTCGAAAAATTTGTCTGCTCAATATGAAAATACGCAATGAATGTTGTTGAACTGTCAAAATGAAAGCTATTATTGTGTTACGTAGACGTCACGAAAATACAACTGTCAAAAAGCATCTTGTGACTAGCACAATAAGGATCATCCATAGATAACATATAACTAAAGGCTGAAACCAGAATTTTAACTGAGGCAGAATTTTAAAATTGTTCGAATTTACATTGCGTTCATGCTAGGCCCAAGGAATGTTAATGCTATGTGAACAAAATACTGTAAAAATCATAATTTTAAACGATTATTTATGTAGTTTTGCCCTTTCTTCTCCATACGAAACTAACTTTTGGAAGGGGAAACTCGATTGAATTCTTCTTTTTTCTTGTAATTTTTGACGTTCAAAAGTGTTTATATACTATTTGACTTTGACTTAGACAACTGCCATGTAATGTCAAGACTTTCTGCTGAGATTGAAGGATAGAGCATAATACTTACTCCATTGTGGCTTGAGGTAAGGGGACAGGTTCTGGCAACACAGCTGCTAGGGACGAATGTGCGGCAATTCTGGCGCTTATACTCATCAGTTGGGACGGGGTTCTTCATCCAGTTAATAACTTCGTGCGTGTTCACCTGGAGGGGAATAATTTTATCATTACGTGAAGCAGTAAAAGTTTCGTAATGTCAACGTTACAGCTAGGAGCTATAATGGCACAAGTCAGAGTTTTGAGAAGTTTGGGCATAGTTTCGAACAACCAAAATATGTTTGTCACGAGTCTAAAGGCCAAAATCTACATAGTTGCAATCTCATCTCATCGACAATCAATGTCAAAAGACTTGTTAAAAATGAAGGGTAAATAAGAGGTATTTTTGATAGATTGAGACTGCGATTAGAATGCGAACGTTCTTAAAAACCGTAATTATCCCTCTGGTTTACCGACTCAGCGTTATATATTACTCCGTAATTTAAAAAAAGTAGAATGACATGCAGCCATCATTTTTACGTGTCAGACCAAATTTAAAATGTGACACCAACGAACCCTAACAGTGAGATAATAAAAGATAAAATATATTTGGCCATTTTATGAAAGGTTTTAGGTTGAGCTCAACTCGACATTGGTCAAAGTTATATGTGATTTTGATGATTGTTATCAAGTAATTGAATATAATTTTCTATGCAATAGTTCACTCAGTGCCGTAACTTCAAAAGGTATTAAAATGAGGTCTTCTGACTTGATAAAGTTAATAATATACAGAGTGGCATCGACGCAGAAACTCTAACTATGAATTCAGCACATGATTCCTTACACAATTTTTTTTTCAGGATGGGAAATCATCAAATGACCCCTCCCGCTCTGGGTGGAGCGGAAGGGAGTGTCAGACTCTTCCTGACTAAAACCCACCCGTCTTCCTTCCTTACCCCTTTATGTTCCGGGCCAGCGGTAACCCTTTCGGACAAGCGTAGAAATGTTTCGTCAGTTATCAAAACCAAAAACTATACTGTTACATTGAAAATTGTGCCTACACGGTCAAAATGTATGGAACATCAATTTTTTTTTAAACCGACGATTAGTTTCAAAGCTAGATTGCGGGTTAGATTCATGTACTAAATCCATGGTAACATGTTGCGCGTCGTTATTTCTGCCACCCTTTATATTATAAAGATGTAAAAGACTTGACTGTACTTCGATTTGGGTACCTACTATTTTTTTGTATTCAACCATTTTGGTGAAGATCGCATAAAAAGCGTTCGGAGATAAAGAAGAGAATTCATCAATAAAGTCAGCTCTAGACGTATGTAATGTGTAATGTAAAGAAAATTCTACTTGTGGACGGCACTACAAGCATTGCATATAACGCTGGTGCTGGCGCCCGCGCTGATCCATCGGCTGGCGGTTTTTAGCGCATAAAAGGACAAACAGTTACAGGATTCGCGTTGAGTTTCTTTGCCTCCCACAGAATTCGTTTTGCTTTAATGACAGTAATACCATGATGTCTCGCGATTATTGCAATTGTTTTTTTGTTTTTTTTTATTTTGTGGAAAAATTTTTGTAAAGCCGGATTTACAAGATGCGATTGTATTGGCTATGGCTATAAGTTGCAACAAGAAAAAGTTATTGTATGCCTCAGGCAAGGCTCTGTTAGCCAGAATCCCCACGCACAACGGACCGAATGGGAGTCTAAGTGCGGAAAAGGGAGTCCCCTAATCATCGTCATCATCATGCCTCAGGCAAGAAACTTGCGTCGTGCAAAATGGTATTTTATTCTTACCATGAAAGCATCAGGGAGTTTGTTGACCATATCCATGAACCGGACAAAAGCACGGCGGACGGCTGGGTAGCCAGTCAGGAACGCCTCATGAGCGAAGAAGCCGAAGGGGGCGCGGTTGCCAAAGTAGTGCCTTTCAAAGTTGGTGAGGATGAACTTGTACCATTCATCTTCATTGTTGCGGTCGGGGCTGTAAAAATGGAGATAAGACATTATCAATAAAAGTTAGAGGATAAAAGTATGCATAATAAGAGGTAATGCTTATTTACAGTTAACTATTATGCAACTAACTATTTACGCTAGGTACGAAATAAAATAACTAACTGTAGGTAGTTACATAATAATAATAATAGTGACTAAATCGTAGGAAATACAAATTCACGGATGCAATAAAAACATGTCAGAATTTAGAGGCCCTAAGATCAAGCCCTGAGGTATCCCCACATAAAGTTTAGCTTTCACATTGAAATGTGCACAAAAACAATATTTGGGCAATTTGTACGGTATTTTAATAAAATTATAAAGTGTCGACAGCCCTAGTAACACTTTTAACTTCTTGGTGTGAACCGATGATGCGGTAAAAGATTTGAATAAGAATAGCAACACTACCAATAGCTTATTCAAGTGGTATAATAAAGAGATTTCTAATCTAAATTAAATTACAACTACTTACATGTAGAAACAAGCATCCACGAACGAGCAGGGAATTCCTTGGAGATCAGACCAGGATACCAAAGGCTTAACCCATAGTCCAGGGAAGGACGCTGTTGGGCAAGGAGGGACGATGCAGTCCTGGGTGGAAGCATAGTCTAGGGTGTAAGGCCATAGACCAGGGTTGGTGTTTGCAATTGTGGGCCAAGTGCAGTCGTACTCCAAGCCATATTCTTTCATTATTTCGAAGCTGGCGTTTCCGGTCATTTGGAGGAAGGGAATGCGAATACCTGAAATAAATTGAAACCATATAAAATATAAAATTCTAAAGTTAGTTCGTAATCAATTGTTTGATGGTACCAATTTTATCTAGCGAGTAAATTATTGACACCGAGACCATTTTCGAATATTTTCGCTTTTTATCATTGCTTCTGCAAGTTCTATTTTTTCAGGATACATGAATCAATTTTAATACATTTTGTTTGAGCATATATATTAATCAACCAATAAAGAGGACGAAATGGGTGCTGAAGTTTTTATAGAAAAATATTAAATTCACGCGGACGAAGTCCTATGATTTATTACAAAGTGCCTAGTACCTAATACTAGGTAATAGGTAAAACGGGCTGTTGTCCGCAACTCCACGTCAATGCGCGTATTTTGCGTACTACCTAATACTAATAGAGTAATTGCTGTAACTGAAATTCTCACCTTTAATAGATGTAAAAGGAATGTTAGCAAAGTGAGACATTTGAATCTTCTGGTCGCCAAATTCTCTCCTCATGTCCTCAGTAGTGGCTTCTAACCAGTAAGTCTGTGGGGTCTGGTGAGTGATTGAGTGGAGAGCGATCTCGAAACCACGGTTGTACAGTTCATTGACGAGGACGTAGTTGGTATACTCGTGGCTGACGTAGAAAGTGGCACCAGCAGGGCAGCCATTGGAGTTGAAACGGTTGTAGAGAGTATCACGGTATGTTACGATGTTGTTGATATTGATACCGTCGTCGAAGGTGACTGTGACGAACTGGAAAGAAATATTTGTTAAGCTTAAGAACTGGCCGTTTCAAATGGCGACTAGAATCAATTCTATTTTGTTGTAATTTGTGACGTTCAAAAGTGCCTTTTATGTGCCTATTTGAAATAAATGCTTTGACTTTGAAATGGTACTGCCAAAATGTTTAATTTTGGAAATATAATAAAATATTAAAACAATATTAAATGCGGTTTATGTATGTACTTGACTTAAACAAGTGCAATTTTGATAATATTAATTATAGTGGGCCACATTAAGTAGTACTCAAATTGCCAAATAATGGTTAAACTAATTGAATAAAGTATTATTACCACATATGTATTCCTCACACTCACAGTAGTTAAAATAATAATTAAAAAATATTTCATAGAGTAAATATTCACGTCATTGGTTTATAATCAGAGAGGCATCTAAGGCTGACCCAGATTTTACACCTTCACTTTATTATCACCCAATCTTACCTGTGGTGTATCTCTAGGCCGTAATCCACCAGGAATGTCAGTGCTTGAGCATCTGCAGTCGGGTAGTTTGCACAGTTCTTCATCACACTTTTCTGCCAACGGAAGGCTTTCAATTGGCTCAGGCGTTGTTGTATCGGTAATATCAGTTGTTGGTGCAGGGACAGTCGATGTTCCAGGGGTTTCCAATGGTGCAGGTGTTGGAAATTGGCCCTCAACAACAGCTATCGTCAACCCCACGAATAGAACAGAGAACAACACAGCCGACCTCATTCTGGTAACCTATTTTCCAAATGAGTAGTTTGAAATTCCTTACTGGTATTTATATAGAACATTAATCTTACATTTTAATTGATTATCATGTAATACGTTTATCGTTTTAATCTGCGAGTAATAAATAGGTACAGACGCCAGCACATCAAGCTACCCGAAACTGTTAAATTTTCTCAATCAACTTTGAACCTTATGCTTTAGTGATAAAGTTGAAAGTCTATTAAAGAAATTTGACAGATTGTAGGTGATAGATTGTAGGTGCAGCAGTGTCATGATTACTTAAGGCGAAACTATGAGGGTAGCCCGCACAATTTAATTTTTCTCAAGTGTTTTGCAATTTTCTGGTCAGTATCAGCAGTGCGATTCTGTAACCATCTCACCGTGAAAACTTAGGTGAAGTGAGCGTGGAGTGAACAGTCAGTGTCATCTTACCAGATACTAGGGATTGACCAAGCATACATTTACAATCATAATCGAGATTTTAATAATATTTTTTTAGCCTAATCCTATTGATATTTTTATATAATTCAAAGCTAGTATTTTAGTGGTCAAAACATTAATATTTTGTGGGGTTTTACTTACAATAAAATAGCAAAACAGAAGCGCAATCAGAATCTCAATCCTGTTTTTTTTTCTTTTTTCCCTAGTCTAGTAAGTCCTTATATAGACTGAGGCGCGAGCGCGTCACGTACGAACAGTAAATAAAATTAAAACATTCACGTTTATGACAGCTAGACTGATGAAAATACGCATCGACATTGTTTGGTTATTATGAGCAATTGTAGATCGAGTCTAGTAAAGACTGCGACGATGTTCAGCGTTGTTATTAACCCAAATCTATTGAATTAGAAGAGATAACCGAGTGTGTCATCGAGTGCTAACGGATGCCTAGCTGACGGACCATAGAATGTAATCCCACGTAGTTTGTGTGGCGTGATCACTTCACCCGATTCACGACACTAAATGTCGTAAATCGGGTGAAGTGAAGGTGAAGTGATAAGATCACGCCGCGCTTGCGCGTTAATCACTGTCATTATCACATTGCAGATTGCGTGATCACTTCACCTTCACTTCACCCGATTCACGACATTTAATGTCGTGAATCGGGTGGAGTGAAGGTGAAGTGATCACGCCGCGCTTGCGCGTTAGTCACTCATTATCACATTAGAGATTTGTTTTTACATATTTAACTTGTAAGGCGTCATGTATAAGAACATTAGGAAAATGCAATACCAACGTCAAATAAGTGCAAATATTTTATCGCTCATCGCGCGCCCGTGTTTGCACTGCACCTCTAGTAACCCTTAAATGAAGAAGTGGTTGGTGTCCTGAAGTGTATGTATGGTCCCTAATAGTGCATAACGTAGTAAGTACACTCCTTTAGAATATAAGTAAGCAGTTTACATCAATGCGCATTGTAACATAAATTCACTAGATATTCATTAAAGTATCAAGCTGGTTGTCTAATTCTAACGACCCTTGAACCCCCAACATTTCATGGCGACCCTGCCTTAGAGTCTGCCAAGGGGCAGATTAAGCAAAGTTTTCGTTGAGCGATTTTCAAAATGTGTAACTAAAGTAGAAAAAGACGAGGTATTCGCCAATCAAAACGCGGCTGGTGGAGGTGTTGACGCCGAGGTGGTGTTGCCATGGTTACGAGATTCGAGTGGAGTGATATATGGTACATTCCGAATTGCACTGTAATCGACTACAGCGTGCTTACACCTTGACCCCAATTCTGCTGTATGGTATTTATCTATTATTCCCCGCATAATCTTACCACGCCGTACGGTTGTCAAGCGTGGTATTTTGACAGTTCAAACCGGTTTCGGTCATTGTGTCATAGAGAATACGTTAATAGCAGATGTAGTGATTAGGTTATTAAGGAATTGACGTGGTTTCGAAGTAATGAATCATTAAGTGGTCAAAGTGAATTAGGGCCCTTTTCTGAATTAACGTGAACGCGATAACGATGTCCCGTGAATCGACATATTATATGAAGTCATGGCATGTGCCATCTTGCGATAACGCCGACTACCGACCATGCCCTAAATTAATAATTATCACCGATCTTTAAACTAACGTGGCATTTTCGAAATTGTGCTTCTGGCTACAGTCGCCACCTTACCAAAGAAGAAGAAATTCGTGGTGTATACACAAATAAATACTATAATCCAACCATGAGTAACTATTCAAATGAATAGGTATATTACTGACTCTCAGCTGCCATAGTGGTGATTTATCTAAATCGGAAAGCAAATTATTCATGTGAGCGATGATGACTTAATTCGGAATGAGCCATATTTCACGCCGCGCAAGCGCGTTAGGCGCTGGCGCTGTCTGGCTATATAAGGACTTACTAGTCTAGGGAAAAAAGAAAAAAAAAACAAGGTTGAGATTCTGTTTAGCTATTTTATTGTAAGTAAAACCCCACAAAATATTAATGTTTTGACCACTAAAATACTGGCTTTGAATTATATAAAAATATCAATAGGATTAGCATTAAAAAATAATATTAAAATCTCTTTTATGATTGTAAATGTTTGCTTGGTCAATCCCTAGCATCAGTAGGATGACACTGACAGCTCACTCCACGCAAGTATTCACGGTGAGATTTTTACAGAATCGACATGCAGGTTGTATGTTGATCTAGACATGATTCGCGGTCGTAACAAATATTTATTTATGGAATTATAATCATGAAAATCATCAATACTACTCTTTAAGTTCGTATTAATCTATTGAATGATTACTTCATGAAATCATGATATTTGAGGCCAATTCTAACTGGAGTTGTATTGGTAAATCTCGAAGCATACAACCTGACGTGCAATTTGCAAAAAACTTGAGTAAATTTTAATCTCGCGGATTAACTTAGCGCATCCCCCTTAACTTGTGATAGCGGGGTTAGTTGAAAAACTTAATGATTTCCGGGAAATGTTTTTTTTAAAATTTCATTTTGTAATCTTGGGAAATATACACAAACACAATGCACGTCATAGATGAAAAATATGAAATTCACCTACTTTTGTCAGTTTTGACTTCGCTACTATTTTATTAGGTATATGTGCAAATAGTTTATGACACATAAAAAGAAGATAAACACAAGAGTTTGGTAGTACCAACAGTTATACTTCATACCATCGATTTTTGTATCGACCTTAATCAATCTCAAGACAATAATGACAGAAGTACGTATAGATACCGCCGTAGCCGTCAAACATTCGGGTATTGCCGTGGGCTCGATGCCATCAAAAAAACATTATTTAATTTTGTAAATCATGAAACGTGTATTTTCTCTTGACTGTACTTACCTGTCAAAAAAGTAACCTAGATAAAGTGGGCGATTAAAACAGAAGACGAATTAGCAAAGGATCGAGAAGGGAAGGTTCAGGAGATTTTTTTTTTACGGTGGGATGTCATCAAATGTCCCCTCTCGCTCTGGGTGGAACGGAAGGGAGTGTCAGACTCTTACTGACTAAAACCCACCCGTATTCCTTCCTTAGCCCTTTACGTTCCGGGCCAGCGGTAACCCTTTCGGACAATCCCGCTGACGGGTTCAGGGGATCAGACCGGAATAAATCTCCCTTACATTAGGATCGAGTGGGTATTGAAGTTTAGTATGGGACAGTTGATATTTTTAACACGATGACGATGTTGGTCCCACTGAGAAAGTTGTTCGGTTTGATGGTCTGTACCCTCCCCCCCTACCCCCCGTCCCTGTCCCTTAAATATGGCCACACCTTTCTGATACATGCTGTATACGAGTATGTATTTTCTGTTCTTTTCTTGCTATCTGTTTTTATATATAACGGAGAAGGTATAGTGTGTGACGTTATTATCAGCCATATTTTAACTACTGTGGGCGTACAGTGGGTATGTGTTGCTTGTTGCGCAATAGAAAAACCGTTTGCAGTTCAAATCAGATTATAATTTCACGAACAATTTAATCACACTAGCAAATTACACACTGTCTGTAGGTACACGTCACAACCAGATACGGAACGCGGGACAGTTTCTGAGCACATGTTGTCCGTACGATGTCCAATGGTCAAGAGCTCTACACATCGTTCTGTCGCGCTGTTTTACAACCCCCACGGACTCAGGCTAGACTCTGTCCAGCGCCACCAGATGGCGCTGGCGTTCCGAATAGTCAAATGAATTACGTATTTCCGAAACGGCCATACTGACAAGTCACACGTTCTCGTGTGCTATGTTACCTGGCAAAAAAAACAAAATCAATTTGTAGACAATATTAAGCTCGGCCTACCTGACTTCATACTAAATGATTATCGGGGGGCACAGTAGTGCCCCCGCCAAGTCGAGCGCGAAGCAAACACTGCCGTACCATCCTTTACTGGAACCATTTCGCCGCATTTTCAGGCCCCTATTTGAGAACCTCTGGATAAGACCACAACGCAGAAATTTTCGTCATCTAGTAAGCTATAATCATATACTTAAAATCCAAAATTTCAACTCTGTAGGCCATTTAGTTCCGAAGTTATTCGAAAGCAAAGTTTCGCATTTATGACACTCACTCACTCATGATCATCAGAATAGAACTAGTACTTCCCATAAACTCAGAGAGCTGAAATTTGGTAAAGAGTTAGGGTTTAATGGCCACATAAGGGGAAAACTGTAAAAACTAGGATAATCGAAGATCTGGAGTACCTGATGACCCTGATTAGAAAACACAAGAGCCCAACCAAACTATTAGAGATCGACATACCGCCTTTACAAAAAATACTCAACTTGGTGGACACATCTTCCAATTTATTCTAGCCTATAGCGGCCCACTGCTGGGCGAATGCCTCCCATTCTGCTTTTAATACGCATATAAATAAAATTAAAGGAAAACTCTGGATAAGACTAGACTGGCTTTTATACTTATACTTACAAGTTTACAAGAAGAAATAGTCGAACGATTAACTTTATTCTACTCGAACATTACACAAATTAAATAAAAAAAATACACTGAAATATTAATTTCGCTCAAAATTTGGCTAATATAATGCATTGGACTAAGAGTGGTGGTGATACCCGCACAGGTCGCTAGATGGCGCTGACTGTATTTTAAAATTAAAACGCGCTTACGTTTGTTTTTCCCGTTCCGATAACCTTATATGGCGAAGTGGCAACCGGCCGCGTTACAGTCGTTTACGACATTCTTCTACTGCTCTTGAAAACGTTTGCTAGGTATTAGGGGATTATTTGCATTTCGTTGATTTCGCTTATTATTTCGTGAGGTTTGCTAAGGTTAATTAGCAGGTTGTTATTATAACAATTCGAAGATTTGAATAGGTTAGGAATTTTATGATTAGTGACGGATTACTGATTATTACTTAATTATTATATTTAAAGTATTTAAAAGAAGTTTTAATTGAATACTTTATTTAATTGTTAGTTATTTAGTACTTACTCTTAGTTTTCTAGGTTTAATTTACAGTTAGGCAGTACTTCGAATCGAGTTCGTGTTTATAAGTACTTTTCCAGGAATCTAGGTTTAGTTTATTTAGTTAGATATTACATACTTCATTTTGTTTAAAAATAGCATTAATTTAGCTGTATTTCAGTACTAGGTAGGTAATACCTTTGGTAGAAGGTTCATTGATAATTAATTATATTGACACTTGTCTAATAATTAAGAGTGAAATAATATCGTAAAAAATATCGATAATATTAAAAGTCGACGATGAACTTAGTGGCTACCAAGTAGTTGGTATGCCCAAAGACGGGTCTTGTCTCTTCCATTCAATATCTTTCTTGGTGTATGGTAGAACTGACTCAACTTGCAGTATCAGATCTGCTATAGTTTCATACGTTGCTGAACATTGGGACGAAATGCAAGTGTACACGTGTGATGCTGATGGTGACGTATACACAAGCGCGCAATCCTACACGAGCGATATGATGAAACCCACTACTTACGGCTCAGCTTCTGAGCTTATGGCTGCTGGAAAAAACTATCCCTTCACTTTTGAAGTGTAACAATTCGCAAGATCCAAGGTCTAAGTCTCAAAAATACCCTCATGGACATTGGCACCTCCATATTCTCTTGTGGCCATGCCTACGTGGCGCTTTCACGTGTAACCAATCTTCATAGGGTGCACCTCATTAATGTTGACTTCAAGAGTCTAAAAGCTCAAGCTTCAAGCAACTATAATAATAAAGAAATCGCAGTAAGGAACCTTAGACTTGGCACGACTTTGTTTAGATTTCATTACTTTTTAGAGATAAACAAGCAGCTCCATTGATACTTGGCTAGTTTTTTACAGAATGTTTTTGGTGGGTTATATTTTACAAAAATATTAGTTACACCATTATTTTTGATTTTAAAATTATACCTATAATGTGAGAACGATGTAAAAATTAAGAAAGACGTACGCGTTAAAAGCGTCCAGAGTACAACAAATAGTACTTAACAAACAACAATCCAAAAATAAAATAATTAAAAATAAGCCGAGGCAGCTAAGTAATGACCAGCCCCAACTGACGGCGCCCGTTCACGACCATGACGCATAAATCAGCACCATTCAGCTCAACCATTTTGAAGGGAGCTAAATAATCCAACATACACGCCACCGTCAGAGAGACATTTGAGTGAGCATGACATACTATCAGGTGCCAGGGCACATTCAAGTCAATGAAAGACATATTATTACCCGGTAAATGGTAGCTAGGGTACATAGAACTCGCATCTGTGTGCTATGCAATTATCAATACAAAGGAAATTGATTTTTTACAATGCAAAGAAAGTCTTACAATCTTCAGCAGCTCCAACAGTATTTCCATGTGTTAATCAATTAGTTGTGGTTGTGGAGCAGGACCAGCATTGAGCCAGGCATTTTTATCAGCGATGTAATCCCCTAAATTGGTTGAGCTAATAGGTCCTTATTTCTAGTACTATAATTATGTCTTTCACCTCTTTTACTAAAAAGATGTAAATTTTTCCTTACATACATGATGTTTTCATAGATATATTGACAAGGCATCGTCATGATCTTAACATCAGGTGATTCTCATAAATAATATAGCAAATATTTTCCTTAAAAGTGTTTCGCCATGTTTTAGTCTAGTAACGACAGGTTACAATCTAGATACTGCTGGAAAGATAAGATATTTAATAATATCACATGATACTAGGTCAATTATTGCAGTACGTCAGAATGCGTAAAAAAAGCGGTAGTTATCGGTAGCAAAATTCTATCGCCACGTATTGAGAATAAATGTAACCAATAAGTCCACTAAAGAACAAAATTTAGACAAAAATCAGCTTTAAACTTTCATCCTGAATCAATACAAAAAGAGGACTGTGATAACTAAATCAATAAGGGCGAATTTCACCAATTTCACCACTGTGGTCGGCACATCTAAACCGCCTTCAAGAGCGTTTAGGGTCATCATTGTTCGAACTCGGTTTAAATGAAATGATGACCCACAGTTTCGAGATTGCCCTAATTGTGGTCCACAATGATGCCTCACAGCATGTTTGAATAGCTGTCGACTATGATCCGATAATAACATTTAGTAGTACCAGTACCCTAGCTACTAACTACCACTACCATTCCAGTTTTTTAAGTCGGGACGATGAAAAGGAAATTCCAACAGATAATGCTCATAGAAAAATTATAATTTGTAAGGGCAAGCCCAAACATATAATGTTGAATGTTATTAAAGTAAATGTTATGTTGAATGTTAATGAAATAAATGTTAATGTTCGAGAAATATTTAATGAGAAATAAGAATAAAACTTAATAAAAATGTTATAAATTAAAGTTAATAAAAAATGTTATAATTATTTAGATGTTGCGCGAGCTCGATATAAAACCGAAGACTGGCGTACTTGCGTACGTGACGACACCACATTTATTATTTAACAATATTTGCAGTATTTTAACTAGGCCAAAGTACAATGTGCGGTTGCTGACCGTACATCTTGGCGGGTCAAAAAATTACAGTTAAGATAACTTAATAACAATTAATTTACTAATGTAATTAAGAATCATAAAACCAATGTGAATGAAATTAATTATAAGTTATTTAATTAAAGTTGAAAGAATGAGGTGTCGCATAGGTAGCATTTCTGCTCGTGGTCAGTTCGATGTTTTCAGTGGGTGCAGCTCTTGGTGGCTTCTGTGGCGGTAATCTGGTAGACGCGCCGGCGACGCTAACGGCGACTTTGCCGCAGCGTTTGCAGTACACGTATGCTCCTCCCGCGACGACTACTGACAAGATCAGAAGTCCCATCGTAGTGTATGAAACGACGTATTGGTGCACATCGTGTTGCGACATTTCTGTCTGCTTCGTTTGATCTTCCAATTCTTTCAACGAATTATGAAGTTTTTCATAATCGTTTCTTACAAATTGGGTATTTTGCTGTGCAATTGATAAATCAATCGGCTGGACAGATATTAAGTTGTTGATGTCTTCCATATCTATCAGAGGTATTTCCGGGTTAACATAGATGTTGTTTGTGTAGTACACTTGTGTGTAATATGTTTCTTCATTGTTTCTGATTATGCACCCTTCCTTGGCTTCTAAAATTCCTGTCGAATGTATTGCCCTGGTAATCATACGACCTTCACAGATGATTTGCAGTTGGCAATCCGTGCAGCAGACATAGAGCCAGGTGTTAGGTTTTTGTAATGGTGTCCATTTATTGTTGCAGGTTTCGGATGTGTAGATACATTTTGATAATGTAATGTTTGTTATTATGCCAATTTCACATGGAATTTGATGATTTCTCATGTTACGTGTTGGTTTGTTTAATGAACAAACATATGTAGTTGGTTCAATTTTTATACAATGTTCTAAGTCACTGTCTGTGAGCTGCATGTATGTCTCTTTTCTTATGTTGACTGCGACATATTCTGATTTTGTTTTCATTGTAAGTGAATGTGTGTTATTCGAAACGGCATCATCCCATTCGCTTACAATTAATCTACTAACATAATTATAAAACATGTACAAAATGAACATTATGGACAAGAAATCCAAGATTTAAAAACAAAATGTAAGGGCAAGCCCAAACATATAATGTTGAATGTTATTAAAGTAAATGTTATGTTGAATGTTAATGAAATAAATGTTAATGTTCGAGAAATATTTAATGAGAAATAAGAATAAAACTTAATAAAAATGTTATAAATTAAAGTTAATAAAAAATGTTATAATTATTTAGATGTTGCGCGAGCTCGATATAAAACCGAAGACTGGCGTACTTGCGTACGTGACGACACCACATTTATTATTTAACAATATTTGCAGTATTTTAACTAGGCCAAAGTACAATGTGCGGTTGCTGACCGTACATAATTGGATTTTTATCTTTATCTAACACGATTAATATCAGAAAGATTTCCGGTTTATGATTTGAATAGACTATACAATTAAATTAGTTACGTTGTTTTGATAAAGCGATAAATGCTTTCCTAGAATGGGATATATTTAGGTATTTATTTGTTTGATTCAGTTAATGAATCCTTGTCCAGATATTTTCATGTTCTGGCGGTGTTAGCAAAGAACTATTGTTTTTGTCTGCAGTTTTGGCTGTTGCTGCTTATATTGTGAAAAATTGGCCTTCCAGGATGTTGCAGTGCACTCTTCTGAATTGACTTTCTTCCTTAGTACATCATCTTTCAGCGAACTCCTTCAAGTTTTTCAAGGTCTCTCTCTTTTCTAAAGGCAAAAAAAAAAACATTCTGCCTAGATTTTTCCCAAATATGTTGGGATCAGCTTCTGGCCTACAAGGATGCAGCTCGAATTCCGCAATCACCAAAAAAAAAAACCTGTTCCCTACATTTATGTTCCCATAACTCATCAAAATGTATGGAACAGCAGATTTTTTTTTGCGATTTCACTTTTTTATTAAACCTTGTTCATAATGTTGAGTACAAGGAGGGTCTTCAGATATTTCGTGTATGAATAGATAGACCTTATACAACCTGATACCTACTGACCGGCAAATTGCAAAAAAACGTAAGAAAATTTGAATTTCGCGGGCTACTCTGATGCTCTCGCCCTAAGCAGTCCTCTTGCGCTGTCAAGCAGAACTTCCAGGGATTATTACACAGTGACCAAAATTACTAACAACAACACCAAGGACCAAAAATATACTACAGGAGTAAATGTCTAAATCTCTCCATAGATGGCGTTAGTCTTTTACCGCCATCTATCGGTTTTTTACAGAAACAACTCCTCTTTTAGGTCAGAGAGGGTTGTTACGAGTAGGGTGGATTGAAACAAGTAGTAGTTCTTATTTGATACGAAGGATGGAGCTCAGTGAAACAATAATGTGCAATCAAGGTATACCAAAGTTTAGTTTAAAAGATTTCTTAAATCTGGGGGCAAATGGCAGCAAAATATAATAACCTTTTCTTATCTTTAGATGAAAGAGAATACTGTAGATAACATTTAAATGGGTTCACATTTCTCCAAAAACAAACAATAGATATACAGTACTTATTCAAAAAGTCATAATGGTTGTCTTTGTCACTTCTTTCTTCAATACTAATTTTAGATTCTACTTTGTAGTTACGTGACTATAGGGCTGGGTCGTTCTTTGGCCAAAGAATTATAAATATTGCCATTCAACGTGGCAATGCTGCCAGTCTTCTGGGCACGTTTCCGGATGACAGCGATGCGGACGAGTACTTCGACGCTTAAATGTCCTTTTGTTTTTGTATCTATTTGTATAGTTAGTTCTTTAATTTAGTACCTAGTGTAAATAGTTAATTATCTGTATATACAGAAAAGTTTAATACGTTATATATCCGCAGTTAAATCAAATTCGCCCTATCAATTAACGTCCCATATCAACCATGCCATAAATCCTCTTATCTTTCATAACCGAACATCCAAATGGTGTCACGAACTAATTTATAACCACAACTAAATAACGATCCCAAAGGGCTTATTATGTCCAAATAATTTAACTACAACATGCTTTGTCCCAAAATTGGGACATCAATTATTCCTCTGCTTGTCCCAAAAATAGGACATCAATAATATTTTCCCGGTTTATTTGGCTTGAAAGGAATTTAGGTTAGTGGGCATAATAAGGGTTTACACCTGGGACATCGTTACAGTACGACCAAAAGTCTCGAGCCCTATAGGGATTTTCGGGGTTTCGCGGTTTTGATACGAAACTAGGGATGCCTTAGCGTGATCCTGGTCTTTTTCTCCGCGCGTTATGATCTTTGCGACCCCGATTATGTGTTTAGACAGTGCTATAAAAATATAAAGAGGGTTATTTCTAGCACGAAATAAAAATACGCGATATATTTTATACGATTTCATACTCGTTTCTTTACTTATTTGCATTACTTTATGCTGGAGTCATATTGTTGGGCTTTATATGGTTATAAGGTAAAAAGGTAGGGACCTAAACGCTGTTTATTTACACCATGAGATATTCATTCAATTTTCCATACTGGCGTGGAAACGGGTGCTCGTCCATCACTCTGTGCACATAACTTTACACTTTATTAAAGCATAAAGGTTATATTGCGATGGTTCTTAAAGTTATATGTTTTTATTCATATCATCAGCTACTAACATAAATCTTGACTTATAATATTATAAGGGGGGGTATTATCTTAGCAATAAATTATTTATAAAGTATTAAAATATATACAAAACAAAAGGACATTTAGGTGTCGAAGTCCTCCCCACATAGCTATCCTGGAAACGTGCCCAGAAGACTGGCAGCTTTGCCACGTTGAATGGAAATGCTAATTCTTTGCCGAAAGAATGAGACAGCCCTTTGGTCACACGAAGTGTCGACCAATCGCTGAGTTTTCTTACAACGGAAATTTAATTAATATTTTGAATATCGTGGGATGTAATATTTATTTCTGATTTATGACGAATTGTTTATGTAGCAGGTTTAAAATGATAAGAATTAATAATTGTCACAGAGCGATATTGCCAATTGTGTTTAGATAATAGAAAATGGCATTACTATCTTATCTGACTATATGTATAGTCAATTAAATATTAAATTATTGCGTAAATATTATTCTAGATATAATTATAATTTAACTAAGACATATTTATCTTTAGCATTTTCCAGAAAGATAAGTCTAGGGCCGTAAAATGATGTACAATTATCATCATCATTATCAGCTTATACCAATTCAATATTGGACATGGGTTATTCAATCGAACGCCATCTAACGCAATCTACGGCTCCTCTTATCCAGTTGCTACCAGCCAAACTTTTAAGATCGTTACTCTACGGCCGATTTGCAGTCTCCAGTTCAGATCACGACTACTTACAACAGCAACGATCGGTTCTATAGACAATGGGGCATACAATAAAAAACCAAAAGTTGTAACCATTTCTAAGTTTCAAGACATAAATTATGCAGAAAACTCAATTTTGTATTTACAGCCAACCCTGTCAAACTATATTCAAATGGTAGCGTAAGTGCCTGAATATAAATAAGTCTGTGTATCGTCAATTGTGAATTGTGTGCGTACAAAAGCGTCTGATCAATGCCACTTTTTGGTGTCCCGCTGGGAGCACCGTAAAGTTTGGCAACCGCTCGCATAGTTTGCAACTTATTGCGGGTTATAGAACAATGGAAGATATAATGTTTGGAGGTATTTATCAGTGGCTGTTTGTGTTTGTTATTTGTGTAATTGTTTGTTTTGTACAAGATGGGTTGAACAAGTGAACATTGCTATGCGAAACTAGCGAGTTTCTTTTGAGATGGTAGGGGTATATCGCATAGGTTTTCTTTTTTTCGGGTCGATTGATCAGGATAAGTTACGCTTGCCGTGGTTGGTCCGTGGATGGGTGACCATCATTACATACCGAAACCCTCCGTGGCTCGGAAAGCACGTTAAGCCATTGGTCCTGGCTGTCAGTTGTACATCTTTGACAGGCGTTACAGGTCTTCAGAAGCCCGAAAGTCAAACAACCAGCTTTACCAAGGGGTATCGTATTACCTAGTAACTGGGTTGTGGAGGTAAGGCAGGCAGTCACTATATGCTGAGCGATGGTGGTCTTGTGCAGATGTGACGCATATTTTCCACATTTGTTTTATTTTCCTTTTTTTACTTTATTTTTAATTTAGCTTAACATAACGTCATGCCTGTATTCACCGAAGGGTTAGAGCCGTTCCACACGGTGCGGTGTGGCGCCGCACCGCAAAAACATCTCGCCGCACTGGCGATCACACGGGCGGCGTTCTTACGGCGCGGCGGCGCGGCGGCGCGGCGGCGGCGGCGTCGCGGCGCAGCGACGGAAAGAGTGTTGGTTTGCCCATCTCTGAAACAGTCTGTACAAAATTAAGTGGAATGGCTCTGAGGCATAGGTGTGTGTGCCTATAGTACACCCACATTTCGTTCAGTTATGCTTTTTACATTTTATGCGTCATATTAACACAAGTAAAGTTTTCTTCTTTTTTTCTCCTATCTAGCTCAAGCTGCAGTACTTTTAGAGTAAAAAGAAAAATCAGCCGTGCCGTCGGTGTTCCCAGAAAATCGTGTGTTGATGATGTGATG
Source organism: Luperina nickerlii (assembly GCA_963855955.1). Lineage (NCBI taxonomy): Eukaryota > Metazoa > Arthropoda > Insecta > Lepidoptera > Noctuidae > Luperina > Luperina nickerlii. The sequence continues at coordinate 9,523,472 of OY979686.1, forward strand.
CTTATTAGCCTGAATACAGAAAATGGAAACAATTTCGAGACAATTAAAAAGAGTGAATGGAATGCAGAAGGAAGAAAAATAATACGGAAATGTTTTCTTGTATGCAATTATCTAAAGATGCAATGCAACAAAGATGACGATTATAATAATCAATATATATGTCGGAGTTGGTTCTCAATTATGATTTAATTTTCTTAATAATAATTTAAGTGAGTTTACTATCAATTATTGTCTAATAAATTGGATCATAATTGATTGAGTAGGTACTCGGTGTACGCACTAATTGATTTTGGCAACGTATCTTGATTATTGTTACCAATGGTTTTGTTCAAAACAATTGATGACGTGTTACTTTGATTTTAAAATGATCTACTTTGTGAAATTTCCATTGTTTATTAACGACAATTATTCTTGTATTATTTGATTACTTATATAACGCTTACGTTATTCGTCAATAGGACTTATCCTATTAGATTTAGCACATTTTAGTGTTTTGTATTAACTCAAGTTAACACGTTGACGTACTTCCGTGCGTCATCGGACAGAATTGTTGTGGGGCGAATGCGTGGTTTGAACAAACCGTTTATAACTGAGTGCATTCGTTTGTACCGAGAGTCGGTCTTCGGACTCGTCTTCTTACAGAGCACTAGCTCCCGACAAACCTGTCGGTTTACAAAAGTTCTGCCTCGCTGGTGGAGTTACAAACCTGTGTTCTAAATACGATATATTCGGGTGGCTCTGCCACTATACGAACAGTAATCGATCCTACGATTTGTTCGCAATTACTTTGCTACTATACATAATTATTTTACTGTGTATCTAGTTGTGTCATGTACCTACAGTGTGTGATTTGCTAATGTGATTAATTGTTCATGGAATTATAATCTGATTTGAACTGTACACCGTTTTTCTATTGCACAATAACCAACACATACCCACAGTACGCCCACAGTAATTAAAATATGTCTGATAATAACTACACAAAATCTACCTTCTCCGTTATATATAACAAATGAAATAATAGTGATCACTGTCACTAATATTTCCAACAATAATTGCAGCCAGTAGATAAGTAAAGCCATCGAAAATAAATAATCTAATAAAAAATCAAAAATAAAGAAACATAACGTCGATATTGTACCTCAGTATCAAAATTAAAATCAAAAGTCATATAATCAAACTAGGCTGAGAATCAGCACATTTTGAACTTCAACATTACACCACGTCCGAGTGCCATAGCTGGGAAGAAGTGGCGCAACAAACTCCCCAGTAGCAAAGCTGTCAGTTGAGTTAGAAGAACTTTATTGTAAACAACATTATGAAACACAAAACTTTATTTAAATTTAATTATTTACCATAATTAGATCAGCTGGTACACGCCAATGTACTATACAAAAACATTAAAAACTATTTCAATCAGAAATAAATAATATAAACGTAAATAGAACTTAATACAGTAAGTAAAGGCCTCGCATCTACAAATCCCAAAATAATTCAAGGATTAAAAACAGGGGTTTAAAAAACACAGTAACAAATTCAACAATCTCACAGGACCGTTAATACATATAAAGGCGAGTATCTACTAAATTGCGAACAACAAAAATTTCACAGAAAACGCTTCCCTTGCCAAAAGGGTGGACAGACAAAAAGGCTATGTTCACACTGACACCGTGTTTTTGTCTCGTCCGTCATACGCCTGACAAGGGTCCCGGATAAGCCTCGCCTGTGTGCGCACCCCTTTAATTATTCTCGGTTTTTGCACGAGTGATTTCAAATATGGGACGAATGAACTGTAAAGGTCGGTTTACCATGTGCTAGGTTTACGAGATAGGCAATGTATTTTACGCTGGTCGAATTCAGGTTGACACTCAATATCACGCATGCGTGCTAGTTTCAACAGCAGCATCTTACGCATATTGGTAGATCGATGGGACTCTCCGATGCTTGATGGCTGGATAGATAGATAACTAGCTTCCGCCCGCGGCTTCGCCCGCGAGGTATGCCGATAAAAACTATCCAATGTCCCCGGGATGCAATCTATCTCTCTGCCAAATTTTAGGGAAATCCCTTCACGGGTTTAGGCTTGAAAAGGTAACATACAGACAGACAGACAGAGTTACTTTCGAATTTATAATATTAGTATGGATTATATTTAGTCTTGACAGAATTTGGTCGCAATGGAAATTTTTGTGCGGTTTCCATATTATTTTCATTTTATGGTGTTTCGAACTATTCCTGGATTTTGTTGACTACCCCATTGGTCTCGTGGCTGCAAGCGCGACTGCTGAGTGACAGCTGGTCCTGGGATCAATTTCCGGATCGGGAAAAGTGTTATTGGGTTTTTTCATTGGGAATTTCTTAGTAACAGCTCGGAGTTTGGAAGTTGGTGGTGTGATACCACCGTGCCTCGGAAAGCACGTTAAGCCCTGCATCTGATCCCGTCGTGTCGGATTGCCGTCCTGTCGGACTATGAGAGAGAGGGAAGAGAGAGTGCACCTAAGTCTGCGCACACACTTGTGCACTATAATATCTCCCGCGCCGATGGCTAGTCGCCGCTGAGATTGGTCACTGTTGGCGCCGCGGATCACTAATGTGACGCTGTCACTGTCAAACAGACGTCAAAAAAGAACGCGAGTGCCGGTCGGCTTCTCCCAGCGCATTCCGTTGAAGAAAACGACATGACATACTTGTACTCGTTTTATTTACTCATTGTAAAGGTTTTAATTAAACACCAACATAAAAAGAAACAGTCACCATGGCCGATATTCGGTCTGGAGGATTTTTTTATTTTTTATTTAGATTTGGTGCCTGTAAAACTGTTCAAATAGTTTTCAATTTACAGCCTGCATGATTTAACAATTACATTGTGAAAAAAGTTAATGTTTATGGGCAAATCTTTTTTTTCGTTAGCCTATACTGTGTCCCACTGCTGGGAATACAATATCTCCTTTTTATTTCAAGCCTCCCTGTCTTGAACTATTTCTGGCCATGTTGGCTCTGTAAACCTCGTTAGATTGTCACACCACCTTCCTTTCCACATTTGACGACATGGTTGACGTAGTGGCTGAGCGATCGACCTCTTCCCTGCGTGTCGCGGCTTAGATTCCCGCACGGAACAAATATTTGTATTGCCTACAGGTAGTCGTTCCGGGTCTGGCTGTTTGTGGATGTGAGTTTAAATGTTTGTAAGCGCACCCACGACACAGAAGTAATTCCTAATGTAGGGGTAACGTTTAAAAAAAAACGTTCACCGTGGTCTACTGACGAATGTCCTCCTTCAGGCGTCCAGTGAGTGACGATCTTTACCCACCTTTCCGGGTGCAATCTCGTGACGTGACGGAAATTATAATGGGTAAGGGATAGGGAGTTGGGGGTGGGGAGGGGTGCTTTGATAGGGAGGGGAATTTGCCCATAAACTTAAACAAATCGTTGATCCTCAGAATGACTGGCCCAATCAGCATCGCAGTAGCCAGTAACATCGCCTTCATTTCTTTTAAATATTAACTTGTAATCTACGGTAGCCTTTAAATTTCTTAAAACTCTCTTCAATGCGTGTTGAGCAGTAGGCTGATTATTATACCTGATCAACGAAAAAAAATACAAAAAAAAACAACAAAAAAAAACACAAAAAAACACAAACGAACACAACACACACACACAAACACAACACATACACAAATAAATACTTTTTCTTTCTTTCTTTCTTGAATAACAATATATGCTATATCTAGCCTTGTTCCTTGTGACAAATATAATAAACATCCAATGGCCTCTTGATATGGAATATTTCTAATTATATCCTTTTCATACTCAGCCTTTTTTAAATGTAGATTTGTGTCACTGGGTGTCCCAAATAGATTTACATTCACTGATACCGAAGCGACTTAATATTTTCTCTACATAAATAGTTTGGTCCAAGTATATTTCATCTTTACTTTTATTTTCTGTTATTCGGAAGTCAATAAATTGTTTTGCTTTGCCCGTATCTTTCATATTAAATTTTTTCATCAGTTCTTCTTTTATTACGATTGCTGTTTCGTCATTATTGAAGAAGTAGAGCAAATCATCGCAAATCATCGACATAAACTGTGACAAATAAAATATAATTTATTTTTTTAAATACGGTAATAGATACAAGGGTCCACTCTTGATGGAAACAATCCAATTTCTAAAATGGCACTATTCAGTTTTTTGTTCCATTGCGTACTTGCTTGTTTTAGACCGTACAAAGCCTTGTGTAGACGGATAACTTTCTCTCCTTGCTCAAAATATTGTGGCTGAATCATAAATATCTCTTCTTCAACGTCACCTTGCAAAAATGCTGTCACAGCATCCATCTGATGGATTTTTAACTGGTATTTTGCAACTAAACCAATCAAATATAGAATTGATGGATATCGAACAACTGATGCATAAATTTCATGATAATTAATCCCTTTGACTTGTTGTAATGGATATAGCAATATCCTTCAAAATTATTCAGATTGAAATTGATAATGTGTTACGCAATTAGTGTGCTGGTTTCTTTGGATTGCGATAGTGCATACTGCAAAATTAACAAAGTGATAGCGTGATGGTAGACAGAGGATAAAGCAAGAAAAATACGTGTTGCGCAGACCGAATTCTGTAAAAATCTCACCGTGAAAACTTAGGTGAAGTGAGTTTGTTTTTGCAAGGAATTGACACTATTGATAGCTCACTAAACGCTCACTTCGCCTAAGTTTTCACGGTGAGATTTTTACAGAATAGCACCGCAGGGCAGGAGGATAAAAAGAAAAAAGAGAATAAAACAATCAGCCTATAATGTTCCCACTGCTGGGACACAAGCCTCTCTCGGTGAGAGGGAGGTGTGGGTTGGTAGATGTCACATGTCTTTGAATTTTGGTTCTCGGATATGTCGGTTTCCTCACGATGTTTTCCTTTACAGTTTTGAGAACAGTGCTAAGGAAATAATTTACACAAAGTAAAGCGCTTGTCTGGGTTCGAACCTACGCCTACTCGTAAGTGGCAGTAGTTACTGCTCTCTACTAAACCATAGACCAATAACAAAGTTCATATTCCCGTTGACCACTCTAAAGTTGAGGATGAACTTAATATTTTTAATAAAATCGTCAACTCCACCGCTCCCCATCACCTGTGTTAAAACTATCAAACTGGCACAGTTATTTAGAGTACATTAGCGCTATAGAGACCTCAATTTGTGAGTTCGCGAACAGTTTAAAACTACTGTATGGCCCCAGAGCGGGGTTGATGTTTTAAACAGGGTTTCAGAACAGTTGATGGCGTGGAGACGCCTTTTTTTCTGTTACTATTTACATAACATAACATCATGCCTGTATTTCCATAAGGGTTAAGCAGAAATACGGGCATGATGTTATGTATTGTGTTATGTTTCCGTAAGGGTTAAGCAGCCGTACGCGCATTGACGTGGAGTTGCGGACACCTGCCCGTATTACGTATTACCTAAGGGTTACGCAGAGGTAGTGCACCTCTTCTTAACTCTTCGGGGATATAGTGCACGGCTGTCCCATTTCAAGACCTAGTAAGGGACACTTTTTACAAAAATCGTTTTATTGCATAATCTTGCTAACCTAGAAGGTCTCTACCAAATACAAAAACACCAGCGTTTTAAACTTACATAAAAGGAGATATATTTAAGCATCGATACCTAGTAAGTGCACCTTTCACTCCCTAGTGACCATTTTAAAACCTAGTAAGTCACTTTAACCAATTCAAAAAATACATTCCATAGGCTGACCAATATTATGTTTATGCGCTCTCCTGTAAAATTTAATTTTAAGTCCTTACTAGGTTTTGAAATGGGGCAGCCGTGCACCCACATTTCGCCAGTTATGATTAAATCCCATGTAATAGAGGGTCAGCCTATTGTCATCAACAGGGCACATAAGCAGTCTTCCGGCTGCTACTGAGAAATTCCAAATGGAAAAATTCGATAACACTTTGCCGGATCCGGGAATCGAATCCTGGACCTTATGCTCAGCAAAAGCGCTTGCGACCTCTAGGCCAACAAGACAGTTATTATTAAAAAAAAAAAAAAAAAACTGGCACTCCGGTAGTGCCGACAGAAGTGAAAACTTGAACAATTACGAGTGTATTTTGTGAATCGTCTTATAAACAAAACACGCGTGTTAAGGTGTGTTCCTTATTTTATAGGGTTTTTTGCAAATCAGGTATGATGACCAAAGTGACTGGTTTATTCTTCTCGTGAAAGGAATTTATTCAGATTTACAAATAAGCACACAGGATAGACTTCAGTTCGTGGTGTTGGTCGCGGCAGTGGTAAGAGAAGCAAGCCCATGGAGCTCGTCGTCAGTTATATATCCGTGGTTCAGCGCCATCTCGTCGTTGTTGGATGAACTACGTAGTTAGTACGCGAGGCCTACGTAGTTAGTACGCGAGGCCCTCGTAGTTCTTCCCGATGTGCATAGATGGCGCTGTCCTCAACAACGCGCGTCTTTCGTTTTACGTCTTACGAATCTTACGATCAGGGTCACGTGACCTGACGCGAATTTAGAAGTTTTTACCCATTCCAAAAAAAGTACACAGCGCCGCTAAAGAAGTTTTCACTTCAAAAACAGTGGCACTCCGGGAGTGTTGACAGAAGTGAAAACAAAACACAAACTGAATACTTTGCCATCACTCACTGACATATCAGATATACATTAAAACTGAGTACATCCCGAGGACAGCCGAACACATCCGAAGCGGATATTTTTTTAAATCGTCTTATAAACAAAGCACGCGCGGTGTCGCTTACGGTAACAGTGACGCGAGTTCAATGGTTTTTTCAATCTCAAAAAATGCCCAACGCACTTAGAGAAGTTTTCACTTCAAAATTATTTTCATTTGACAGTTGCAATTTGGAGTCTTAAATTTGGTAATGTTTTCCATTACGTGGAACTGATCCCGGGCATTTTCTGCCTTTAAGGAAAGGTTTCGATCGATTGCGTACCCAAATAGGCCGCTGCAGATACAATTTGTCGAAGTGGGGAATTACTGACCCATCCAATACCCAGTGCGAGTGCGGTGCTTCTGATCAAACCATGTGCTACTTGCTGGAGTGTCCTAAGTGCCCATTCATCTGCATCTAGGATGACCTAAAAATGCCAGTGAGGCAGCCATCAACGTGGCCACTTACTGGGCTCAAACTAATAAAAAAAATAACGAGGAAGAGTAACATCGACACGAAGAGAAGAAGAAACATGGAACTGGCGATATGTGTACGTGTTCTGATAGCCCCATCGGGAAATATAGACTAACCTTCTTACTAAGAAACGTATTATATCAGATGAATAGTTACACACCGGTTTCTCTCTTTCAGTCGTCAGTAATTTGACTTTCGAAAGAAGAAGACAAAACGTTGTGTAACTATACAGACGCTATACAACGTTTATTAGTAAGGGGTAGATGTTTTGTTCTATATTTCTGTTGTCTTAATACAGTGATTGTTAGCACAAAATTACTAAGTTTTAAGCCTCAATAAGTTTCTAAGTAGATTAAAATAAACAAATAATCCAATTAACTTTATTAGACAGCAAGACGCGGAGACTTAATGAGTTCTATGAAAACAGACATTTCACACTGTCGCTGGGTGACCAATTTTCGGGAAAAGCTTTATTGGGATTTTCCATCAGGAATTTCTCAGTATCAGCTCGGAGTTTAGATTGTAGCAATAGGTGCGTCCTCTATTAGATGCGATTTAAAAATAACTAGCCAAAATATGAGTGTAACCTTAGAAGTTGTAACCAGCCAGTCGATTCTGTAAAAATCTCACCGTGAAAACTTAGGTGAAGTGAGTTTGTATTTGCTAGGAATTGACACTATTGACAACTCACTACACGGTCACTTCACCTAAGTTTTCACGGTGAGATTTTTACAGAATAGCACCGCTAACATGGTTGTAGCATGCATCCTCCGCGAGTCTGTTATAAATAAATGCCACGAATATGAGACATACATTAATTTGTATTAAAATAGAGAAAAAAGAGTAAGAAGTCAGATTACCTGACAAGCGGATGACACAAGATGAAAACATAAAATGTATTAAAACTTAGAACGGTGTTCTAGGAATAAGGAAGTATATGACAAACCTTCGTTTAATTAACCCATCCGGTACTGAGAGCTTGTAAAGAGCTACTAAAATACTGTAGGTACCTACACCCCCTTTTGGCGGAGAAAAGAGGTGTGATCTAATTGTGAATAAATCTATAGGTACTAATAATAAAGCTGATGAGTTATTTTGTTTGTTTGAACACGCTAATCTCTGGAACTACCAGTCGGATTTGACTTTTGGAACAAAGTTCTTTTATGGAGCTCGCGGTAGGAGTAAACTGGTAGAAATCGTCACGCAACGAAAAAGCGCCCCCTCCATGCGACTTTTTACTATAAATGTAATAGAAAGAGCCAAAGAGAGAGAGGGAGACACTTTTAATGGTTTTCGAAGGTGCAGAAGCAACAATGAGGTCAAAATGAAAATCCAAGATGGCGGCTGCAACAATTGTAATAATTTTTTCATTAGATATGCGTGTCGTTTTCATGGATTTCGAGTGTGGTGAAGCCGATAGTGAGGTCAAAATGTAAATCATCTTGGATTTTCATTTTGAAGGCTGCAAAAATGTACAAATTATCGTCATTTTGATTTTTTTGTTAATTTCATTTTAAACCTCGTTCCTGCCGGGGGTCCCCCGGCCACACACTTTTTGTTTTTACTTTTTGCATTTGATAGTCCAGTTCTTAAGGCAGGTTATAGGAGAACATCACGCTAGGACCAACAAGAGCCGAGCAAAAAGAAATAAAAAAAAACAGTAGCACTCCGGGAGTGCCGACAGAAGTGAAAACTTGAACAATTACGTGTGTATTTTGTCAATCGTCTTATAAACAAAACACGCGCGGTACCGGCTACGGCCATCCGTCTTACGAATTTTCGGTCAGGTCACGTGTCCTGACGCGAGTTAACATTTTTTACCCATTACAAAAAAAAGTGTACAACGCTGCTAAAGAAGTTTTCACTTCAAATATCAGAAAGAACGCTAAGCGTAAACGGAGTAATAGCGACGGGGAATTTTAATAGAATTTTTATAGAATTTTAATTAATTTTAATAAAAATGTGGCTGTTATTTTACTATATTCATTGTGTATCTTACAATTTCCACGCGAACGAAGTCGCGGGCACAGCCAGTGTAATATAAATTAAAACTTTTACCAAGGAGTCTCCATCCCTTCCCCTCTCCGGGATATCCGACCACTTTTATGTAGTGACTGTTTAGTGTTTAATTTCAACTGTATTAGATTACCGCGAAACCGTTGTTACTATTATTTAACTAATAAACGTTAACTATGACTACAAAACTTTTTATAGTTGCGATGTTGAAGGTGTTAATAAAAACAAATAAATGACTTTCATTATGAGTTGAATGTTTGATGTTTGGATTGGAAGGTTTTTTTTTTGTTTTTGTTGTTCGAGGTATCCTTGTTCTGGCTGGTAATGATGATGTTATTGTATTCTTAAAAAGGCCTTTGTTATTTGTCCTTGTTGGTGCGACCTTGGCATGGAAGTTATGGTGACCTAGTGGAGGCCTTTCCAATCCTTGGTTATGGATTCAAACTCACGCAGACGACACGACACGACTCTTTACACTGTGTAATTTATTTTCATTATCTCTCAGTGTGAAAAACAACTATGTATTTATAGCGGAATATACCTACTTAAATACATTATACAAGTAAACAATAGAATGTTTAGTAGGTAATACTGACTGGTATTGGCAACTCCACGTCAAAGAGCGTAATAAATAAATTAATATTTAAAATTATGTGAAAGTATATCTTTTTTTTTTTTGCTGAATGTGTCTACCCGCTCTTGACCTCAATCACGCTTGATGGAAAGCGATGGATGAGGTCTATGATGGTACTAGCGTGCTCAGAAGATAAAAGGCACTGGAACTCCCATGCATGGCCGAAACACAGCAGGCTGCTTGACGCCGGACTCCGGTGGGAGGGTGGTCGCAAACCAGGCGGGCGTTAGCCCTACCACCGCAAGGTAAGTAAGGTAAGAATTGGCAGGTCAAATCAGGTGTTGGGTGTATATAAAAAGGGGAAGTGCTTAGAAAGATTAGAACCAATAATTCTGAGATATGTGGCGTTCACCAACCCGCACTTGGCCCGGTTTCTCTTACAGAGAGGCCACCTGCGTCCCCAGCAGTAAGATCATTATTTAAACTGAAGAAACACGGTGATTCGGAGGTTCGGTGGTTGAGAAATACGATATTCCCGGAAAAAGTTTCGTGTGTTTAAGAGGTTGGTAGTGCAGGGTGCGCCGGGCGTACATAAGTATCGTCACTCGAGGAGGAATTTTTATTACACCCCATTTTACTTACCGCAAATGCAGCCAACCCTTCAACCTTCAACCCTTCTTCTCTTTGAAGCCGGAAGGCTTCAAAGAGAAGAAGGTTTTTACCTCTGGAAGGGCCAGAGGTAAAAACCACCACCATGCCACCAACTAATCCACCACGCGGGCCCAGTGCGATCTGGTACATGTCACATGTCATCGAATTTTTGGTTCTAGGACATGCCGGTTTCCTCACGAAGTTTTCCTCTACCGTTTTGAGAGATCATTTCATCACCACTGGGTGATGAAATGATTTACACAAAGTAAAGTGCCTGCTTAGGTTTGAACACACGACCTACAACTCGTATGTCGGTGCCGTTATCATTGGGCCATTACTGCTCCCCTTGCGTAGGCAATGCATAAATCGTCTTTTATCTAGACCTGTGTACTATACGCGGTCACCATTTAGCTATAAGTTCCAGCAACATTCACATCAGAAATGAGCTTGCCAACAGATAAACTGCCAAAATCTCCATCCCAACATTGACCTAGCATTAATTAAAGTGCTTTAGTCTTAATGATTATGCAATGCCCGGTTTACACGAGGCGAGTTTTTGAAGCTATAGGACAGCAATATAGTTCTAGTAAGCTAGCAAGCTAGTCACTCTAGCCTCGTGTATACAGAACTATCCTGATTTTTAGGCTAGTAAACTAGTGAGAAAGGTAGTAAACTAGTCTGATAGTTTAATAGGATGAGGTTCTATTTTTCCCCCTCCACTGATTTTACTATCTAGCATCATGTGGCTGGCGAACCTAGTACCCCGTTGTATCATTTTACTACACGGAGTCAGTCACCGGTATGTTTAAAATTTACTAGCGTCGTGGAAACAGTTATAGCATGTGCCAAGTCAGGATAGTTAGCCAAGACTCCCACGCACACATACTCGTATATAATAGAAAGAGACAGAGACAGAAAGTGTGAATACAGAGCCATCTAATGTAAGTTTTTAAGATCTCTCATAAAGTTGTCGCCATCTTGGATTTTCATTTTTACATCGTTATCGGCTTTAGCACCCTCAAAAACCATGAAAACTATCTCTCTCTGAGAGAAAAAGTCGCATATAACGATTTTTCGTTTTGTGAGTATTTTTACCAGTTTGGTCCTACGGCAAGCGAACTTTGTTCCAAAAAGTAGCCTCGTGTAACCCGGGCATTAATGTTCTTTTCCCACCGCATGATTCGGTGTTTCAGTGAAAGTATGTAGGATATACGAACTGGGGAGTTTTGTATTTGGGTTCGGGTTTAGAATACGTATGCTGAATGATTTTACTAATTAAGCAAAGAGCGAGTTGTTAGAAAGACTCGGTTTCATTGTGAGATTGTCTGGTGTAGATAAAGACGTCTTATGGTTTTTTTCAAGTCACAGTCACATTTCAGTTTCACTCACAGATTAATTTTTGGTTTTAATTGTGAAACATTAAACTTTTTTTCCTGGAAACTATGTAAATTCTATTCTATTCATACGAAGATAGCATATTGTTTCCATTTCTCAAAAACCGAATGAAAATGAGAACGAAAATATTAAAATCCATCATGCAGTCGTAAGCAAAGTCAAAGCATTTATTTCACATAGGCACAAAGGCACTTTAGAACATCATCAATAAAATAGAATTGATGCAGTCATCCCTTCCGAAATGTCGTTTCGTATAGAGAAAAATGGACAAGAAAGTCCACCGTTACTCTTTTGAAATATTTTACAATATTTTGTATACATGAATTATATAAGTCGATTTATATTAAGACGATGCACCTAGAATAAAATTGCTATACCACAATAAGTAAAAGAATTAAAAATTATGCAATGATAGATTAATTCTGTGATAGATAATACATGGTGCTCAAACTATAGAGCGTGTCAAAGAAAAATACACTACCTATCTAGGTACTCTGAAAAACATTATTACCCTCCCTCTGGAGTACTAGGGTAACAAAGAATCTCAAACGTGTTTATAAATGTTTTTTTTTATCACATCTATTCAAAAGGAGCTAGTGTATTCCTCGTAAACAGGGACTAAAATATCTTTTTAATCCCTAGGGACTAAAAGTGAAATAATTTAAAATGAGGATATTGTTAGTAAAAGTTCCAATCACCAAAGAGATCAATCACGAACATTGCCAATATTCATATTCGTGGTGAGGCCATGTGGAAGCATGTGTCTCGTCACGAATATGAACATCCACACATTGCGAATCAAGCGATGAGCGCCGTGCGCTGCGCATGCCTCGCAATGTCTGAAATCACCTTTACAGGCTGTATGATAAAGTAAAACGAGCGCCAGACAAATTAAAAAAAAAGTTTGTGATAAAATAAAAAACGCGCGAAAAGCATTCTGCCTTCGTTCGTAATTGTTTACTTAAATTAGAATGTTACTTAGTTTTATAAAAAATGAGTATGTCTTCCTCAAGAAGTAATAATGAAATAAATTATTTTGCATGCAATTGATACAATTTATGTAGGTACCTATAGCTAAACATGTGGACATTATATACAAAACCAGACTGTAACGCCTTTATACCATGTTTAAAGCAAATAAAGACTTATCTTACCTTATCAAATAAACGTACGTATTCTTATTCATAAGTTGCACTTACTTATTTTTTCGTAGAGGATGATAAAAAGTAGAGTGTCGGAGCAACACTATTTTAAGCTCGAGTGACGTACTTTGAAACGCTTGCTGCGCTCAGAATTCTACTTTAGAACCCCTCATTACACTCGGGATTCTACTCTGGAATCCTTCGCTCCGCTCTGGATTCAAAGAAACACTCTAGCCTTCAAAATAGTCGTTTGCTCCCTTGGCAATCAATCTACTATTTTTTTATTACAACAAAATTCCAGGCTCTAAAAACAAGTGCCGACCTAACAATATACCTAATTCTTCTAGGCATTTTTCAGCCTTGCTAATTTATTCTACTCACTGGTAAATTACAGATATCTTAAAGAGGATTTACGTAAAACTTGGCCAAAAGAAATCTGAGCTGTATTAACCGCATCACCATTTCTCTAAAAGCTTAAGAGGTTTTGAATTAAAATATAGGGCGCGAAGATGTTGAAAATAATATTTTATTTATTAACAGTATTTGAGATAAGTTAGCTTTCTAATTTATTGAGTCTTGGTTTTATTAATATTATTTGTGTTTAATTTGTTTCTTTTGCTTTAGATTGAGTCAGTTTTCCTGTTAATTCATTATCGCCGTTGTTATACTATTATCATCAACATAGGTCTTGGTTATTCTTCAAATCAAATCAAACGTTTATTTGCTATAAATACATTGTTTTGTTAAAGGTAAGATCTTATAACCTAAGTGTCATTGTATTCTGCCTGCAAGCAAGCGTGCCGATTTTATTAAGTTTACACACATTCTTATTATATTACTATTATTATTATCTACTATTACCATGAAATTATTCACTATTCAATTTACTAATTTATATTGTTAACATTCTAATAAATACACAAATATAAAATTTTTATGTTCCATAAATTCCTTAATACTATAAAAACAACACTTTCGAAGCCATTGAACACATTTCCCTGTAATAATTTTAACTCCTTTGGTAAGTTATTATAAACTAAGACATACATATTAAACACATTTTTCTTATTAATATCTTTATGACAGGGTGGACTTTCTTTATCTCATTTCATTTGGCTCGTGGCAGCATGACTGATTTAGAAAGCAGTGCTGTGGTGGTTCAGTGGTAACGACACCGACTCACGAGAGCCGTGCGGTCTAACCCAGGCAGGAGCTTTTTTTTTTAGCTTTACTTTGTGTAATTTATTTTATTAACACTGCTCTAAAAAAAACGGTGAACGGTGAAAACTTTGTGAGAAAATCTGCATGTCCTAGAACAAAAATAAAAAAAAAAAACAAAAAACAACAACAACAACAACTACAACAACACAACACAACAACAACAACATGTGACACCTACCAACCCGCAGTGGGCCCGCGTGGTGGATTACGGCCCAATTCCTCTCATAGAGAGGATGCCCTTGGCCCCAGCAGTGGGTCCATTATAAGCTGATTATATTAAGCAGCCGGTCGATTCTGTAAAAATCTCACCGTGAAAACTTAGGTGAAGTGAGTTTGTTTTTGCTAGGAACACACTATTGACACTATTGACAGCTCACTCCACGCTCAATTTACCTAAGTTTTCACGGTGAGATTTTTACAGAATAGCACCGCTGGACTGTGTTTTTTTTTTGTCCAAACGTCTTTATCAGCTGTATTTTTTCCGTATTCACCACTTTCTAACCATATCATCTTTCACACAACCATCCAATATATTTCTAACGTTTACCTTCACATCTCGTTACAGTTAATTATTATGTTTCCTGAGTACGAATTATGTTTGTTTACCTATATATTCATATTCTTGACTATCAGTTCACATAGCAACCACATTTGTAGTTTCTGCTAGTTTCACTCCCCCACCTTAGTTTCTTCCTCTAGTCTATGTCAAAACACATCATCATCCGCCTAGCCTTTTCCCAACTATATTGGGGTCGGCTTCCAGTCTAACCTGATGCAGCTGAATACCAGCATTTTACATGGAGTGACTGTCTATCTGACTGACCACCACAACTCAGTTATATATTGGGTAATATAATACCCATTAGTAAGAATGGTTGTCAGACTTTCGGGCTACCGTAGATAACGTCTGTCAAAGATCTACAAATCACAGCCGAGACTACCAACGACAGACAGCCAACGGCTTAACGTGCATGGAGGGGTGGCGATATGTAATGGATGGTCACCCATCTGCAAACCGACCTCAGCAAGCGTAGTTTAACCTTCGACCGAGCAGTGTGGCTTTTATTATTTTAGCCCATCTATAGTAAAAGTGCGCAGTGCTGCACATTCCC
The DNA here is from genome assembly GCA_963855955.1 of Luperina nickerlii. Classification (NCBI taxonomy): domain Eukaryota; kingdom Metazoa; phylum Arthropoda; class Insecta; order Lepidoptera; family Noctuidae; genus Luperina; species Luperina nickerlii. The sequence goes on from OY979686.1 coordinate 9,538,748, forward strand.
AACGTGTTTCGAGTTAAACAAATATCAACTTTATTTCAATTAAGATTAAGTTGATTTCAGAGTGACTAGCACTATTTATGTGGCCTACCCAAATGTCCTGTCTTTGGTATTGTTCGTCGAATCGTTGAGCTCCTTGTCTTGAGTTGAGCTGCACGATTTCTGACAAATGCGTGCACTGACTGGACAGGTCCTCTCAATCTGTGTGGTTCTTTCCTCAAAAGACCATCTCAGACATCGACTTACATGGTCTTCATATAACCTGACCAAGATTATGTCTGGACTTTAAAAGAGACTATGACCTCTGAGTTTGTTTCGGCCTTTCTTCTCAGAGTAGTCAGTTAGGAAACGCCGATATCATCTAGTTTAAAAAATACATGATTGACGTGTGTTTGTGCAAACCTACTTACAAAAATAAAATCATTTATCATTCATTTATCATTGAAAAAGTTATAAAAATGTTTGAAGCTGTAGCGTAAACTGAACTTAATTGTGTAGGAATTAAAGTTATTTTTCCATTAATTCATATTTGTTTAAATTTTTGGCAAATAAATCGCGAACGCAGATTACCTATGCAAAAACACAACATGTCACCATTATTCATTTGCATGTCCCGAATCTACCTGGTTTTATGTTTTTCTAGTTTTGCAGCTAAACTTAGTTCTATGTTCGTACTTGAATCTATAATTTTTATGAAAAAAACTTCTAACATGTTATTATCCGCCCAAGCCTCAAATGTATGTAAAACATAGTATAAAAACAAACTTTTACATTCTTTTTTGTACTTCTTCCAAGTTCTTTAATTTCACTTTGATAAGCAAATGTTGTCACGCGAAATGAAAATCAATCTTAAGTCGTCATACTAATGTGTTGTACGTTTGTTTCTATTGAAATATATGCTTTCAGGTAATTCTTGGAATACGTTACGGGCCCAAGATGGAAGCCATTCATCTTTTGATGTGATTGAGTAATGATGGAAGCATTTGTGGGGAGCGCCATATACTCGCACCTACAAAATGTTTGGTAAATGATTTCCCTGAAATAGGAATTAGTATTGGGAAATTCGTTTTCAGTTGTTAAAAGCCATTGGGGTAATAGGGAATATGCATGAATTTTTTTCATGGCATTTATTAACAAAATATGAAAATACCGTAGTAGAGATGACAAAAAGTGAAATTAAAATTAAAATCGGCCAAGAAACACGGCCGATATGAGCATTTAAAACTATTGATTACACACCAATTAGACAGAGAGATCCGACATAGACTGTGACGTCACATGTCACTACGGCCATATAAACCCCGTGTTAAATTTCGTTTTGCGAGAAAGAGATAGAAACAAATCTTCGATGGCTCATATCTTTTTTAATTTCATAGTTATCCGAAAAACAGTTTTATTAAACTGTTTATTACATGAATGAGGATTAATTTTTTAAATAAAAAAAAATCATGCATATTCCCTATTGCAGGGATGGCGAACCTCTGTACATCTTCGTGCCATTTTTTCCAAATAAATATTAACTGTGGCCATGCTGTGCCAACAAACAATCTTGTCTACTGGAATAAAAACTATATAGTTTCACAATAATACTCTTTATTATCATATACAGTAATGTTGACATAATAAACAATTTTATATATTTACCAGCTAATGTCCAGCATGCGTTGCAAAGCCTTTTTTTTGTTAGGAACCTTCTCTGGCGCGCACACAACAAGCTACCAAAGTTTCATCACAATCGGTCGAGACATTTTCGAATTTTTGCGAGACTAACGAACAGCAATTGATTTTTATACATAAGATTTAAATTAAAAAATAAATTAGTACGACTTCTCCTGTTACAAACTACATGACTTAGGTACCTACTTGCCTAAATTCCTGAAATGACGCCGTGCCCAAATTATTTTGTTACGTGCCACCAATGGCACGCGTGCCATTGGTTCGCCATCCCTGCCCTATTGCATAACATACAATAGTAGCAATTGGTTTCATTTTGACAGTTCGACAACATTCATTGCGTTATTTACGTTGTTGCGCAGACCAATTTTTCGAACATATGTAGCAATGAAATACCTATAGATAGCAATATAATATATAATATAATATATAATACTTATAGATAGCAATGAAATACCTATATATCCTTCAAAATGATTCAGATTGAGATTGATAGTGTGTTACGCAATTATGGTGCTGTTCAAATCTATGATTGATATAACCATACGATCATAAACATAACATAACAACACGCCTCTATTACAGTTGGGCAGAGGTGTACCGTAGTACGTCAGGACGCCAGCGCATCAAGCTACCCGAAACTGTCAAATTTTCCCAATCATCTTTAAACCTTATGCTTTAGCGATAAAGTTGAAAAACTATGAAAAGAATTTGACAGTAGTAGCAGTAACAAACAGGCGCGACACGCGATAAAATCCCGCGCGACACTAAGGCACCGGAAGTCGCGCAATTGTATCGCGCGCGATTATATCGCGTGGCGCGCCTGTTTGTAGGAGCCTTCATTCCGCACACCTTTTCTACACTTTCCTGAAAGAAGTAGCAATTTATCTGTCACCAGCATTTTTTTCCTCCAAACTAAGCTAAATAAAACTCAAAAAAAAAAAAACTGCCACTGTAATGCTTATCTCCTATCAGAATCAACGATCGCACTGATTCATTCGCATACTGAGTTACAGCCAGTAATACCTTTTGAGTTATTCTTGAGAATCGCACGCTTCACCCGCGGGCCCACTCATTTCTCATTTGGTACGAAGTGAACAAATTACAAGTAGTTACTGAGGCACTAACGTCCGAACGGTGGCCGTACTAGGGAATTGAATAGTGCGATTTTTAAATATCGAATGGTACAAAAAGTTTTTGAGCTTTTAGATTTTATATTACTTATTTTTCACGAACACTACGCGACACTTAGAACTAATTGCCTAATAAAAACGCAATGTTGAATATTTTCAACTCCGGCGCTGAGCCAAGCGTTGAAATCCTAACGGAGGCGCTTTTATTAGGCCTAAGTGATCGATTGAAAGCTGTGAAAGCTGAACATTATTCAAAGATAAATCTACCAAAACTACTTCGTTAAGCCTACCAAAAACATTTGCTTTAGTTTTACATAAATAATTTTACTTACATCAGCCTTAAAATATTGCCACTAAGTTTCATTACTTCAGAAATCATTAATTCTGTACGAAATAGCATTTAGGTTTACTCTATCGTTTAATTTACCATTTACTTTATCTTACTCCCTTTTTAGTGTTCCGTACCAAAATGGTAAAACGGAACCCTTATGGTGAGACTCAGTTTGTCTATCTGTCACAGCTGGATATATCAAGAATTACTAAACGCTTTCAACTTGAATCTTAGAATGGTTTTAGATGACGTTTGCCCAACTATTTTGCAAATAAGAAAGAAATAAAAATATATGTATATTTTTGCAACAAGGACTGAAAGGGGGTCTGAAAATTTTGATGTGGGGCTACTAGGGCATGTGGGATATCATATGAAAGAGCGCAGTTTGCACATTCTCAATAATTTTTTTAAGCCGCATAATTTTCGACATTTGATGAAAAATTTAAAAAAAATACCGTTTCCCTTATCTCCGAAGTTTGCAAACAGAAAAACAAAAATCTGAAATTATTCTATGTGATAGAAGTTTATGAAAAGATTACAGGAAAAATAAAACAAAGTCTCTAAATAGCACATTTTTTCAGAAATCATTAACAAAAGTTACATTAGTTCCACTATTGGTCAAGAGATGACGCTAAGATAAAACTGCAATATTCTACACCGCAGTGCACAGTATTAAAATTCTCATACAAATATAGGCCTCGCCGATGTAAAAATAAAAACATGATCGTACGGAACCCTCGGTGCGCGAGTCTGACACGCTCTTGACAGGTTTTTCTTTTAGACGATCTAATGCTGAAATCAGCAATGAAAATTGCTAGGTAGGAAGTGTTTTGGAAAAATTCCCCTACAATTGTCTTTTTGTTTGTACTTTTAAGAAAATAAAATAACTGGAGTTAGCGATATACCTTGCAGAGTTAGGAAGTGGCAGTAGGCCTGCCTGCCGTGTTTGTCGAAGGACCGATGGCCGTTGGAACAGACGATTTTTTGAGTGACCGCAAATCAGTAAGTGACAGCTTAGAAGAATCTGGCATTTAAGTAGTCCGTGCTTAAAATAAACTTAACTTTGAAATAAGAAATGAAATGACCACACCTATTGCAGATACATAAAGGGGTTGTTCATTTGTTACGTAAGACAATCTTGACCACTTTATGACCCCCCCGCCCCTTAGGTAGGAAAAAATAAGACTACCTATTTACCAAAATTGCAAAGGAAAAGAAACAAAAAAATTAAACCCTTATAATTTTTTCTTTTTTTTTGTGATCTTACGTAAGAACAATCTAGTCCCCTCCCACCCCTACGTATGAAAAAAAAGACTTGTTCGGATCCCGGGACCTCTCAAATCTTTTTACGTAATAAATTAACAGCCCCAAAGTAGATCAAGCTAACGATATACCTACTTACAAGTTAGTAGATAAAAATAAAAAAAAAACAGTGGCACTCCGAGAGGGCCGATAGAAGTGAAAACAAAACACAAAAAGAACACTTTGCCATCACTCACTGACATATCAGAGATAAGTACATTAAAACCGAGTACATCCCGAGGACAGCCGAACACATCCGAAGCGGGTATTTTTTTAATCGTCTTATAAACAAAACAAGCGCGGTGTCTCTTACGGTAACAGTGGCGCGAGTTCAATGGTTTTTTCAATATCAAAAAATGCCCAACTAAAGAACTAAAGAAAATGATATGCAAAAAGTAGGACGAATTAAAAGTGAGTTCCCATCGTAGCAGCGTTAGTCTGAATGATGTGGAATAATACGCCAGGCTTCCGTCATTACGGACCCAACGAGATTGTTTAGGCAATGAGTAGTGTATTGTTTGTTTGTTTGTTTCTGGCAATAGTAGTGTATTGTTTGTTTGTCTGTTACGGTTTTTCCTCAGGTGGAACGGATGACGTGTTATTGTAGTGGTTTGTTCGACGTTGCTTTGTTAAAATTAGCTATCTTTTTACATGTAATGGTCGGATTTTATGGAAATGGTAGTGATGCTTGTAATAGTGCTTATGTTAATGCAAACTCTGGGATATAGGCAATGATATTTCGCTTATCAGGGTTCCATAGTCAAAATATAGCAAAAAAGGAATCCATGTAATGTAGTTCATCATCATGATTATTCATCCTTGCAACCCGGAATCACCCACTGCAGGGTATAGGCCCCCTTTCTTCTGTCATATTTCCCAGTTCCATCCCTCATCCAAGTGTTACCAGTGACTTTGACGATGTCGTCAACCAAACGCACTTTTGGACGGCCTTGGTTCCTTCGGCCTATTCTTGGCCATCATTCGGTAGGTAATGTTTGTTTATGTATACTCAATACCGAGCAGTGGTAGCCCTGTGGTGACGGCTTCCGTCATTACAAACCCATTTTATAATTATTTGTTTTTGGTTTTTTCGTGTGGAAATCCTCATGGATGTTCACCACCATGGGGTGGTGGGGGGTCTGTCAGACTCTTACTGACTAAAACCACACGGTGTTCTGCTGCTACCTTTAGCCGGGGTGCTGGAGAGATTGCGCATTTCTTCACGCTCCCCCGGCCAGGTGATGGCTTGCATGAACCCATGCGGACCCCATCACCCTCAGCGGCCGCATACGGCTGCCATTCCTCTAGAGAGAGGCGCGCACGAAACACGGCGCGCTGCCGTCTCGGGCCTTTTACTGTTCAGGCAACAAACTCCCCAAGTCTGTTTCATGCAGGCCTCACCCTAAGGCGGCCGGAAATCGTTTCGCGTCCTCCGGCGCCAGGAGCGTCTGCTACGGATTAGAAGGGAGGTTGTATCCTCCTTCCCCCTTTCCGCCGCCTCTTTGGCAACCATCACTTCCTCGCAGAAGGAGGCAACAGCGTCCCACGCGCTCTTCACCATGGACTGGATCACGTCCGGAAGTGAGAGAGTCATTATGGACCTAAGGAGATTGTATAGGCAATGAGTAGTGTATTGTTTGTTTGCGTAACAGTTTTCCTACTGTTATGCTTTTTCCTCAGTTATTGCAGTAGTTTGTTCGACGTTGCTTTTTTAAAATTAGCTGTCTTTTTACGTTGAATGCTCGTGTTAGATGGAAATGTTGCTGATGCTTGTAATAGTGGAGAGAGTGGCTAAATAATAACATGCTTTTTTACGACCTTTTTAGAAAATATTGTTTAATATCGGTGGTACGGAACCCTTTGTGTGCGAGTCCGACTTGCAATTGGCCGCTTTTCATCATCACATTCACCCCTTTGTTGAAATAGTATACTGCTAGACATTGAGGTTACGATTTTTAGAATATTTTTTTATTTTTATTTGTTTAAATGTACCTAGTACCTATACAAATAAATAAAATTAAAGTGGCTGTTTGTAATCTCAAAATAACAGCTTTTTACTAAATGCATACGAAAGCTACTTAAAACAAAACATTTTTTAAATTGTTGTCTGTTTGTTCCGGCTTATCTTTGAAACGGCTGGATCGCTTTGGAGTTTGGACGAGACTTTCACTAGCAGATAGCTGATGTTATGCAGTAACATATAGGCTATTTGTCCCGGTAGCATGGTCCCCTGGGGTAATTTCCGACATCTGCGCGGGTGAAACCGCGGGCAGAAGCTAGTTTTTAGAATTCCGTACCCAAAGGGTAAAAACGAGACACCAACTAAGGTTCCACTGTCTGTCTGTCCGTCTGTCACCAGGCTGTATCTCATGAACCGCGATAGCTGACAGTTGAAATTTTCACAGATGATGTATTTCTGTTGCCGCTATAACAACAAATACTAAAAACATAACTGTGTGACAATTGGACCACGATGCATTTTAATTTTAAAATCCGATTAGTAGTTCCAGAGATTTAGCGCGTTCAAACAAACAAATTTTATTTATTTGTATATAGATTGTATAGATGGGGTGCAAAATTATAGCTATGGCTATAATTTTATAATTTTATTTCAAAATATCAAGATTTTAGAACTACTTATGAGTAGTTCTAAAATCTTGATATTTTGAAAGCTCTAGTGTTACGTCCTGGTCTTGACACTTCCTGCTAGTTCCAAGTTTACACGTCTCCGTGTTCACTATAAGTGCATGTCTACCGTAAAATTGAGTTCCTTTCCAACGGAATGCGGCCGACGTGTGCCGAGAACCAACATAAACATATACCCCAAAACACCCTTACATCCCCAGATTAAGACCTACTTTACTTTGATTTGAAACGAAAATAACATTGCCAAGCGCAAGAGACGGTTGCACTGACCATTCAAAGTTGATCCGTAGTTGGTACCTAAGTTCCCTCGTATCGCCTTATTGGACTAGTTTGTGGGGAAACGGGGTAGTTCAACATAAGCTGGTGTATTCTAAAACGTTTTATGGTACACATGTTTGACACTTCAACGCTGAATGACGTCAGGATATGGCTCTTACACTATCTGGTGCCGGCTCGGGATTTTGGATTGCTAAATATATTCTCAGAGAGATTTTCCGGACAAACTTAGGTAAGAAGTCTGAGGCTATGTGGGTCAAATAAAGGTGCCCCTTTGTGGTTTTATTGTGTTGCTTTGATGTTTATAAAAACAAAATACGGTCACCAATGGCTTATTAGTAGATTCGCACGAATTTCCTCCCCTGAAACGGACGAGTCACCACTTTTAAATAATATAAATTTTTCTATAGGCGACTCAGACGAAGTTAATTTATTTGTAGGCAAGTCGACAACTCCAGAAATATGTATGTATTAGGCAATTGGCACATTTTGAATTTTATGCAATGATGTCTTCATCATCATTATTTTTTTTAAACTAAATAATTAAAATAAATTTCTGCCCGGAATAACCAACTGCTGGGACCCATAGGCCTCCCCATTCGTCTGCCATACTTCCCGGTTCTTTGCGTCTCTGATCCAGGTATTTCCCGCGACTTTGACGATATCGTCATCCCAGCGCGCTTTTGGACGGCCCTGGTTTCTTTGGCCGAACCTTGGCCAATTCACTCACATTAAATACCAAAAGTGAACCGTGTAACATTACCTTACCATGTAGTGATTACAAGCGGAAAGGAGAGTGATTCCATTTTCATTGTTGGGTATCTGGATAGCGTGCATACTAATGAAAAAAAAAAAATTAACAAAGTCAAAGTCAAATAATTTATTTCAAATAGATACATTAAAGGCACTTTTGAACGTCAAAAAATACAAAAGATAGAATTGATTCTAGTCGTATGGAGAAGAGCGTAGGTGTAGAGTGTTTAACGAAACAGTGCGCAGTGAAATGTTTACTACAGAGATGATGATTAGATTTAGGACTCCAATTTTCCATTTTCATGTTTTTCAGCCCTGCTTAGTTGAGTTGGTGGGAAATCTGAATTTCAGTATTTAATTAAATTAAAAATGACCGAAGTATACAGGACATTGTAGATGGCAAGTTTTATTTGATGTTAGGGCTTTACTTCGGAAACAAGTACACATTACATATAATACTAGCTTCCGTCCGCGGCTTGGCCCGCGAGGTATGTCGATAAAACTATTATATGTCCTTCCCCGGGATGCAATTTATCTCTCTGCCAAATTTTATCGAAATCCGTTCAGTGATTTAGGCGTGAAAAGGTAACATACAGACAGACAGACATACAGAGTTACTTTCGAATTTATAATATTAGTATGGATTTATCTTTTGAAATTAGAAACTAGTATTTGCTAATTTGCTTTAGCTAATCGAATTGCAGAAATTTCAGGCGACAGTAAATTACTATTTGAAAGACGTAATTTTAAAATTATTAACTGTCTGAAGGCAATTATCGACACATTATCGACATGGAACATTTACAACCCTATTCAAATTATTGTATTTAATATAATATGTGAAAACTGAGCCCTAATTACACTTAAATATGATGAGATATTAATAAAAATATTTATTATTCTAAATATAATGTAGTATAAAAAATGCTCACACAAGCAATCGAAACATTTGTAGTCATGAAATTCACTTACTAGTGAAAGGTTATACCGCTGCTTTTTTGCTAGCGAGTTTTACAAAATGCGCATGCTTTCATAATAAAAATGTTCTAAATATTATGTAGTAAACGATTAATACACAAAAAAAAGTAGTTTTCCACGATTTAGACATAAATCATCAGATACGAACCAAACAACTCAACGTCCATTTGAAAGAACGTGTCAATTTTAGTTCTTGGGGCTTCGAGCGGAGCGCTTTGAATCGGCATAAAAAACAACTGTCATTTCGTAGAGTATCGTTAGTCCAGGGTACTTGTATGATAGAGGTCGGGGGTTTTGAGCCTTCCAGCCATTTGATGTCTGTGAGTTACTTCAAATGGACTCATGAATGCATCGTATAACCTTACTAGTATGACCTATTCTATACCAAAAGGAGAATTCAGAATTGGCTCGCTCACACTTCACAGTCAGCCAATAAATGTGCTTTAAAAGCCTCGAATCTCTTTGAACTCCAAGGAGACGAATATTAAAAAGTATTTATTAAGAAAAGGGGGAACTTTGTAATAAAATAGCCAAAGTTTTTGACAAGGGATGTTAGATTACAAGACAAAAGAAAGATGTAATTAAGGAGAAAATAATTATTTATGGTCTCTTTCATATTTTTGATAGCTTAGACAGTGCGCACACCGAAGTCGAGACCGTAATGACTGTCATAGACAGAAACGTGTCAAAAATTTTTGCAATATATTTTTGTTAATATTTTTTATGAAACTGTTTTTTTACGAGTATGCGCGCCATCATTGTTTTTATAGAGCTGCTGCGGCTGCCCTAAGTTCTAGCCTGACTACTACTGTCTTACCTGCCTAAGACCTGCTCCTAAAACAGTGCAAAAAATCAGAGGAAAAGGCATTTTCTTAAATAAAAGCAAAAATTCAAGGGCATATGTACAGACTCCAGCACATCAAGCTACTACAATCTCTCAAATTTCTTTAATAGATTTTCAACTTTATCGCTAAAGCATAAAGTTCAAAGTTGATTGGAAAAATTTAACAGTTTCGGGTAGCTTGATGTGCTGGCGTCTGTACATGACATTCACAAACCCGCACTGGGCTTGTGTAATATATTGCGGCCCGCACCCTCTAACAGAGAGGAGGCTTGTGTGCCAGCAATGCGAACATTATAGGTTGATTATGTAAATACATTTTTCACAATTAAGCAGTCTCAGGGCCGCAATTCTGTATGGTAATTATTATTTCCCGCGTAATCTTACAACGCGCAAACCACGTACGGTTGTCAGTCGTGGTATTTTGACAGTTCCAACCACTCAGCTCAACAGCAAGTCAGCCTCGACATGGCAAAGGCGAACGTCGCACCGTTGAAGCTGCAATCGATGCCGCGCCTCGAGCTGCCGGCCGCGGTAATGGGAACCCGTGTGGCTGCAGCTGTAATACGTGAACACGACATCAAGCCCGCATCGGTGACATATTGGCCAGACAGTAAGACCTTGCTGACATGGATAAGGAGAGAGGAGCGAGTGTACAAGCCTTTAAGAAATTCATATGGTTCCGAAGTAAGGAATCATTAAGTGGTCATGGTGAATTTCGACCCTGGTCTGCACTCACCCTTAGATCGTTAAGTCACTTGTTATGAAAGGTTATAATCTTCGCGAAAGATCTTTGATGACGCCTTTTATTATTTTCGAGGCCTAGTTATTCTTTGGTGTTCAAGAAAACTTTGTTGGTAGTTGAAAGTTTTTAGAGATTAGGGATTATGATATCATAATCTAGTAATTATTATTAGCGTTGTTAGACTTAGTGTAATTTAGTCTGATGATGTTTTGATACGTTGTATAAATCCGTTAATTTAGTATTGGGGAGAACCCTGGTTATATAGAAGAAAATTACGTTTATAACGCGAAACTATTTCCAACCCTCCCACCACAGTCTGCGCGCTTCTGGCGGAAACTTCTCTCGTTTCCTCTCGGCTAATAAGAGTAAACCATAGCTTCTAGAACATTCTAGAAATTTCACTCAGGACAGACGACGCGCTTTCTTCTTTTTGACATTAGCTGTCTTACGTCCGTCAGGTGGGCTTAGTGGGATACTTTGTTATACAATTTACGAAACTTTATCTTCGCCCCGAACCCTATTGTTTTGATATAAATATTTATATTACTGGAAATAAAATCTTACATTGCATTTCTATGCTATGTTAAACGTTGAAATTGCAAGGATAATTTGTGTACGTTTATTAATAAGATTTTACAAAATTTTTATTCATTTAGTATGTCCCTACAAAACGTGACGGTCCACATGACGACATATCAAGCCATACATTTTCAGTTTAAGTTGATCTCCCATTGTTCCCTCCCTCCACGGGGTTTCTTTCGTTTTTCAAACAATGAGAAGTCAGCTTGGAAATGTATAGCTTGATTATGTCGCCATGCGTATGTTATAAACGGTATGGAAAAACTGTCAAAAATTCAAAATTTATTCTCTGAAGACTTGTTCTAGGTACAAAAGTTAGGTGAAATGCGCCCTTAGAGTAACATTGACATTAAGAAGTATTTTTATAATGAGAACGAAGCGTGTGTAGACCCCAATTTTCTTCATGAAGGTTTTCTTTTTATTCCTTTATCGACCAAGGCCTTTCAAAAATTTAGAATCGAAAAATAGGGACGTTCCCTTGAACCTAACAAACTTTCAGGCAATAACAGCTTTGTTAGCCCTAAGAAAGGGAAAGGATCAGAGAAATGTCCGTAATGTTTTCTGATAAAAATAAAGTGGCACATTCAAAGATTGTGTCGCGAGATAGTCAGGTATACGGTTACCCTTAGAACGGTTTTTTGCATTTAAACATAGAGTTACGTCTTAGGATTTTTTGTGTAGTGTTTTTAGATGGAATCTAAATTTTACTTTTGGCCTTAGGCAGAGCTACTGCCATTAGGTAACGGCCAGGCTAATTATAGCTCAAGTCTAACACAATATATTTTTCACACATCGAGATATTAAAAATTTATTTGACTTAAATTTTAGAAGAAAGAGGAAAAATGCTGTTAAGCATTACCTACAGCAAAAATACACCTTAAAACTATAAAAAAACAGAAAACAATGTAAGTCCATGCTCAGCTCAGCATAATGACAGAAGACAACACAAGGTGTACCACCTGACGCTGATTTTCAGCTGCAACACAGGAATGCCATACGCTAGAATAGTAAACACATACGGAAACATCCGTTATAATAAATTAAAGGTGATAATTTATAAAGGTCATACAAAATCAAATATTATTAAAGGTGATAATGTAAAAAGGTCATAAAACATCAAATAAAATGTTGTGGCATACATGTGTGTGTTATGTTGTCTTGTGCTTATTGAAAAACTAAAATAAATACCCAATATTTGCATATTACCTACCTACGTTAAAATAATTAATCTATATAAGAAAGTAACTATTATTATATAGGTAGGTTTTAAGCATATTTTGCAATAGACACGCAAAAACTTGATATCAGTAAATTAAAAAAAAACAAACAAAATAATAACAAACAAACACAACAAATACAAACAATAACAATAAAAAATTATTTACACGTATCATCATTTGCCTAGCTTTTTTCTAACTATGTTGGGGTCGGCTTCCAGTCTAACCGGAAACAGCTGAATACCAGTATTTTACATGAAACGACTGCCTATCTGACCTCCCAGCCCAGTTACTGGGTAATACGCTTTGCGTGACTGGTTGTCAAATTTTCAGGTTTCTGACGACACGTAACGACTGTCAAAGATACCTTATTATTTTACCTTATTATTTACACGTCGGTTATGTGAAAAGGTTCGAACTCTCAAACTCAAAACATTTATTTCAATGAAACCATTAACAGGCACTTTTGAATTGTCAAGAAGTTGGTCAGTCAGAAAATATGAAGTCTATAACACTATTTTAGTTATATAAGATTTAATCTTCTTATATATAAAAATCAATTGCCGTTCGTCAGTCTCGCAAAAACTGTGATGTGTGATGAAATTTCGTTAAGATGTTCTGTACCTACGCGCCGTAGAAGGTTCCAAACAAAAAAAAAAACATTAAGGCTCTGCCTGCAACACATGTTAGCAAGATTATTGATTTTCTTAGAAAAGTGACGATATAGCAAAAAATCTTTCAAAAAGCGACAATTTTAATAAATAAGTTAAACCTTACTTCTCCCATCATACCTAATGAAATGAAAACACAAAATACAGCAATAAAGAAATAAAATGTGAACACCCTTAACTTTAAGAAATGGCTCACTTTACCATAACGAGGTAGGTAAGTACATAACACCCTTGGTACAGTCAACATAAGAGAAATGTATACACGCAGAGTTACATTTATACTACTTTATATTATTTAACAGCGTGTTTCAGAAAGGTGGCTAAGTAAAAACAGCCACATGATCGCTTAGGTGAAGCTACGCTTAACGCGGTTGGTCCGTGTATGGGTGACCCTCTTTACCGTACCTCTTTACCCTCTTGACCCGTGTCTCAGAAAGCACGTTAAGTCGTTGTTCCCGGCTGTCATCCGTGGATCCTTGGCAGTCGTTACGGGTCGTCAGAAGCCCGTTTTACCCAGTGATTTGGTTGTGAAGGTCAGATAGGCAGTTATTTCATGTGAAATACTGGTATTCGGCTGCATCCGGTTAGCCTGCAAGCCAACTGTAACATATGACAATGTATCAGAAAGATGTGGTTATATTTAAGGGTGAAAAACATACACCAAGAACACCAAACTGAAGAACTTTCTCCATGAGGACCAACATCGTAATCGCAAAAAAATATCAACTGTCCCATACAAAACTTCAATACAAACTTGACCACACCTTTCTGACACATGCTGAATGTGTGTGCAAAGTTGTTAAGTACTTCACATCTCTTTCTGAGTAGATAATACATTATTTTAGTTCATGCCGCAATTACGTCACGTAGTTTTCATTGCAAACGTAAGCACGCCCAATATCCGTCGCCTAATTTCGCTGTTCCACTAACAGTCCGGTCGTCTAGAGAATGCGTTCCTGACTCCTGTCAGTGCGACAATTCCGGTAGCTTAAGATCACATTCGCAAAACACGTATTCGGTATGAAACTGACAGGTGTCAGGAACGCAACTCTTAACCAGGGACCATACAACCCCGAATATAAGTTAATTCTTTCGAAAGTGTTACAGAATGTACGCCTACAGCAACGGAAAATGTTACCTCTTGGAAGTGTTAGCCCGTTCATAACCCTAACGTTAGGGTAACCCTATCAATAAGTTAACTAGTACAAGATGTTACCGGCTCTTCTATGATTTCCAATTGAAGCGATAACCCTTTGAAAGGGTTTGTCGGGGTAATCAAAGGGTTTTAAATCAAATTATTTTAAATTACGTTGAAGTGGAGGAATAGATTTTGTCCTTGAAATTTTGGAATCATATAGAATTGTTCATTAGTGTTTCTTACTCGGTTTGATAGGACGGTGCTGTTTTTTAAGTTTTAAATTAAGGACGCCCGTATATTGAAGATGAACAAAGGTAAGTAAGTGTATTTTAACTAAATATCATATATAATAAAACTGTAAATAGCCTGTGTCTGTATGAAAGTGTTTTAAACTTTTAGTGGGCTTGTAATCAGTGTAGATACTAAATAACCAATTCTTGAACATATTATGTCGCTAAAAGTATGTGATGAATTTTGATTAAAGTTGTTATGGTAATGGCTGAATATTCTAGTGAACATTTCAGGTAGCTTTAACCTCAGGAAAATGTCTAAAGGCGCGGGCCCACCGCGGTGCACGGAGAGGCTACGCACGTGTATTAAGCTTCGCTTTTGAAGAAAATGTATGTGATTGTATCCACTGCAACCCACGGAGAGGCTGCGCATGAATTGACGTCATTGATACACGCGTGGCTTGCTCGAATAGGCGGTTACATAGCTCAACGCTGGCGACGTGGGTCTACGTTTCTACTAGAGTACACGAATATGACCCACGACTATGTACAGCTCGCTTATCGCAGCGCAGTTTTCAGTCAATTGCAGTGGCACGTGCGTAGCCTCTCCGTGCGCCGTGCCACGCTATACATAGTCGTGGGTCATATTCGTGTACTCCAGTGGAAACGTAGACCACGTGGGTCTACGTTTCCACTGGAGTACAAAAGTGTCAAACAAATTAATACACGCAGCTAAAATGCGCCGCGTGCCCGTGCACAGCATGCGCCGCGGTGGGCCCGCGCCTTAATACGGACGATAAAGGCTCCTACAAACAGGCGCGACGCGCGACACGAATCGCGCGCGACACAAAGGCAGTAAAGGCACCGCTCGTTGCGCGACTTGCGGTGCCTTTGTGTCGCGTGTCGTGTCGCGCCTGTTTGAAGGAGCCTTAAATCGTCGCGATTATAGCTTTTTTTAATAAATAAAGAGACAGAGAGACAAAAATTCTAGACAAAAATTTTATTTTTATTAAATAGGTACTTATTTCACTCTCTCTTATATACTCTTAAGTGTATAATTTATATCTATACCGACGTGAATTAGTTACATACTTTGTTAAGTTTTATTAAGTTCTACAATATAAGGGTTTGAATAAAGATCTTTAAAATAAAGCGTTGAAGAGACCTGAAATTTAGGTAAATAGCATATTGAACTTGTAAAAAAAAATTAAAAATATAGAAAAAAATCCTGTGTTTCTATGTTAGGAGCTGTAATACTATTGCACCAAGACCACGCCATTGGCACGGTGAAAAATTAGTTTTTCGCCAATATTTGCCGTCTTACAGCTCCTAAAATATAAATACAGGATATTTTTTCTATATCTTAGCAATTTCTTTAAAAATTCAATCTGTTATTTACCAAAATTTCAGGTCTCTGCAATAATTAGTTTTCAAGATCTAAATGGCCGCATTTCTGTAGTCCAATATGCCACTTAATTGTTTATTACTAATTTTATAATAAAATATAATTCTTGTTTTTTAGAGCCAATATATAATTTCAGACAGCGACAGAAGCTCAGACGAAAGTGAATCAATAAATTTTGAGGAATTAAGGACAATCGATCCTTCATGTGAGTCAATACCGAGATTGCAACCGACATTAGACGATAATGCGTCTACTCCCGATTTATCTTTTGAAAATGACTCTAAAGAAATGAAAGATAAGGCTATAAATTTAATACTGATAACTCAGACAATAGCAAGGAAGATGTTCTTCATAAGTGTTATTCTTTTTCTTTCTTAGTTGCAAATTATCTAATCAAATACTTAGTTCATATGGTCATGCAAAGTGTTAAAGAACAACAATACCAGTAATAAGGAAAAAATTGTGTATTTTAATAATAAATAATACTATGTTTTTTAAGATTTTTATTTATTCAATAACGACATCGTTATTTAAAATTATTAAACAAAAAATGGAAATCAACAATTAACGGAATTATGGCCATATTTAAAAAAAAACAATTAGCTCAAAAAACATTTAAAAAGTGAAATGATATGTAAGGACCTATTTATTGAACGTTGGGAGACCGCTAAATATAATAAAGGTGAAAAAGCACAAAAAATATTTCTTGCTCGTTTCACGCTCCAAAAAATCTCGGTATTTCGATGGTCGAACTAATGAATCGGTTTAGTCAGAGCAAACCATATTTTTAACTATTTCACCTTTAATATACTAAGTGGTTTCCCAACGTTAGGTACCTAGGTACATACTTTTTATTTTTACTTTTGAAACTAATGAGAACAAAAGAAAATCAGAACATATTACTTTTCACGTTTTAAAAGTATTTCTCTCATTCGAATAAATCTGGATTTGAACGGATCAACATTATATCCTCTAACAAACTTCCACCCATATGATATTACTTCTTAGAGGGTTTAATATAAATTTTACTGATGAAAATAACCGCTCCACTGATACCTGCGTTGCAGGAGCTGCAAACACTACATTAACTACTTTCATTAGAGAGGGATCAATCGAGGCTCCTTTGTTCGCCCAGTGGGCTAAAATATTGGTATTCAAGGGTAGTCTGGGTTCAAATCTTAATTTACTTAACATTCCATCAAATGTATTCAACGACGTCCTCCCAGCTAACCCACGATTTGCTTCAGTTTCTTTTAAATAATTTTCTAATGGTAATGTTGTTTGACCATGTTGCCTGGTACTAGAGTCAACTAGTATTTCGGAAATTTCGATTGAAGACTCAGATAGTGTGAGAGATTGTAACTGCTAGAAAGTCTGCGCTATTAATGTTTTTGCCTTCTCACATTCTTGATCACATAAAATTACGTTGAGGCGACCATCTAAATATAAATTTTCTAGGACTAAATCATTATTTAATAAATCAGTTTCTCTACTTTTCATAGCTTTAACTAAGTCCTCTGCAAATGAGGTTCTAATAGCTTCCAACTTTATTTTGCAATTAAGCCATTCTGTGAAAGTCACCAATCGTAAGTTGTTCGCGTTGTAATGCTACTGTCGCCTCATAAACAGGTTTAAGGCAAGCTAAATTTTGAAATAAATTTTGGATTTCCATCCAGAAACTATCAGAAAAAATACTCGTAAGATCAGATTCTTGAACATCTCTTAATGAATACAAACGTGACAACATTTGATAGGTAGACGTCCACCTAGTTGGACAGTCAATTATCGGTTTATTTAAATTCGAGGTCCTTAAAATATTTTTTATATTTGGTCGGCGTAAGATTTTAACAGCTCTTCGTGCAGTTTGTGTGGCAATTTTAGCATCCAAATTTTCATTAAAAGCATCTTTTACAGCAAGTTGTAAAGTATGTGCAGCGCAAAACATTGCATGTGCCTTGAATGAGTCATTGTTCCCACT